>JAQQZR010000035.1:5820362-5830362 GCA_030068235.1 Notoglanidium macrostoma | reverse complement strand
GATTGAAATTAATACCCCACAGAAACAAAGAGAGAGCTGCTTTGGTTGAACTGATGACTCTTTGTATCGTTTATATTGCTAATTCTACTGATATTACAGGGCTAATATAGAATCCACTGACGGCAGACAGATTATAGACATGTTACAAGAAAATGGCCGTCAAATATAGGCAAATATAGACGTGACAGTTGTACAAACTTCTCATCTTTAGACTTGTACCAGAGATATATATAAAAAAATTTTAATTAGCAATCTAAGCCTGTGTATTATCTAAATCCTATTATAAAATCAATGATTTTCCTCAAGCCAGCAGATCTAATTAGCAGTAACTACTGAAAGTATTGAACCTGTAATTTTGTACCACATTTTCCTACAATTTCTTGATTTGCTCCTTGACCTGGACATTCTCTGAAACCCTGGTACATATTCCAGGCTGCACTGGCAAGATAAATGTATATAATTGCTATAGTTTGCCTTGGATGCAGAACATTATAGGCTCCAGGTTATTAACATGAAAATACACATGAAGTGAAGTTTCAAAGAACATTCCAATTTAAAAATAATTTCATTTGAATGTTAGACTATCCATGTGTACCTGCATAAACACACACACACACACACACACACACACACACCCATGCACACGCCTGCATGATTGAAAGTGACATTCCATGATGCTAATGTGGTCATGATGAGCAGATTATCAGATTTAAGCTAAAGCAGACGGACACCCGAGCCAACGAGAGGCCACAGAGCTCCCGAGCCGAGCCAGAGCGTCAGCGTGTGATTGATGGGTGACTGAGCTTCCCTCTGTCCTCTGCTGTCTCACCTCACTCAGTCACTGCTTTACTAAATAACACCCACATACACACACACACAAACACAAACACACGCAAATCTACAGCAGTGCTGTAAGACAATAAGAATAAATCTAACTCTTTCCCTATAAAGGACAAGGAATTTTTTATTAAGTAAAAAGCATTCAGTTAAGAGCAATAGATTAAACTATAATGTATTAAATCTAAACACTTTTTAGGACAACAAACCTTTTTTTATTTGTACTATATGCACGAAGGCACTAAATCCTCAGACATACAATAATATATACTACATACATACAGTACATGGATTTGAACACACACACACACACACACACACACACACACGCGCACACACACACACACTCCAGCATGGCCATGTGCTCACATACACTTGACACAAACATGGAGATGCACACAAAGTCTCACAAGTATACATAATTTATTACTGCGCGCCTTCAGTCAGTCACGCTTGCAGCAACCGAGCTCTTCCACAAACTTTGCACGTAATGTTACACACATGCCTCATAAAGGCCATGTGAACACATACATGTGTGTTGTGTGTGAGTGTGTACGTCAGTCTCACCTCAGCACGCAGGAGTAGAGGCCGGCGTCCTGCAGTTCAGCAGGTCTGAACCAGATGGCGTCCTCCTCTTTGCTCATGCGCAGGCCGTTGAATGAGATGGGCTCCTCGAAGTCTCCGTGGCCGAGCCCCGAGCTGCGGTACCACATCAGACTGAGACCTGAGCTCTGAGCCTGCGAGTAGTTCGCCCGGATGTAGCCGTAAAACAGGGCGCACTTGATCCGCACTGGTTCTCCGTGCAGCACCCGGTACTTCAGATAGTCCACTGACCAGTCCGTACAGCCATCCACTACACACACACACACACACACACACACACACACACACACACAAACACACACACACAGAAAGACAAAGAAAGACTGTATAATCTAATTTGTATTTCTTAATAGTAATATAATGCTGCATTTAATATTGCCTTCAGTTAATTCAAGTCAATCATATGATTTCTAAATATACTTGGAGAACATGTTCTATAATCATACTGCATATGCGCAGATACTTGCGTTTAGGCCCGAAAAACAGATTACATTGTATGACATTCAAGTCAGTTTTATTTATATGATGCTTTTAATAATGGACATTGTCACAAAGCAGCATTACAGAAAGCTGAATGTAGAGTTAGATCAGCCATGAGCAGGCCAGAGGTGACAATGGCAATGAAAAACTCATGAGAAACATCGAGAGGAACTAGACTCAAAAGAAAACGTACCCTCATCCGAGTTCCACCGGAAAGTGCGATTATGAGTCTTTTCTCCTTAACAACTGAATACTATAAAGTCACACAGTACTGTTTTGAAAATGATCTTCAGTACGAGCATCAGAGTCGTGTTTGATTTCATTACTGTTTTTACCTTTAAATCCAAGTACTAGTATCCAACTGAAGCTATTCACTCAATAATGAATGAGAATTGGGGGGAAAAAAGATCATTCACAGCAATCTGTGGGAATTATGCGTTAAACTCCTTTAAAAGTTTTTTTATTTTAGTTCTTCTCTCTGGGGAAAACCTTTAATGGCCTTAGTAGAAGTGTAAACAGTGTTAGAGTGGGTTCCATGTAGCTAAAGATAGCTAAAGTGCTTTCATCCTTGACAAAAACTTATAGTGTAGCATAAAACAGAAAACAAAGCAACAAAGTTTATACTAATACAATATGATGCAAATGAGACGTAAACAAGATTCGAATATTAAAAATAATAGATGTAGAAAAATATAGTGAGACTGATAGTCATGAATAATCCTTGTGATACTGTATACAGCAGATCCGAATAATAATAGAGACATCTCATCACTGAAGCTTATGTGTGGGGAAAAAATAAACTGTGTTTGATTTTGGGAGTACTGAAGCTAAACTTAACACTGTTTAAAGTCAGAACAAACAGATAGCAGAAACATGCCTCTCCTTTGGGCACGCTCGGCAGCGAAAACACGACTTTCTAAGCAGCAGTTCAGTTCAGAAGGAATTCGGAGGCTTCGAATCTTCAAAATTCTGGCATTAACGCCTCACTTTTACTCGCACTTCAACTCTAAATACAGCTCATAATTTGTTACATAAGGCTTGGCAACACAAATGACGCATTATTTGTCATGAAATAAGAGCCAGGGAGAGAGAGGCAGAGAGACGGAGAGAGAGAGCAGCACAGGAAGGAAACAAGCGAGACAGAAGCACAGAGAGAGATGTAGCTCTAGTGGTACTGTACTTGATATTGCCTACTCCAGCTCAGCAAAATGATGCTGTTCATGCTGGAAAACACACGTTTTGATAGAAAGGTTATGATGTAAAAGGTGTAAGAGAGACGCACTGACGTTCGCAAGAAAAGTGCAGTTTTACTGGACTCCCACTCAGAGTGAATGAAGTAAAGGTCATGCTGTTAATAGAAAATACTAGCATGTCAACCGGCTGCTTGATAGCTGCTGATCTGATGTTGACCTTCACTTGTTGTTTCAGCAAATGATTTTGCAGGTGGCGAGAGTAAACATAATGTTTACGCGCAGTCGTTTGCATGAGACGCGACACTTACTGGGTCAGAAGCGGCAACACGTCTCGTCTCAGAAGTTCAGAGAACGCTAATTAATAATTTTTGTCAAACCTCCTCTTTAAGTACGCAATGCACACAGCGTGAAATTAATCAATATGAAGGGTAATCATAATTATCGTGAGAAATTAAGGCAGCATGAATCATGGTGCATTTTGAATCCAGTAATAAAAGAGTTAACCCCTTCTGGTAATTAAACTCAAACTAATTACGCTTCGCTGTCGCAATTACGCATTGTGTTATGTTTGGAGGAGTGCTTAAATGTGTGTGTGCGTGGCATAGCGTGCGTATGTAGGCTACTCAGGGGATCTTGTGGAAGCTTAATTCTTCACTGATACCAAGATTTTGTTTACATTGACTTCTGATTATGTGAAATAGTTTCAGAGCCGCCGCATAGTTATTCCTCTCCAACTCACTCTGTGTACAGATCAGTTGGAAGTTTGAGGAGGCGGGGCTTCCCGTACGTTCATTTGAATAATGCTCTCGTGCTGATCTCAGAAATGAAACATTTATTTTGTTTAACATTGACCATTAACATTTAGTTTACTAAGCCACTGCGCTGTTCAACCCCATAAAATCCGGGCTTATTTTATAGTTCCACGTGTTCAAACGTATCCTTATAAACTACAATTAATTATTAACAGTTGAAGTTTACCTCATATGCATATTTTATTTTATAAGGTGAATGTCATGTGTATAGAATCTCTTGTTAAAAAAAAAATACATATCTAAATATGCTACTTTGTAAACATATTATGATTGTTTGGGCACTTTGTTAAAATAATTACCTTGATTATTTTGATCATTTTCCGATGACAAATAAATGTCCTTGCCGCACTGCTTGACTAAAAAAAGAGTATGGAGTTTGGGTACTTTATTGCCGTTCACAAACATGACTGGGATTCATTTTTGCTGTCTTTCACCTGTGTTGTAAAAAAAAAAAAATTATGTTCGTTAGATGACCTCCAAAGTAAATAGCAAAGGTCTGCCAAAGCGACCTACTGGCAAAACACACAAAGCCACCTGAAATCAGCGCTGATAAGAACAAGTTCTGCCAAAGGCAATTCGAAAAACACAGAGCAAACAGACAAACACACACCACCATGTGAAGCAAACAACCTCTCCACCCAGACACACACACACACACACACACACACAGCTTTATGCTCCAGCACAGTGTGAGCAGAACGCCTTGTGGGTATGCTCTGATCAGCCTCGGTGAGAGCGCGCAGGGTGTATCGTGTATATCAGCAGCTCCTCCTCACTGCGGTTCTGCTCCAGCAGACACACGTCGCTGTTTCCAAACGCTGCTCTGAGCTCCTGCTCCGCTGCAGTGCCCTTGACCAAATTCACAAACGGCTAAATCGGGCTCTCTAATAACTTTCCAATTGAGCTCAAATTAAGCGAAACCCATTATAGCACGGCTTCTTCTGCCGCAGAAGACAAAATGTCATTCTCTCTCTCTTTCTCTTTCTCTCTCGCTCTCTTTTCTCGCGTCTGTTTTTTTTTTTCTCTCGGCATGGGCTTTTCCTGGTTTATGGAGCACGTTCCTCTAATCTACACTACAGCTATGCTGTAAATCTTCCCAAAGACTGCTGCTTAGGGGGAAATACCACACTACGGGAAAGACGAAACATTATTGACAGGCTACAGTGGAAGGTTAAGCAGGACAGAGAAAACATGAAATACTGTAAGGGTTGTTGTTTCTGTCCCTTCACAAACACACACAATGGGCCCAACCTTCCACGAATCGCACTGCTCTCCAAATAAGCAACGGCACTACTGTCAAATGAGTGATGTCTAAGATGGTGGTTAATTACATGGCTCTCCTGTGTTTGTCGCTCTCTCACACACCCATATTCACACTCAGACATATCCTTCCTCCTCTGTCTTGTCTTGCGCCAGAGTTGCATCAGTGTACACAAACTACATTTTTTTTTGTGTCTAAAATGTGACACCAGTGTGAGGATATGACAGAGCTCCCCGTGGTGCTGAGGCAAGACTGATTTGCTGTCCAGGATGCTCATTGGCGAGAAGATCTAAAGCAGAGCTGCACAAACGAACGACGGCAAAAAACACGTTACTCACCAGGCACTGACCCAGTAAACTGCTTCACATGACCGTGCATTCTTACCTGCAGCATGCAGACACACACAGACACACACATTTTCATATACAGGAAAAGAACAAATACAGATACACACACATATGCACATTTCCCCTGGGGCTCTTCAGGTTGGGAGCCCTGTGCTCTGCTGTCAGGTATAATTTACATGGCAACCCAGATCAGCTGGGAACAATGACCTTTACAGAACAGAGGAGAGCACGAGAGAGCGCGCGCGAGAGAGAGAGAGAGAGATGGAGAGCGAGACCCTCACTCCCCTTTTCAATCAGGACCAGCTGGACACAAAGACAGGAGTCAACTAAATTATAAGACTTCGTATATGAACACAGAAATTCAAGCGCTGAACAAGACACAATGCTATTGTAAATGGGCGTGAGATGGCACAACTCTATGCCAGAACCATGCTGACAAAGTACAGACTCGGTGAACAAAATCTGCCCACAAAGACAAGCCAACATAAAGAAAACACTCTTACAGGAAGAAAGACAGTTCCAGCAGTGCAACGGCCATGTGCAGACTGCAATTTGTAACCAAGTGCAAAAAAAAAACAACCCCTTCCTGTGAACAATTCTGTGAAATAAGCCATTAAAATTCTAAATCTCACATCCCCTGTTCTGTCATGTTGCCAATCCTGATAACACACCGCTCAATTAGGAGAGAGAAAAACAGGACATTGGTGAGGATTAATTCGCTCATTTATATACACAACCAGTTAAAAGTTTCCTCGCACGTTAAGATTTTCGGCGTTGCTCACATTCTTCCTAGACACTCGACGGTCCATATAACACCTCCTAGAGGAAGCACAGATTTCTAACTTCGATTAATCACTCCACAGCACCTTAAACCAGTCTTCTACACTCCAGTTTCTGTGCTCGCTGGCCCATGCGACACTTTTCTTCTAGTTCAGAAGCCTCAAAAGTGGCTTTCTGGCTAAAGTACAGCCCTTTAGCCCTGTCTCACTCAGTCTTCTGTACACAGTTGAAGGACAGTGTAGAATTTAACTATGCCATCACTGGCAACCGGTTAACAGGATGTCAGACGTGCTCTTACATACTTTTTCCATCTTATAAAGTAGACTTGTTTTATTTGGCTTACATTGCCATCTGTAGTTGTACACTCCATAGCTTTCTGAAGTAGTAAAAACCTATGGTGTGTAAACGCTTTGGCTGGTAGTGTATATTTATATACAGCAATTGAGAGTGAAAGTTTCTTTAACACATTATTTTTTTCCATGTCTCAAGCTGATAAACTCGAGTCTTCAGTAATCCCTGCTTAAACACCGGAGTAGGGAGAGCAGCTATGTTTGATCATGCGCCGTCGTCCACTTACACGTCACTCAGCGAAGGAATGGAGAACGTGGGAACAAACCAGCAAGTCCGTTGATTGCCTGCTGCAAGCATTCAAAATTTATTTATGTGCTTAAATGAAATTTCATTTCATCGCGTCCGAAAAAAGCACGAAAATCTTTTTCTTTTTTTTTTTACTGTGCCAGCATAAACGCTGTTATTACCATCAAAGCTTTTCTTGACTGTGCTCTTTAACAGCCTGTCCTTCTAACTTAAGCTTACTTGCAATTTTTGAGGCGATCGGTTTCCTGATATTTTTCAAGTAAGAAACAGATTTTTTTGAATGACAATGTATTTCTCAAAACTTAAACGTTTTATCTGCTTGAACTGATTTGAGTAAATAAGCCAATTTGCAATTTTGAGTTAATGCTAACCAACAACAAGTAATCTTTAATAACAGTTCAAATTTCTTCGCAATTCCTGAGTAACTGATAGATTTCATGAACTGGTCAAACGGAACATGACGGTTAACACAAATGTCACTGATTTATAGTGCTCTCCAAAATTATTGGCACTCTTGATCAAACTCGATTGTATAAAATAAGTACCACACAGAATAATTTACAATTTCAATTCCAATAATATTGGGAATAATATCTAACTAGAACTACTTTTTAAACAATAATACTTCCTATTACTGATGCGCTTAAGGAATATTTTAAATGAATTCAAACAATTGTCATTCTTAAAATGTACATTATTCTTTATTTGCTCGCAAAGCCAAACCATGTTCTATTTCTCCATGTGTATAAATCCAGACATTACCCCTAAAAAGCCACAAAAAAACCCAGTTAACACAGTTTGTTTACCTGCAAAAATCAAGTACAAGATATTAAAAAAAAAATTACACAATTAAAAATACCTTTGAACACAATTACGTCAATGACAAAATATTTCCTGCCTGACTCTGCTGGAAATGTGTCAGACACCACGTAGTGAGGATGACAGAGAAGGACAGAAAAGGTGTTTTAGAATAGTACAATTTAGTTGATTCTTGTGAATGTCAAAATTTCAAAATCAACTGTTAAACACTGCTTTCACAACACCAGGCTGCATGGAAGCATTGCAAGAAAGACGGCCTCAGAAATACAGCACCTGAACCTCACCAAGCATCATTACAGCTGCATTTGGCATCATGTGCTGTGTGGTTACATGAGACCAGAACCAAACTTTTTATACATGCACACCATTACCATGTTTGGCAATAAAAAGAGACTGCATACAAGGAAAAGCACCTGATACTCGCTGTGAAATGTGGATGACGTTTAGCAATGCTTCAGGGCTGTTTTTGGCTGGTGCTTCTTGTGAAGATTGATGACATCATGAATTCTGCTAATTGACAGGATATTTCTCCCCAAAATCTGGTTGTCTCTGCCAGGAGGTTCAAACGTGACCAAAGACAGAGCATTCAAAAAGAAAGATCATGAGCCAAACATATTTAGAAATCAATCCAGAAACACAAAGGCAATGTTTTGAAATGACCATTGCAGTCTCGTGATTTGAGCCCTACTGTAGGCTTGCTGCCTCACAGCTCCAGCTCAATCCTGGAGTGGAGTTCCTCATGTTCCTATCCATCTGCGTGGGCTTCTTCTAGTTTCTCAGGCTTTCCACCCACCTCCCAAACCCATGCAGGTAGGTGAACTAGCTATGTTAAACTGCCTCTAGGTGTGTGAGTGTGTGTGTGTGTGTGTGTGCATGCATGGTGACCTTCAATTGACTGGCATCCCATTCAAGGTGTATTCCTGGCCTAATGCCAGTGTGATCCATTTCTGAATGAAGAACGAAAACCTGCGGTATAAATTGAAGAGAAGTCGACCTGAACAAATCTGAACATAGAGGGGACTTAAGATGTTCTGCATGGAGGAGTGGATGAACATTGCTGTGTCTCTGACCTTCTTAGACATTATAGGAAGAGACCCAGGGTTGTTATTTTCTCCAGTCTTTTGTGGGGAAAAAATGGTGCTACTTAAAAAAAATGTTTAAGTAAAACTCTACAATGTTCCTGTAGGTTTGAGCTCAAAAATAGACTGCATTACTGCTTGTGTTTTTTAGATTAATTTTTGCTGGAGGCAACTGTAATCAAATTGCTGCACCGTCATATTTTATTCTTATGTGTGATCTACTTGTAACTGTTTTTTTTTTATGTAGCAATAAAATATAATGATGTTCTAACTCAGTGGAGTGAGGTACTAAGCATGTAACTAAAACCTGTTAATGCTATGGCCTGGTTTTTTTTCCATACTACATTACTTATTTACAATGTTTTTCTGATACAATACATTGTTTGAGTCAGTAGCCTGTGTATTTCTCGTATATTTAAGTTATTATTTTGTGTCATGACTTCCCCTTGCCATTTGTTCTGTCTCAAAAGCAGAAAAAAAACCATTTACTTACATGTTTAATGTTGCTGTCTGACTGCTCTCAATAAGGTAAATGCTTATTATTACACTACTATTACTCATCTATTGCAAAAGCAGCATAAAGTCAATAGAATATCATTTATTTTGATCAACAGACAAAATGTCCGAATTGTGACGGTCCTAACAATAACTGAATACAAATTTACTCTTGTAATCAAAATTCACATGCAATGACTTTACCCAATATTCATGCTCTCAGTCCCTTCTACTATGATTATTGCTCATGGATTTAACAGCACAATATTTAATTTGTGTAGAATGCACCTCATTGAATAATAAGTGTGAATAGAGAGCTCTGGAAAAATAATCACTGGAAAATGATCAGTTTCTCTGGTTTAACTAGTTCTAGGTATGTGTTTGAGAAACATGAACATTTTTGTTTTATTCCATAAACTACTGACAACATTTCCGCACCATTTCACGAAATAAAAATATTGTCACGTAGAGCATTTAATTGCAGAAATGACAAGTGGCAAAAATAACAAAAAACGATGCAGTGTTTTCTAATTTTGAATAATAAATCAAGATCACACTTAATTTTAAACACCACAATACTAATGTTTGAACTTAGGAAGAGTTCAGGAATCCGTATTTGTTGGAATAACCCTGACGTTTAATCACAACTTTCATGTGTCTTGGCATGCGCTCCACCAGTCTTTCATGTTGCTCTTGG
>JAQQZR010000035.1:5789344-5802129 GCA_030068235.1 Notoglanidium macrostoma | reverse complement strand
ACCCTGGGTAACCCGGGGATCGAACCCAGGACCTTCTTGCTGTGAGGCGACAGTGCTAACCACCACACCACCGTGCCACCTGCCATAGCACCATGGAGGACAAAAAACAATATGTCCATTTATACAGAAATGTTTACAGGGTCCTCATTATCATTTCTATTTAGCAAGAGAATCACATATAATGTTGTGTAACAATGGTAGGGAAAAAAATCACACTTTCTCAGTCACACTTAAATGACATGTTCAACTGGACTCATTTGTTGAAATGTCTCCTGTCTTCTCTATCACTAAATGTTTCCACCTCGGTCTCTTCCTCTAACCTTTTCATTACAGCTTTCATTCATGTGTGTGTTGATGCTGATGTTCAGCCTTGTTTAGGAGATCATGGTGGCTGGTGTAGCTATCTCATACATTCAATTATTGTGCAGTTTTCCTACATAAAAATAAACCATCGATATTTTGTGCTTTCCTAAATGCAGATCGGTTTCTGCCTTCTTGCGTTACACCGTCTGCAGAAACTGACATTTTGATTTCCGATTACTAATTTGGTTGAGAGAGATACAGAAGTGGGGTAAGGTCTCGGAATTACAGCTTAGTTGATGTTCAAGTCATGTCTTAGTTTATCCTGAAATCTGTGTTTCTAAAAAGAGGTGTGTGTGTGTGTGTGTGTGTGTGTGTGTGTAATCAGGAGAAACACAACATCAGTCAGAATGTAAGACTTTTATAGACTTACTAAGGCCTTTCATTTGTAAAATGTAGTTTCAAACAAATTACATGTTTAACTCTTTAAGGCTCCACAGACACTGTGGTAGATGCAAACGACAGCAACACACACACTCACACATACACACACACACACATTGTGAATGACTGGGTTCTCAGCTGATCAGTTCAATGTGAAAAACAATTACAAGTTTTCAAAGTACAAGTTCTTCCAAAACAAGGCTTCATTATATATTAAGATTTACAATGTGTGTATAGTTTGAGAAACAAGTTAGGGCAATCGAGAAAAAACTGTGGACAGTTGATAGGTACATCTGTAAGAAAAAACGATACTTGAGAAAGCTGTCCCCAAGGTCAGTTTCTATATATGAGGTTTACGTTTCTCCACAAAGTCTGAAGTCAGCATTTACATAACTGCATAATTCAGCAGTGAAATCATTCGCCCGGGCAGACAGAGGGGAAGCACAGATCTGCTTTCGAGTTGTTTCCTTGTTAATTCTTCTTCAAATTGGCCTTATTGAGTGCTGAATAAATGCCTGTCCTCCAAAGCACTTCCATAATCAATTATGAAATATGCTAATCAACCGCTGCTGGCCATGAGCTATCACATTACTGTCACTAATTGTAGGTCATTCCTTCCCCGGGGTTCTCCCAACCTTCCTTCTACGTCTACTCATCTTTCTCCTTCTGGCTTTGGCGTTCTCGCTTTACCTTTGATGTGAAAACAAGCTCTTTTCTAATAAAGACAGAGCAAATATGAATTACTGAATTATATGCAAAGCCTTTGAGGCATCAGCAGGGTTGGTACAATAATGTACAGTAAAATGTGCTTGAACTGTTTGCAGTTTGTGTGCAGTGTTTCTGTAAAGCATGTAACAATTATTACTTCAGAAATATATTCATGCTCTCAAGCTGTGGTATTCGGGCAGTTAAAGTGCTGCACTAGTGGCCAGGTCAGGTCTCAGGTCTGCTACAGAGACGCTTTTAAGCCCCTGAGCAAGACTAGGAATGTGACTGAATACTATTACATTCAGACTGAACATATACAAATACAGATACGAATAGGGCTGCACTGTTTGTTTGTTTGTTTGTTTATTTATTTATTTATTTGGAGAACTTTGTGAGAAAGGTTCACCTGAAGTGTGCGTCTGGACTTGGATCCCACGGCATACAGCAAAAAGTCATAAGTGCAGGAGTTTTAAACTTTAATGTGAAAACTTTAATGTGTTTTTTTTTTATTGTGAGTGGTAAATGATGCCTTACTGAGCTACAAACTATACCCATTCTTCTACCATATATGCAGTGACACTTCTCCATATAGCAGCATATTTCTGCAGTCTTGCACTTGCTTGTTCATTGCACAGATGTTTTTTGTCATTCTTAAACATCCACTATGTAGGATTTTAAGGGCATCTATTAGCAGAAATGGAGTATATATTCCGTAATAGGCTTATAAGTATGTTTTCATTAGTATATAACTACCTGTACATATCAATCATTGTGTTTTCTTAAGCTTAGAATGAGCCCTTTATATCTACGTAGGGAGCAGCTCCACTTCCACGGAGCTGCCATGCTGCACTGCTACAGTGGCCCAAAACGGACAAACTTCTAGAGAGCGGTTTCCACTTTTCGCATTTTTCCAAGTGGCAGCGTGAATCTGGAAGGGAGCATCAGAAGGAAGAGAAAGAAGCAAAAAGGAAGGCAAGGAAGAAGTAAAAAGAGGAAGAGTGTTTGCTGATGCTGGTTAACAAGTTTGAGAGCCGATTTGTTTTACGACGAAGGACCATGCTTATTTAGTATGGAACGTGAACGTAAGTACTTGTAAACACGCTACAGGCACCTGACGGCCACTATGTATGTTCTAATATGCACTTGGAAAGTGAGGGGTAAGAAGGTTGGTTGAATCCTACATAGTGGACCTTTAAGTTATTATTAAAAAACTAATTTTCCCAGAAAATCATACATACCATTTTGACTCGCAGGAGCACTGCATCTCAGCATCCTAATACATGACATGTCCAGTGAACTTTTCTGATCTTCTTGGAACATTACACTCCACAAAACTGAAGTGCGTCTGCTAAAATATGACGTGTTTTTTTACAATCACTTTGGCACTAGTTTCAGAACCTTGATGTCATTTTTCAAAACTCAAAGACACCAAACTCACAACCGATGATCGAAATGCAAATTTTTCAAAACTCTAACACTTTTTCCAATTGCTTGGATACAATACACATAAACCAAAGACCATTTGTTCATTGAACTGAAATCACCAATTTAAAATGACCCAACTTAACATCTCAAAGTATTACCATTTCGAAATGCATTTCACACACTACATCTGAAATGAGTGTCTGTTCATGTCATTACAGTGATCTAACCATCAATTGATGCAACTGCTCTAAATGATAAGTAGCTGTTGCATTCCTCTTAGAGCATACTTGGAAACCGAGGAACCATAGTCCATGTTCACATCATGAAAGTTCCAGGTAGAAAGCGTTGCAGAAAGTTCCACAGTGCATCTGGTTGAAACCAGTTATGAACTCGAGTGAAATAGCTGTGCTTGAGGAACTGATGAGGAAGTTCAGGAGTTGAATAAAGTTATTTGTTGTTATCATTTGTGAATGCAAAATGATTTCTTTTTCAGCAGCCCTGGGGGTTTTTTTTGTTCAATGTTTTCCAAGTATTTCTGGTGGTATAATCATAGGGTTCACTTAAAAAAAAAAAAAAAAACATTTCCAGGCTATACCATAAAAACTTCTGGTTTAAACCTGAATACAGATATAAATATTTGGAGCACTAAACAGATTCAGATATCAGCATTGCGTTACACCTCTAAGCAAGACCCCTAACCTTCAACATCTCAGCTCTGTGCTTGGATTGAATTCTGCTTCACGTTTGATAAAAGCTTCCATTAATCGAAAGTAAATGTACACTCATATTACTCATATTAGAAAATTATAATAACCAATGTGAGCAATATATACTTACTAACAGGCCAGAAGAAAGCTATATCAGTGCTGATCTGCTTAATTTCTCCCCATATAACTAAAATATTAGCTCCTTAATCTTTAAAGAAAGCAGGGACTAGGCTCTGCACCAATAGCACAAGATTATAGCAATCAGACAGTGCAGCTCTCCAGGGTCAGCACATGTAGGAGTGGGAGTGTATGAAGTATGTATGTGTGTAGGAGAGAGAGAGAGAGAGCGAGAGAGAGAGAGAGAGGCTTTCTGGTGCGTGTGTGTGTGTTGGCCGATATGAAATGTCAGGAAATACAGCCTGTTTTATTGATATGGAAAAGTCACTCACTCAGTCAGAACTGCACATAATTAAATGTCACAGCCTTCAAAAAAATAGAGAGAAAGAGAGCGAGAGAGAGAAAAGGGATGAGCGTTTTTATAGAGACACGAGTCAGCTGTAGGCAAAAAAGCTAAGACAATGCATGATCTCTTCATAAACTTTGCAAAAGCACTACATTTTGCTTAACCTCCGGATTTCTCCGCTGGTCTTAACAACGTCTTCTCCAGAGACGCAGCAGATTATCCTGTCCGAATGAGTTTTCCGCTCTGAATTAATATGGTTAATTGAGTCCTCGTTTTCCTCGAACAGAGCTGCTTGAGGCAGCAACCTCAGGACTGTTTTCTCATTTATTTTTCCTTCCTTTTGTATCTATGTATTTGTATCTGAGGGTGAGTGAGGGAGAGAGCACGATGGTGGCGCTGCTGAAAATGGTTGTTCGGTTTAGACACTCAAAATGCGCCCCAATAAAACTGCCATGTTGATTTTGAGTTACTGATCCTCTTTCAGTGTGTGTGTGTGTGTGTGTGTGTGTGTGTGTGTGTGTTTTCAGACTGGCTCAGCGCCATGCAAATCCAATCACCCAGACCCATAAAGACTGCAGTGCATTTTCATTTTTTACTGCTCTCCGTAGAGGGAGACAGAGAGAGAAGGGGGTGGGGGATCACAACGACAGACAACACTTTTTTTTTTTATTTAAAGCCTGTATGCATTTCCTGAGCGCATGTATTTATATAAGTTCATGATGTCTCTCAAATATCTGAGCTAAAGCACAACAATGGCCCCAAAGTCCCTACAGCAGCTGATCTATTACAACATACAGATATGTGTTTCAGCTTTCACTGAGGTTTTAATCAAAAAATCTCCATGTGAATGCATTAACGTACTTCCACTTTGTTTCAATATGAATATACAAGGGAGGCTGAGAACATCTCCATGGTTACCCTCACTGCGGCATTACCGGGCTCTCCTCCCTCTCCCTGACCTTTCCATAACCTCGACTCGTTGCCTCCGAATCTCCACTGACCTCGGAGAAATGAGTTTAGCTCGGACAATACCGCTGCTGTTTGTCCCAAATCTTTTCCCATACCTCTTAGGCACTCACCTCCGCCTCACGCCACCATGGCAACCGAAACGGAGGAGGTACGCTAAGCGAGCAGGTGGCTCACATGACCAGTGAGAAGTTCTTTTTATAAACACTTGTGAATTGTAAAATAGAAAAATGCAGCCCTCAGAAAAAAAGGGATTGTCCTCATGTGGGTTGTGTTCAGATTCTTTTAAATCCCAGAGCAAAGAGAGAGAGAGAGATTGAGGGCCAGAGGGATGGGAAGCAAAAAGAAAGACACCCGAGAGTGAGTGTGGTAAGAAAGGCGAGAAAATCCCAAGGCCAGAGCAGCAGCTAATCCATCATTAGCATTTGGAAAAATGGGGTACAGGGAGAAACAGATTGAAAAATACAGACTATAGTGTAGTTATTAATGTTGGATTGACCATCTGTGTGTGTGTGTGTGTGTGTGTGTGTGTGTGTGTGTGTGTGTGTGTGTGTGTGTGTGTGTGAGAGAGAGAGAGATAGAGATAGAGAGACATAGAGTGTCAGTTAGCATTTAATTGGAGTTTCTGTCATTTCCTTCATGACACTCACATCCACTAGCACTTATTCACATCGCTAATGTATGCTAGCACATCCATTCGAAACCACATCAATCAGAAGAAATTCAGCTACGAGGCCATCAAATGTACAAGAACATCTTGGCCTGTGTCTTTTTATGCCACACTTTTTGTGCCTAAAATATGTGCTATCACAATTCATTGTTGTTTCCCTCCTTAAAAGTTCAGATGGCCATGAGCTCAGTGTATTCAAAAGCCCATAGCTCCGCTAGTGAAAATTAGCATTAATCTAACAGCACTGATGAAACCAAATAGCGCTACTTAGAACACGAATTGTTAGTATTAAATGTATCTTTATAATGACCTTTTCATATGGATGTGCTAAATACAGGCAGATTTTCCAGATGTGACAGGCAGGTGAATGGAGCAAAGGCTAGACTAGCTATTTTAACATGGGCCTCTGAAATGCTGATTTAGATTCAATATAAAAATCATAAAAAATAAAATTGCCTGGTATATGATTGTGCCTTATACAACAAAACAACATATGGTAACATTTCTATTTCTATTCATTTTTATTTGTACCAATTTGTTGTTGTTGTTTATTTTAAGTACAGTAAAGGGCACACCGGTTTATTCCACACTTTGTTTTGTACAGTACAACTAACATGAACGAGCAGAATGGGCATTTTATGAATGCATAAATTGATAACACGATATGAATTGTTCAACTTTCTCCTCCATTTTAAGGCAGGATGGTGAGCTGGATGACGGACAGTGATCAGTGCCCAGATAGTTTGGGACTGGAGCGTATCAACACTTACAGAGCCTTGCCCTAACTGCAGCCTAATATTAATGGCCAAGAATGAAGCTTGTGGGCTATGTCAATAGTGTTGACAATTTATTATCCTTCCATTGACTCTGTGTGGTCACAGCAGGGAGTGAAGTGAACAGCAGACATGGCCACAAAGAAAGGCCTCCTAGGAAAAAACAGTTTGCTGCATTGTCATAGCAGGAACAGAAATGGGCACAATGGCTGGGATGCTCTTGTTTGCAACTCCAGGAAACTTGGGATTGCTCTGCGCCTGTCAGCCATATCTCAAAAGCAGTTGTTGTCAGCAATTTGTGTGGACCTCTGATCTGATCTCTGATCTCCATAGCAGTAGGCACTGGACATGATGCTAAGCAGTTGCCAGTTGAATCCACAGAAGATGCATATAAAGTGGCTTTCGCTTAAGACAGATTATTTTTGTTTACCATCATTATGGACAGGTGAGCCTGTAAAATGCGTGTGTTATCAGTCAGCACACAGTGTCCAATTATGGCACGTACTGCATTCCTGCCAAGGATATTATGGTATATTAATGAATCTGACAACCTGTCTGCTCCTGCAGATTCCCAGGTCAGCCCTGTGTCCAGTGAGGCCTTTCAAGTGCTATGTGCTATGAGTGATGGCCAGCTGACAGCTCACTGACCCACTGCTGTGCGCCTTGTGGAGGATCATAATGGGTCTTTGTTGTCTATAGACAAGTTAGCCCATTTGTAAATGGAAATTATTGCATAAGCATACACGAACACAGATGAAAAGACACCTGCTTCCATTAAATATAGTTCAGTGAATGTTGTCGCTACTTCCTGGGTGGCACTAAGAGGTGTGTCACTTGCGTTGTGAAGCAGCGTCATGGAGTTCACCATCTTCCATCTCCAGATATTCCCAGACTAAATGTTGCTTTGTTGCAACTCGTGTACTCTGTGGTTAATTTGAGTAATTCTCATCCTCAATACAGAACAGTCTCAGAATGTTGAGTAATTCTCATTATCCTCTATTAAGAGCAGGATTAGCATTTTGAGGTATTCCATTCTCAGTTAAGAACAATGTCCTCAGTACCAACAGTTTAAGTGATTGAAATCATCAATAAAGTATGGCAATAATGATATGGTGTTAATATTTATTTGTTCTGTATCTTATTGACAGGATGTGTTATGACTTTGTTATATGGTTTCCGCTGGCTTTGAAGAAAACTGGCCTGGTAGTTTGAAATAAAAGGAAGTATAACAGAAAGTTATGTAAGTAACTGTGGTTCTATAACTGAATGGAAAATTGCTGGCCACCTGGGTCACTCTGGGTGACAAGAAAAGTTCTGAATGAAAATTCCCTGTTGGTCCTCCATTCAGTCGTAGAACCATGGGTACATACGTAGCCTTCGGTTTTTCTCAAGCACACCTCACAGAAAAACTATGCGTCAATCCTAACAATTGTTTCCAGCTTTCTAAACATTATTTATACATTATAAAAGTATTCACTGGGAGCCCATTAGAAGGCAGAAGAATTTAAACAAAAGACCATGACCCCCCTGCAGACGTAAGAATTTTATCATAGGAGAGACATTTTATTATAGACGCACACCTACCATTGCGAACCGGGCTAAACTGAAATGAGGATCAGTTTCTGCTGTAAGCAATTACATAAGGATAAATCAGTTTTAAAGGACTACATATTTAAAAATTAATCTGGACAAAAACGAGCATACCAAAACGTGGTAGTAGCACCGCCAGCATCTCCTATGTTAAGCTAAATAGAGGTGTCTTTACAATACAGGCCCACTTTCTACCAACCTTGCCTGAAAGAGCCAATCAGAGCATGACTTTCAATCCCCTTGTCACAAAAAGAACCAATCAGAGCATGACCCTGTCCATTCAGAACAACAAAGACTTTGAAGACCTGACAGAGTAGTCCATGATGTTCTGAGTGTGTGTGAAGGAGTCATTTCATAACACAAGAGTGCACACACACACACAAACACACTTATGTACACACAGGGACAAAGACAGTCACAGAAGTTTGCATCAGAGCAGAGGTCTGGAAGAGAGCAGAGCCAGCCATCTGTTAGAGGTGTTACTCTGCTGCCTGTGAGAGAGTGAGTGAGTGAGTGAGTGAGTGAAGTGTGTTTGTGCATGTGTGTGTGTGTGTGTTTGTGCATGTGTGTGTGTGTGTGTTTGTGCATGTGTGTGTGTGAATGGAAAAAGAGCATGAAATGAGTGCCAAGGCCACCACATACTCTAGATAATGAGGTGCAGGAAGATACTGAGAGATGTGACACACAGTTTGCTCGTTCACGTGACTGAAATGCATTTTACATCAAAAGCTAATGCTCCATCTGTGAGTGTCCTCCACACACAGAGGACACTTTGTTGAGATGTGCAAGCAAACGGCACAAAGGATTCTCTTTATATGCATAACTAAATCCGAATCACAGATGCTTAATCACAGTCGCAGATGCTACAGAGGACAGAAATTGTTACCTTTTGAGGCCTTTATAAATATGCAGCATTATGTGGATACATCAAATATGCTAATTAGCATACCTGTCTTTGCGTTCGCTGTCTAACTGAGTTTCTAAATCTTATTTATTCTTTTCTACTTTGCAGTCTGAAATGTTTATCCGTGCATCGACCTTTCCTGTTTGGACTCTTTGGGTTTAGTTTCTTCTCTAGTGGCCTGTTGGCCTGTTTGGCCACCATTGTTTGTTTATATTGGTTCCTTAGCTCCAAAAAGTGCCCGTTCGAATGTGATTGTGACCTTTGGACTGTTATCCTGATCACGATTTCTACTTCTGTGAGTTACCCGAGGTCAAAAAAAGATGTTGGGTTTAAAGGAAAGGCGACATAGAGTCTTTTGTTGGAGGAGGAAAATACATCTATGTACAGTATACAGTATTATGTTAAACTAATTTACAGGGTCTATGGAGGATGGTGTTTTTTATCACATGAGTGAAATAGCACATCTTGTCTGTTTCCTTAGTGAATAAGCAATTTCGGGCATTTTTACACACACTGCAGAATGATGTATATGCAAACTGATCCATTTTGCACTACAGTATAATTTACCGCAGCTGAAATAAGTCACTCTGAGAATGGGAATTATGTCCGTAAATTAGTATGTCAGTATGGAATGTATTAAATTTGCCAATGCCTGTTTCTGGCATTTTAAGACAAAATTATACAAATAAGTAAATAATAAGAAAGTGTCTCAGAATTAGGCTGAAAGTTTTTCAAAATGATGGCTGGAAAGAGTTTGAATTAAAAAGTAAACTTGGGTATGTAATATTTAATTAATTAGTATTTTCTGCATTTTCACATTTCTGGTGTTGAATTAATCAAAGCTTTTAAAACAATTTTTAATTCCTAAGTACCTAAACCTGCCTCACACACGTCTACATTTGTTGGATTTTGAACCTTTTTTAAAAAAATTTTTTGTATGTGTTTTATCCCCCTTAATCCGAGTTATACTTTAGTTAAATTTGGTTTAGTTTCACTCTCTGCTGGGAGCTTCCGAAATTTGCTGCAGCTATCAAGAACAAATCACGTAATAACTTCATTTCAACCATTTCTTCCTCTGCAATGAAGCCTAAAAAAATGTGTCAAACGGCTGCAGGTAATTTCTTTTAGTTTTTATCAACTGAAAAAAAAAAAAAGTTAACAGTTAAAAGTTAAAGTAAAACGGTAAACATATATAAAGTCCTTTATTCAGTTGAGGAAAAACAAACATGATAATAATTACCTTCAACTACTAGATGCAATTATTTATTTATTTATTTTTTTCAGTGTGCTTTGTACGCGACGTGATTCAGACAAATTCCTTTATAGATTCCACCCACTAAGTGTCCAGCTGCATGTAGAAATTAGTACTCTTTATTTGGGAACTGATAAACAGCATCTTAGTAAACCAGGATCTTAGCGTGCAAATCTCATGAACTGAATTAAAATATCGAGATGGTGATCTTGAGTGATATAACATCTTTAATCCAAAGGGGATGGAAAAGAGGACAGGCTCTCACCGTCTTCAGACAGGAAGTGGTTAACGACAAAAAGTCATATGAGGAGTCAGGATCTCATACGGTTATTATATAGCAACCTTACATAAACACTGGATATAGAAAACTTGCAAACTAAAAGGAGGTCACAAAATTTCCCACATGGCAAAAACTTCAACATTAACTCATGAATATATGCATGTTCACTCGCTCGCTCTCATACACACATCAGAACACCACTGAATTTACATTTAAAGCATTAATTATGGCCAGTAAGGCCGCTTTAATGCCAGAGCTTTGATCATCGTAAATGAAACGGTGCTCCATTATTGTGGGAATGCAGGAAGTGATTAACACTGGCATGGGGGAGGACTGAAGCGGGGCCTACCTGAGCCTCTCTTCGACACCACCTTCAGAGTCAACGTCACAGAGACTGCAGCGAGAAGAAGCAGCGCCGGGATTAAAGCTGTCATCTTCCCCTCCTCAGGCCTGCACACACAGAGAGAGCGAGAGCGAGAGAGAGGGAGAAGTGGGGAGGGAGAGAGAGAGAGATTGGGTTATATATCAATCAGATAGCACATTTCCACCACCACGCAGCACTGCGCTCAAAGACAAATCGGCTTCCCTGAAGGATTTCGTTAGAAAGTGGAAGAGAGCTTTCAGCTGTGGAATACACCAGAGCTCAGTCAGTGACACGTGAGTGAGCCTGAACACGTTCCATCCAGCGGTGTGCAAGGCGTGTGTCTGTCGCGAGGCATCGCCATGGTTAGTATTCTTCACGTCCTGCTCAGTTCCTTTTAACACTTTTTCCAACACAAACTTTCATGCGCCCTGCTCAAGGTCTCCAAGCATATTTATATTACGTATTTATATTTTTATTCTGACCTGAGAGTAACAAGGTGAAATAAAAGTGTTGAGAAAAATATAACTGGTCTTTGTGCATATGAAACAGAAAGGTGATTTTTATTCGTAGTCACATTCCCTCCATCTGTACTGCCACCTGTGCTGTCATCAGGAAGTTCCACAGCAAGGACTCGCTGGGACTATTTCCATAAATCTTATTCACGTCACTATTAATTGAGATGAATATAAGACCTGCTGGGAATTTTGGAATACATTTTGCAGTTGTATTATAAAGTCTAAAGAAGTGACAGGGTCAATGAGACAGAACATTACTAAGTTGTGAACAAAAGCAGCCTTTTGTTCACATACTGTACCTAGCTGCAAGTTCTGAAACGACACACAGATGTAAATTACAGTGTATTATGTGATAAAAATCCATTAGATTTGTTCTCCATAATGGTTATTTGAGTCTTCCATTTATTTTTACATTGATCAGCTAATGTGAGAAAGTAGCTGAAAGACAAAAATAAATGACAGAAATATACCTGTTCTTTATTTTTTTAAAGACATCCTGTCTTTGTAATAGGTTATTTTTTACTGTTTCTCACAGCAAACATGGATCACCGAAGCAATCAAGACAGATCCTTAATGGTACAAATTTCTTCTCAGATCTGTAAAGAAATATTTTTCTCTTTGCATGGACCACTGATTTCCTGCTGATGTCACCCGAGGTGACATTCTGCCTATGGCTATCTGAAAAAAGAAAAAGACAAAGTAAAGGCCTTGAGTACGGAACAGGATTTGGGCCACATGCAATAAACTTCTCACTTTTTTCTCAGGATTCTCTGCAATGTATTTCACGTGGCCCTAATCTTCTTCCATTCTTCAGGCTTTTTATCTGGAATTCCTTTCATTATTTTGAGTTATTAGCAGGGTATTTATGGTGGAACATTTGATAGGACAAAGGCATTAGTGGGAATGAAGAGAGATGACCAAGTAAGGGACAGAGTGAGAGCTGGACATGAGGTTGCTGAGACGACATTACCATATGCGAACGATTCACAACAGACATTTCTCAGGTGACAATTCACATTGTCAGTGTACGCTTGTTATGTCCTCAGGTTTTCTCTATCGATATAATAATACTAAATATCATGAAAAATAGAATAGAAATAGAAGGCTAAGTTTAGCATTTTCTGTCACGCTGATTATGGGGAAATAGACTAAGGCGGGGATCACACTGAAAAAACGAAGCGGCAGTGGCAGAGCGTAACGCCATGCTCAGACCTTAATAATTCCTTGACTCGAACGCAGTTCTCTCTCGTTCCTAAGTGATGCAAAGCATTAACATCCTAAAAACATTCTAAACAAAAAAAGAGACAGAAAAGCTCATTCATTTTGCGTCCATATCATCACTCAGTACAGGAGCTGTGTGTGTGTGTGTGTGTGTGTGTGTGTGTGTGTGTGTGTGTGTGTGTGTGTGTGTGTGTGTGTGTGTG
>JAQQZR010000035.1:5774959-5788004 GCA_030068235.1 Notoglanidium macrostoma | reverse complement strand
TGTGTGTGTGTGTGTGTGTGTGTGTGTGTGTGTGTGTGTGTGTGTGTGTGTGTGTGTGTGTGTGTGTGTGTGCTTGTTTTTGCCTTTAGGATATTGTAATATTTGTTAGAAGATATGTTCTACAGCTCTGGGTGATTTGAGAGGGTGATAACTAATCTCTCCATGATGTCCATGTTATAAACACTCTTCTCGCCGTTTCAGATGTTCCGTCCCTAGAAGAATCTCACCGTTGGATTGGTCAAAACGCCTGAAACGTTCCTAGAATTCACTAAAGTCATATCGATAAGCATTGCATTACTCTCTGAAAATGTAATCAACTTGAACCGATGCTCTGCTCCTACATCCCGAGCGTAACACCAGTGGTGTCACCGCTCTGCTGCTGAACCATAGCAAACAACAGAAAATCTGCTCTTCTGCCAGTAATATCGCCGGTCAGGGCGATCCCTGCCTGAAAATCTGATCAGATAAAAAAATATCCAACAAATTGAAAATCTAACCTGAAACAATTTCTCGGCTCCTGTTATAAAATCCCACCGAAAGGCTGCTACGCCGTATCCTTCACGTCTGGGTGTTCAAGGCACGTTTTAATCAACAGCAAAAAAATTATTCAGATGTGGACATTAATTGGATGAGTGCAAAGGGTTAAATGGTACTAAAGTGGAAATGATTAAATATCCTATTTAGCCACTCCAGTTGAACTGTGCTATTACTTTTTAAGTGCTCGCGATCCTGACGCACTCACAAACTCAAATTGAGCATGTCATGCTATAGACAAGAAGCCTGTCAGACTGAACAAAGGCTTTGACTGAGTCTAGAAGAACACTGGTGTACAGAGTGCGCATTGTATAAGAAATGTGTGTTTCTGTGTGTGTGTGTCTGTGTGTGTGTGTGTGTTTCTGTGTGTGTGGGGGGGGGATTTTATCAGGTAACTAGAGAAAACCCAAAGAAAACCTACACAGATATGGGAAGAACATGCTGAACTCCACACGGTCAGTAAAACAAGCTCGATGGAGGAACCTCAGAGCTGAGAAGCTCTGCATGACTGCAAAAAACCTTGAACAGAACTGCTGTGTAAAACAGTGCATTTTACTTTCTCATGATTTCAGTCTTTGTAAATTTAACGCAGGTTACATTACCGAGCTATAGCACTACGAGGAAGCCTTTACGATGTTCTCTCAGCTGCACAGTGAAACTATGGCAGATCCAGATGTGCATGGATTTGAGGCCAATATGCTCCTCAATTACCAAAGAAATAAATTACAAGACCGTTTGCCATGCATATGTTTCAAAGTGAATCAAAGCGCAGATTGTATAGCAACTCTTAATGAGCACTGCTCGGAGAGCGTTATTGGATTTACACACTTCTCTTTCTCTATCTATCTATCTAGGCTTCAGGGAAAGAGGGACATGTAGCATCAGTTATATCATCAAAAATGAATAGTCTTCAGTTAGTAACTACAAGCCTTTCTTTTTTTCTTTCAAATCAATATACACAATACACGTCACTGATCAAATGTAGCTTTGAAAATCAATGAAAGGAGCAAATAAATTCGCACCCTCATGCATACACTAAAAAAATATTTTTAAATACATATGAAAAAAAACCATACATATACAAAATACATTAAATGACTGGCATCTAAGACTGGGTATTTAGATTTGCGCCTTTTCTGTAACCATTAATTAGCCTAGAGCGTCGTTCAGCTGCTGGCATGATCATGATACTGTCCAAGTGGTAAAATCCTCTGCTTACCTTCAGCACTAAGCAAATAACCTAACAAAAGAGGGAAGGCAAATTTTTTTCACTGAATCAATTTATTTCAAAAGGATATCCTGAGAAAAAAGAAAAATATTTAGCCTGGAAATGAGGTTTTAAATATATTAACTGTTCAGCTAGTTTAGAGAAGAAAAAGGCCTTATCTGCTGCAGCTTCCTCAGAGCAGCACACATCTGCCAAAATCCTGAGCGAAGGACATTATGAATATGCCCCCACACACACACACATACACACACACACACACACACACACACACACACACACACACTCGCGCATGTTGGCAAGCACAGCTGTGGCTGATTGATGCTGTGATTTTATGATTTGATCCAGTTTAAAGTCTCCACAGCCCCGAGCCTGACAGTGAACACATCCACCATGCTGTAGATAGAACGGTTCCTCCAGAAGAAAACCGCTGCATAATACACCCCTCTCTCTCTTTCTTTCTCCCTCTCTCTCTCTCTCTCTCTCTCACACACACACACACACACACACACACACACACACACACAACAGTACAAAATAACAGGTTAAATCTTAAGCTCGAGACCATGGAGCTGCAGACATCATCCATATTGAGAATCTGTATGACACTCCATGGGGATGAGAAATGAAGAGAGAGAGAGAGCGAGAGAGAGAGAGAGAGATGGGGGCAGGAAGGATGGAATATGAGACAGATAAATCACTATAGAGTATATATTGTATATACAGGTTATGTATAGTCTTTTTATACAGACTGTAGGAAACAGTAGAATATAGAAATGATCATATCATATCATGATACACTTTTTTAGAGGATATCATCATGTGCTGGTGCTCTACTGTTATTGTAACATGCAACTAATTGGCTGCTAGATGATCACTTTTTTCTTCTTCTTTTCTTTTAAAACTCATTCATTCACCTTCAGTAACTGCTTTATCCTGGTCTGGGTGTCATGATAGATCTGGACACTGTGGCAGAAATACACCCTGAATGGAATAACAGACCATAGCACGGCATCACACACACACACACACGCATTTGTTTTAATGTCTTTGTGGGGACCGTCCATTAATTTCTATGGACGTAACCCTAACATTAAGGGCTGGGTCACATGACTAGCTTCGGGGCATCAGTTTAGGCTCATGCTGCCATTGTTTTTCTATAAAAGAGCGTGTTATGCCTCCTTTCCGACCTCAGCCTTGTGTAGTGCTGAAACCAGGCGTTGTAACAATCTGCTCAGTGTTCTGAACTTTGACCCCTTTTGCCTCTGACTTTTCCAAGCGTTAAGCGTGATGTCAGGGAACATGGGCGCCGTGACTACCATGAATATGAATTTAAAGATCCAATCAAAGTCAAAATGGAGGACAAACTGGAGAAACTTATACAGTGTGTGTCAGTTGTATAACACAACTTCGAAGTGGTACCATGACCTCGCTATTAAAAAGAAATAAAATAATAATATATGTACATAGTTGTTTAAAAAAAGAGCCTTTTTCAATTGAAATTTTTTTTTGCTTGATGAAATGCATGTTCAATAAAGTTGTTGAGATAGTAAGTAGGCAACTTCAGGCTCTGTCTTTGCCTTAGCCTATTTCTCCCACTCTCATTTTAAAATAGTGCTTCCATTTGGACCCTAGTCATGTGAATCAGCCCTAACGATGACAACCCTGACCCTTACGCAGCCCTAACCATAACCGTAAGCAACCAAACAAAATACAAGACTTTTGGCTATTCACGGATTTTTGTAAAATTCAGTTTTCCCTTGTGGGTCCTCACAATGTAATATAAACATGGGCTCCATACACACACACACACACACACACACACACACACAGAGGGCAAACATGCAAAACTCCAGAGCAAAGGAAGCAGGAACACTACCCACTGCAACACTGTTCCATCTTTAGTGAGTAAAACTATATATTACAATCCATATTTTGTATTGTGAAGATATTATGCAATACGGTTGTGTTCAACATACATCATCCTCTTCTATCAGCGGGGAAGACAGATGTGAGGATCTTTCAGTGGCGTGTTTTATTTATTCTTGCATGTCCAGTTTGCTCTTGCCAAGTAAATCTTCCACATGTCAGCACTGCTAACAATGTAAAAATGTAATGTGTGTGTGTGTGTGTGTGTGTGTGAGAGAGAGAGAGAGGATTACAGGCAGATTGAGTTTTATATACCCGTCGTATACACTACTGTTCAGTGTTACTCCTTCTACTGAAACACCTGGTTCAAGTCATTAGCTAATTAGCGAGCTCATCATGAGCAAACGCAACAGCACGCAGCTCAGGGTGGACTGGGACTCAACACTATTTCTCCCAGTTCTTACCTAGCAGATGTTTTAACTAACAGAAATAACTGAACCTATGTGTTTTACTTTAAATACTCATTAAAGCTCTTCACTTTAGTGGTGCAAAACCATAAATCTGCATTACTACCAAATAACTGCTAATGTACCTGAGATCATTTTAAAGTTGCTCCTACAGCTCTAGTGCGAAATTATTAACATTTTTCCCTCCAAATAACGTTGGGCGAAGCATGAAAAAGACTGATGAAGCAAAGCTTCGCTGCTGCAATCAGTGAAGCTTTTAAAGAACAAGCCTGCATTTTTACTCATTTGAGAGGAAAACCATTTCATAATCAACTACAGAGCAAAACCATAGCTGCCAGGAAGTGCTCTCTTTCACTACTTCTTATTTCTGGCTATGAGAGCGTATCTTACCATCTAATCGTTCAGTGTCTAATAGAGGTTGCCGAGACTAGTAGTGAAAAGAAAACCAGCAGTGAGGCAGACTTCATTAATCTGGAAATATTTCACTTCGACATTCAACTGCATATTGTGTAAGAATATGCCAGGATATGTCTTTGCTATCTAATAGATTTTCTTTTATTTTAATGCATCATTATCCCATTCACATCACTTCCGTGGTTAAGTTCAATTTAATAGTTAAATTCCAAGCAATCCTGCCTGCTCCTGAACATTTACAGCGCGTTTGTTATTTATGATTGTTCCGCCCACCATTTCTGATAAATCACAGTATTTTCAAAAGCATGAGCAAATAATTCATGTAAACCACAGTGATATTAAAAAGTCTAAACACGGCAGTATGAGAATCTTGGATATAAATGCGAGAAGGCTTAAAAAACACACACATACAGTTTAAACAAGCTAGAATACTGAGAAAACACACACACACACACACACACACACACACACAGGGTGACGGAAAAACTAGAAAGAAGAAAAAATACCAAGCAATACCAAAACCCCCCCAGAAATACAGCACTGCGCAAAAGTCTTACGTGAAGAAATGCTGGAAAGTAAAGACGACGTCAAAAATAATGAAAAAAATCTTTCTATAATGTGCAGTGAACAGTAATAACCTAAACAAAGTTGATATTCGCTGTGACGACTCTGCTTTTCTTTTCCTTAAACAGTACTCCCAGCTACAGTGTGTGCAGTTTTATAAGGAAATGAGCTGTAAGTTTTACTGAGCATGTTGGAGAATCTGACACAGTTCCTCTGGAAACTTCGACTGTCGGCACTTACTTTTTTTTTTTCCTCTTGAGCAAAACCCAAGAGCCTTCATTATATGTTTTTTTTTTTCTGAAAAGTGCTCTCTTGCATAATTTACTGCTTTCTTTACCGACATACAAACATTTTCCCGATACATTTTTTTAGACGTAATGTTTAGAAAGCTTAAACGAATCAATAATGCGGAGATCTTTTGTAGTACGGCGCTGTACATACACGCATTACTGAAGGAAATCCAGACACACGTCAGATACATGTTTAACTCAATACATGCAAACCAGTGAACTAAGAAGTGAGGAGAAAACCAGTGCTAAACAATAACGAAGCATGTAGAGAACTAAGCAGCAAATCCCATGACATGCAAGCAGCACTCGCCTTGCTGGAAACCGTAACGCACGCTGTGAGGGTTAATTCATGACACTGACCCTGACCAGGACAAAGCACTTACTAAAGATGAACGAACGAACAAAGGATTAAATCCCATTTTGCAGCAGAAGTCTCATGAGACCGCTAGCACATAATGCCGTGAGATCCCGGCCCTGATGCACACCTCTTACACTGATTCATTTCTTTTTCTCTAAAATAACGTCACCAAAAGCAGCACTGAATCCAAATATGTCATTTGCATCCTGTGTGTGCCTGTTAATTAAAGTCTGCTGTTGTTCTCGTGGTTAAAGATACATTACAGTAAATCTTTCAGTGTTCAGTTCTAGCTTATGTAAGTGCACAAGTGGATCTCTTCATATGTATCAGCTTTCTCTTAAGTGGTTTTCTAATGCTTTCTGATTGTGACTGAAATTAACGACATACAATCTTTTTTTTTTTTTTAAATAAAGGAAACACAAGTGAACAGTTACTGTGTTGTTGGTTTGTTGAATTATATATTGATGGTGATTTATGCATAACATGGTATCTAAAAGTCAGCAGGTGCCTGTATAGTTCATGTGTAACTACACAGTTATTACAGACGATTAGTATAAAGTTGGACCTGCTGTTTACTAGCATTAATATAGTCATGTACCAAATTATAGAAAACAATTTTGAAGTGCTGGTAAAAACGAATAGCTGTGCAACCCCTAGTGTCTACACACTCAACAAATATATTGTTATATAAGATACTGTAGATATACTGTACTGTGGTTGTTTTATTATATGATGTTTATTCAAATGCCCAAAAAATGTTTTGCTAGTGTTAGTAATGCATGCTGCATTTACGACAAAACCTTGATAAGGATCCAGTTATTAAGCCACTTATTATTGGATTAGATTAGGCTATTGTGGTCAAGTGAGGTGATCATTTAGTGGACTCTTAGATGTACAGAGTACTTTTTTGGATCAAAGTGTTCCAAGAACTTTTAATCGTGTACAACACTGTGTCTGATGGTTTAGACTGTTAATTTGTCCCGTCATGTTAAGCCCTTCGTTTGTTGCAGTGCCGAATTCACATGCTGTTCACTATCAATTTCTTTCTTTCTTTCTTTTCAACAATATTAAAATCCTTTTCAGTTTTTTTTTTCTATAGTGGTCATGTTAACAACTTGAATGTCACAGTGAAAAAACAGCGCCCACACTCAACCTCTGACATTACTGGCTCCTGTGGACTTTTGGTGTTGGAAGCAAAGCAATTTTGTGGGTCTTGAACACACACTTTTGAGGTTGTTAAGCATGAAACACTTCCAGACATCTCTGTCAGAGGAAAAGCGCTATCAGATACTCCCTGGAGGTTCTGCTTGCACGAGCAAAATCGTAGAAAATCAGGAGTTTAGCTTTATACACAGGGCCACATTCAGAGCTTAATTACGCATGGGCAGTGACGAGCTAACAACAAAATTGCACAGTGTGTTGGTTTACAATAAAATACCAGAAACCATAAAGCGTAGTACGATATTTAGCGCTTTTGGCAGGGTTCTCCTTGTGGCTACATTGATTTTCATTTAATATGCTGGTAAAAATGGGACACAGCGGATGCTCGTTGTGGTGGCTCAGAGCAGAAGCCTTTAAGTTACAGATCAGAAGGTAGTGTGGTCAAGTCCCAGCACTGCCAAGCTGCTAAAAATTCTCTTCATTTCTACCTTAATTTTCACTTTATATGCGGGTAAAAAGGTGGATTAATGGGTAAGGCTTTGAATTCAAGATCAGAAGGTTGTGTGTTCAAATCCCAGCACTGCCAAGCTGCTATGGCTGGTCCTTGAGCAAGCCTGTTAATCTTCTGCTCCGTGGGATCCTGCATCAGCCAAAAAGTATTTTATTTGCAAGATTTATAGTGTATTACAAGAAACACAATAATATACTATAAAAAGAAGTGAAATGATCTGTATAGATATTATACTACTTTACAGTTATTTACTGTAAGCTGTATACAGTAAATGTTTTACTGTGTGTGTGTGTGTATAATATGACAATATTGATTAATTAATCATCCCATCTAATGGTTCTTTACAGCTGAGAACACCACATTAACAAAAACACTGACTTCCTTCAAGAAACCGAGTGAATTAAAATGATTAACCAAACATAATTAACTGTCTGTGCACAATAAAGAAAAAATAAAACACATATTTTCCTTGGCCTGTCCAGTCATTTGCTGCAAATAAATAAATACAAGTATTGGGCATGTTTCTCCCTGCCTAAGCTTTCTTCACTGTATTTCTAGTTCAAAATAATAGGATGTCCTGGATCGAGTTGCTGCTGAATAATGAGGGTTAAAGCTATGTAGCTAAATTAAACCAAAGCTGCAGTGAGAAACATGATCATTAGAACTAGAACTATTCATGGGGATATTCTGGCACTACACAAGACACCTAATAGATATCATTATATGCCACTACTTTTATCTGTTTATGTTGCATTTTATTACAGCAAAGTAAAAAGTAGCTTTGTGTCTTTCCACTGTAATTTCTAAACCCTGATATATATATATATATATATTTTTTTTTTTTGGCTTAAAGGCAAGTTCATGTTTGAAGATGTGGTTGAGATGCTAGTGAAAATCTCCGTTACATCTCTATACTAGAAAATCTGGCAACCTCAGAGGCATGAACTACATAAAGGTACTGTAATTTTAATAATCCGAATGGGCCTTCATGAAAATCTACTTAAGTGTATACCCAAAACTGACTCAGGTTACAGCGCAGCATAATTATTAATGTAGATTAACTTTTGAAATGACGTTGCTGACTGGAGCACAGTTAGTAGACCCTATATCACAGTCATGAGGTCTAAGCATGCACACGTTTAAAGTGTGTGTGTGTGTGTGTGTGTGTGTGTGTAAGCCCCTTTGACACACTTTGCACAACACTGATATGGTTAACAAGGGACCCCTGGGTCTGTCCCTCAGTGAACCGCTGTATGCCGATTAATTATTTAGTGGTGCGAGTCCCTATTGAGCCACATTCATACGCACTAACATAAATACACAGAGTTGCAGAGAAAGAGAAGTAGAAAAATGATGCATTTCAGAGATTAAAGAAAATGAAATGAATTGAGTGAAAAAGAAAAACGTTCTTCTTCAGGCTTTCTTCAAACTCCTCATTTTTTGTTGGCTCCGTTGCAGTTTCTGCCCCGTATTGCAGTGCCCGACCTTGCACTGACCATCTCTCCACCACAGCCTCAAGTCACGGATGCATTCACGAGCCACGTTCCTTCCTAATGAAGGCTTCAGTCTTAAATGTAGAGTGATGCTGTCTGGGTATGTGTAAATCTCTGTCAGTGTCTGGCCAGGATTCAGCTCAGACTCAGAGGATGAATTCACTCAATTTGTAACACACTCATAACACTCATGTAACGCTCAATCACTACCTCATCCTCGCACACAGACTATCAGTTACTCCTTCTGTTCACATCACAAATAAACACCTGCAGTGAGCAGGACTCCTGTAACCTGTAGTGGCTTGCTTTTTTTCTATAATAGAAAATGGCAAGAGAAATTGAGTGATAGAGAGCGAATGAGGTCTTATCTACAAAGACCAGATACAAAACTGGTGAAATCGGGTGCAACCAGGTTCAAAGAGCAGAAAGAGAATGCACAAAGCACTGACACAGAATATTACGGCTAGGCTAACAAAGGTTCTGAAGCTGGCGGCATACATCAAACAAAAAAAAGCTTTTTTTAAGCTGCTACGTAAAAGAATGCCTTTCGAACGTCATTTCAGTTTGTAAGTTCTTAACCACCACCTCCTGCTCCGAGACATCCCACCATCTGTGATTGCTCCGAATTAAACTTGGTTGCTTGCGTCACTACATGGAGCATCAGCTTGCTTAGCGAGTCACTTCTAAGCATTTGTTTCATAGACTGTATGAAAGACATCAGATAAGATACGATGGCGTCTATGTGAACGTGACTGAGCTCACGCTAGGCAACAAAGTCCTTCATGATCTCCGTATATTTGTGATGCGCATCCGGGATAGTGTACTGTACAGTGCCTTACATAAGTATTCACCCCATTGTACAGTTGTAGCGGAAAAACCTGCAGTTGAAATGGACTACATTGAGATGTTTTCCTTTTTTTTTATGTTCAACACTTGAATGTGCAAAACATTTTCTGGTGACATATAGTTTAATCAAACAAAACAAAACAAAAACAAAACAAAACATTTGTTAGTCAAATGAGTATTCACCTCCTGGATCAGTACATGGTAGAACCGCTTTTGGCTGGAATAATAGAAGTCTTTTGGGATATGCCTGTTCTTTTTGGCAAAATAGCTCAAGCTCTGTCAAACCGCATAAAGAGAAATGGTAAACAGCAGTTTTCAAGTCTTGCCACAGATTCTCGATTAAACTGAAGTCTGGAACTTGACTACGCCATTCTGACACATTCAGGTTTTTGGTTTGATCCACTCCAGGTAGCTTTGGCAGCACACTTAGGGTTACTGGCTGTTGGGGGAACCTCCACCCTAATCTCAAATCTCTACCAGGCTGCAACAGGTTCCTTTTTTTGTATTTAGCTGCATCCAATTTGCCCTCAACCCTGACCAGTTCCAATCCCAGTCCTTCCTGATGAAAGGCATCCCCACTACATGACGCTATCACCACCATGCTTCACCAGGCTTTTTTTTTTTAAATGATGGTTTTCATCTCTTTGATATAGCCTAGCTTTGTAGCGTATCTGGGCTATGGTTGCTCTAAGTTGTCCCAGCTTCTCCAGTCAGAGCTGAGGATCTCTCTGCCTCCTTCAGAGTTACTCTTGGTCACTTCTCCTTACCCAGTCACTGAATTTTGGTTGCTTTTAACTGCATACAGATGGACACCACTCAACTAATATTGCTTGTTATGATGATCACTGGGTGAACTGGAACAGGTATGACAGCAATGGAGATGAATAATTGTGAGATCACGAATTCAACATTTGTATTTGTAAACAATTAAGATAAAAATTAAATGTTCATTTTTTTCACCCAGATCAATACCATGGGCTATTTGGTGTAAATTGTGACATGTAATCCCAATCACGTTTATTCATGTTCCAGCTTGTAACACTACAAACTGTTGAAAAGTTCAACGCTCCTTATCATCTTAAATATGGTTCGTTTGTGACGGTGGGAGAAGAAGCACTACAGTGTTCAAGAAAAATCTCAAATATGCCACCTCTTTCTACATCTCTATTTTTTTGGTGCACAAAATAAACCAAACAACCGGCCTCTCTCTCTCTCTCTCTCTCTCTCTCTCTCTCTCTCTCTCTCTCTCTCTGCAGAATTTGTGCCACTGACACTGCTGTTTTTTCTATATTTGTTTCATTTGAAAAGGCTGCTGTGTCTGCTTTAAAAAGCAATGCAAACTGAGTCTAATAATCAAATCAGGTTTCTCCTAAAATCTATATGCAGCATATCTAACACATTGAAAAATCCGTAATATTATCCAAGAACCGTTCTGTCCTCCCTAGCAGTGCAGACTGTCCTAGAAAGATGCACAGTGTTTTACTAACTAGCTTGGTAAGGTGTGCAGGTAAGATAAGGTTTCAGAGTGGTTTAAATTTTAGTGGAAAACACTTTTCAGAAATCAACAGAATAGACAAGTGGTTTCTGGAACAGCTTTAGAACTGATCATCTGGGTTTTTTTTTTTTTAAGTTACATGATATGGCCAAAAGTATGTGAACACCTGACCATCACGCCCATATATGGTTCTTCCCCAAACTGTTGCCAAAATGTTTTGTATACTTTGTATACTGTAACATTAGGATTTTCTTTCACAGGAACTAAAAGGCCCAAACATGTTCTAGTATAACAATGCTCTAGTGGACAATGTGAGGTCCATGGCTTGCTAAGATTGGAGTGGAAGAACTCGAGCGGCCTGTAAAGAGCCCTGATCTCAACCCCACTTAACACCTTTGGGATGAACCAGAATGCCGACGCCACCACAGGCCTCCTCGCCCAACATCTGTATCTGACCTCATTAATGCTCTTACGGCTGAATGAGAACAGATCCCCACAGCCACACTCCAAAATCTAGTGGAAAGCCTTCCCAGAAGAGTAATGGGTGTTCCAGTCAGCATGTAGTTCAGCAAGCACATACTGGTGTAATGGTCAGGAGTCCACATACATTTGGGTACATAATGTAGCACAATTAATTGCATGTTGGCCATATTGTAGCACTTCAGACTGATTTCAAGACAAAGTTGCTTTATTTCCACTTAGTCTGTTAGTACAGTGTTTTGGAAATAGAGGTTTTTTTTTCAGTATAGGATTTGCATTTGCATAATACTGAAGTAATATTTACACAGTAGTCTGACTTGTTGTCATACTGTAGTGTTGACAAGTCACTACTTCAGACTGAACAAAGGACCTGTCTCAAACAGTACAGATACTTCAACACACTCCTCAACCACAGTCAAACTATCACACATCCAACAGCCAATTAAATCTCTCCGTGGGTGACCATCTGTGTCTGGATCAAATGTCTAACTACTGCAACGATTGAAATGTCAGGGTACAGAACACCATCTGTACAGAATGTGCGCGCACACACACACACACACACACTCACATGCACACACACACTTTATTTGACTTTATTCATCTTTGTAGATGTGTTGTACTTTGTGTTTAAAGGTTAGTATAGGTGAGTGGTGGATGTAGGATGTAACTTTGTGACTTTGTCTTACTGTCATTCTGAGGACCTTTGAATGACTGACATAATTATTAACATTCTTAACTTTAACCTCAGAAACAAAACGAAAAATTAAAAACATTAAAAACAGTTTTCCTTATGCGGACCAACTATATGTTCCCACAAGGTCAAAACCGTCAGAGATTTCCGCCCTTATGGAGACATTTGGTCCCCTCCAAGTTATAAAAACATGTCCTCAAATAGACAGACAGACACGCACATACACACACATATTTATTCATTTATTCACTCACAAAACAACAATCTGTTAAAAAATATAATGCGAAATCATGTTTAAGGCCCACTAAGTATAAAATATATGTTGTATCCTCAAATGTAATACTGAAGCTTACTGTACCAAATGGGTGTAAATAAACTTCTCTATCAATTTCCCTGATATTTTCTTCCTTTTGTCATCTCAGAGAGCTTTTCCTTGTCACCACAGGCTTGCTCATTAGAGGGATATATATATATATATATATATACACTACCAGTCAAAAGTTTGGACACACCTTCTACTTCAATTGTTTTCTTTATTTTTATGACTTTAAAAGAGACTGGATAATGATGGACTGTTGTTTCACTTTACTTAGTTGAGAGGTTGTTGACATAAAAGGTTATTAGTGGAATTTCTTTCCTTCTTA
>JAQQZR010000035.1:5754866-5768980 GCA_030068235.1 Notoglanidium macrostoma | reverse complement strand
ACACACACACACACACACACACACACACACACACACACACACACACACACACACACACACACACACACACAGCCATATTATTGATACTGTACACAGTAAAGTGGTCCCTCTGAAACCCCTGACCTGAAGAGTGTTTCATTAGCCTTGAAAAGCAATACAGAACTATCATACATGAGGCACACACACACACACACACACACACACACATATACACACACACACACAAAGGTTGAGATTTGGAATTTGTTTTTTCGATATCACAATACTCTGCAGACAAAAATAGGCCAATTAACCTGGATGTTCAGGTAGTGAAAATGTGAACACTAGTGATGCAAGGAAAAGATTTTTGAAAGAGTCTGAACTTGAAAATTTCTGAAAATCACATTTATTTTTTATAATTATATCATGACACTTTTTTTGCATATCTACTGCATTTTCCTTTTTTGTCCATTTAAATGACACTTAACTGAAAAACAAGGGAATGAGAAATCAACACTGATTAAAACTGTCCTTTCTGTAACAAGCACATCATTACTATGGAAACTTCATCATCAGCTACTGCAGGAATATGTGCGCTTCTAATCTGGCAGAGCCAGAAATGTAATATGGTGAAGAAAGTAGAAAAAGTGTGCGTGTGAAAGTAGACAGGTAATTACGCAGGGTTCACTGAGGTTGTTGAACGGTTTTGCTGAGAGGAACAAGAAAACTGCTTGTTTATATTTTCTCATTACAAGTAAAAGGATTTGTAAAATTCTTTTGGTTAGAATTTTCACCATTTTAACCCTTTTGCCAGAAATCTAAATATGCCATTTTTGGCCATGTTCAGAGTAGAGGAGGCAATTTCAGAAATGTTAGAGATATTCTCCTATAAATTGTATTTGGTTGAGCAGTGCAGCAGAACATGCCACCGCAGCAATCACTAAATAATGGCACTAAAAGCAAGGCTGTTCTGCCGCGCTGCACTAGAAGCTGGTCTGCAATTTGGTACAGTGAAGGTAACATTGCTGAATGATGGATACATCGTAACAGGGCTATTTGGCTCCAGCAAGGTAAATCTAACATTCATGCTCTTGTCCAAGAGTCTCAGCCGGTTATTGTGCCACATGATGTGCAACAACTCATTTATGGGGTAGGAGTGATTACTAAATGTAGAATAACTGGCCTCACAAGTCTATTTTAGTTTTATTTCATGGCAAATGCATAGCCATGTCAGCTGCTGTCAGCAACGGACACACTGCGATTTTTATGAAAAGGAAAGTAAATAATATCTTCGGAAACAGTGAGAAACATATAAAAGAGACCCGGGTATGATGGGTATGGGTGTGATGCTAAACATAGCAGTTTGGTGCCAGCCAAGTCATTCAGCTTTTTATAATTCAGACGTTTAATACTTCAGATATTTTGGTTTAAGTCCTGTTTGCCTTTTATCAACATCATCCCTATAATTATTATTTCACCTCCACAGGTATACGACATGACAAAACTGACCTGCAGTCTTTTATCAGTAATATACTGATGTGAAGGGTATCCGAACAATTTCTGCAATATTACTGGCCCCTTTGTGTGTGCAGTATGTGTCCTTTAGCCAATCCCTAAATCTTTTTTACACACAATACTTAATGTGTACTTAACTTTTTCTATATGCCTTTGGATCTTATAAAGCAACCTTGAATTTGCGATTGGCATTATATCAATTAAACACATTAGTAGTAGGAGCGTTTAAATGATTTTTATATGAAACATACCACATAAAGACAATGTGGAGCAAATGGTTCAGCCAATAATATAATAGTTAACTATATATATGCTCATAGAGCACTTTATTAGGTACACCTGTACACCTATACCTTTATGCAATCATCTAATCAACTAATCATGTGGCAGCAGTGCAGCGCACGAAATCATGCAGATACGGGGCAGCAGCTTCTGGTAATATTCACATGAACCATCAGAATGGGGAAAAATGTGATCTCAGTGATTTTAATCGTGACATCACGAAGCGAAAGTCGTCTCAAACTGGTTTCATGAACAGGACAATGAGTTCAGTGATCTTCAGTGTGTTTCCCAGTCACTGGATCTGAATCCAGTTGAACACCTTTGGGATTTGGTAGAACAGGGAGATGATGCATGATGCAATCATATCAACATGGACCAGAATCTCAAAGGAATGTTTCCAACATCCTGTGGAATCCACGCGAAGAAGAAATGAGGCTATTCTGAGAGCAAAGGGAGGCCCTACCCAGTATTAGTGCAGTGTTCCTAATAAAGTGCTCAGTGAGTGTATTTAATCAACATGGAGTCTAATCTTATAAACCTACAACATAGTGTATAGTTCTGGAGAAACTTCCATGAGGGGTTCTATAGCGAAACTTTAAGGGGAACAACCAAAGAAAACTTAATGGTTCTAAATTTGAATGCACATTTTTTTATTATTAATAACCTTATATTATTTATTATTTATTTATTTTGTTATTTATTCTGAGTTTTTTTAAATAAAATCAATATTATATGATTTCATACAGTCTCTTTATTATTATTATTATTATTATTCCACTCATATTATGTCCCTAGTTAATTATTATTAAATATGCTGTACAAATAATGATGATGATGATGATGATGATGATTATTATTATCATTATTACAGATGTACTTGCATGTATACGCCACATATTGACTTGTTTGTTAGATACATTAAACTAAATAACTGAAAAATACCTGGCAACTCTGTATACAATATTTTATGACTACAGCGTCTCATTAGCCCGTACATATCTGACTTGCTTCCTAAACCCTTAAACATCAAACAAGCATCATTTAAATTGTTATTTAATGCACAAGTAATTTTGTTAATGGGCAGATTATTCTGTATCTAAGTCCACAAACCTGACCAGGTAAAGAGGCAAAAGCCTGTCTCAATCGAAAACATTTGGCCTCCTCTCTAAATATAGTCTAAGCCTATTTAGTTGCTCAATCTGCCGGCTAGATTCTTTTATCACACGGACAGAGGCATCTGTGCACAGTAGGGAAACGTTTAAATTGTCACCATTTAAATCTGCTACTTGTTTCAACAGACGTATTTCAACAGACTTAAATTTAAAAGTTCAAATGATTAAAGAAGCCACTAATAACTTGTGATGCTGCAGGAATAGCCTGCAATCATATTACTGTCTTGTTCGTTTTGCTTCTAAATGACAGCAGCTTCACAGTTCATTTTCTAGACTAAGCTATATCTCTATCACTCAGCTCTGAGCATCTGCACAGCTACAAATGAAGGCAAGGGGAAATGTGGTTATGTTGCACATGTCAGATGGTTTAGTGGGTTTGCAAATACTAAAAATGACATATTGTGAGCTTTAAAGTTCCCAGGTGTATTGAATGTGATATTCTTCAGGACACTGGACATTCATAATTTGAGTCTCCAACATCGTCAGGGAGTGGAGTTTGGTCTATGCAAGTAAAAAAATAATAAAATCCAACATATCACAGCATGAACACAACACATTACTGGGCACTATTCATTCCAAGCAGTAGCCTTAAAATAAAAAAAGACTTTGACATTGGCTATAAAAAACTGTACACAAACAACCTCAAACAAAACAATTTAACATCAGCATTAGGAACTCCCAAATCTAGACAACCCATCTTTGCAAACCTACTGTGATTCCAAACACCTTGCTTATTAGGGAACAGCAGGCACTCTGGGAAATTCTGTGCAATTTTCCAACTTATAAATCACCTCCATAAGAAAACTATTGTTTTTGTCTTGGGTCAAGACACAATTAAACCCAATTTTTATTCACTATATCCATTTTTATTGATCAAAAATCAAGAAATTTGGTAAAATGTAGAATTTGAAAAGCTAAGCAAAAAAAAAAAAAAAAAAACAGGTATAAGTGAACCGAGACATATTTATGACTTTGTTTTATTGGGAAAAATGTAGATCTGGAACTGGAAAAGGCAACTGTAGCACAAAACATCTATTTGTCTTACAGTTGATACTTGGGCTGATTCATGCTTTTAGTTTTAATGGACAGTGAACTGTAAGACAAATCTAAGCGTACGGTAACCGCTTCACCCCAAGTGCCCTTGGTTTAATAAAACACTCATTTAGATCCCAGCTTGGACAATAATCCTCAAAGGTCCACTATGCAGGATTTTGAGGGTATCTATTAACAGAAATGGAGTATATTTTCCATAATATTCTCATGGAATGTTTTCAATAGTGCATAACTGCCTATAATCATGAATTTCTGTGTTTTTGCTAAGAATGAGTGTTTCATATCTACACAGGGCACGGGTCCACCTCTACAGTGCCGCCATGTTGCACCGCTACAGCATCCCAGAATGGACAAACCTCTAGAGAGCGGATTCTGCGTTTTGTGTTTTTACAAGTAGCAGCATGATTATGGAAGGAAGCACGGGAAGAACAACAAAGAAGGAGAAAGGAAAACAAAGAAGAAGAAAGAAAAGGAATCAGTGTTTTCTAGTGCTGGCCAACAAGTGTGAGAAACAAAATTTTGAATAATGGAGGATCGTACTTATTATTTAGTGCGAAGAAAAAAGCAAGAGAGTGTGAATATAATCACTTGGAAGTTCGCTAAGGGCAACTGACGGCCACCGTACGTTCTAATACATGCTTTTGGGGGGGGTAAGGGAGAGGCATTCGGATGGTTGCATCTTACATAGTGGACCTTTATATATGAGGCTCCCAAGTGGCACAACAGAAAAGCGTTTGCCTTATCATCAGTGACCAACTGTGGCTGGGATGAGCTCTTATGGTGCGAGGGACGGCCAATCATGGGCATCTGTCAGCTCATGCATGCAAAAAAACTTTTAAACAGCATTTTCCACAAAGAAGAAGCTTGTTTTAAAAATGTGGAGGAAAAACGTGTTAGCTCTCACCTTCCCTGGGTTGGTAGTTGTCATGTGATAGGGGCAGCTGGCTAGTGAACGGGAATTGGCATGATTTAGGTATTTCATTAAACAATTGTTTATTTTTTCCCTATTTCATTACCATAGTCGGTAAACTGTAATGAAGCCTAATTATTGCTGACAGCCTGTGTCACATCCGTAATGCTTTAGATCCATTCCTTCGTCATTTATTTTCAATAACCTCATTATCAGAATCATGGTGAATCTGGAGGCTCTAGACCTGTGAGACAGGAAACCACACTGGATGGGAAGTCAGTTCATCGCAGAGCATATGTACACACATTCACATCTATGAGCAATTTATCTAGGCTAAACTGCCTTATGTATGTTTTGAGATATGAATGTTAACCTCCAGACAGACAATAACCCAAGCTCAGCATCAAATCAAACCAAAGGCCCTGGAACTGTGAGGCAGCGGCTCTATCCCGCTGAACCACCATGACACCCCAGACCCATTAACATGTACATACAGGAATATCTTACTTTTAAATATCAGTCTGCGTTTTGCCTGAAAGATCACATGACCAAACTCACTATCACAATAATGATAATTAGTGTATTCATAGATCCTGTCAATGAGAATAGAGAAATATCACGCGTCAGTATTAAACCCCAGAACTGACTTGTCAAAATAGAGGCATGTCTCAGTTATTTTACGCTTACGACTGTGAACTTAAGCTTTTTGTTTCATGATATCTGCTCCTGTGAGAAGCTGTAGCTCCATTGTCCATCACCAATGTCTGACAATGTGCTGTTTCATCCGGAAATATGCGTCTTGAGAAATAATTATGGAATGTCATTTGAATTAAATATTAAATGCAGAAATAGTCTAATTGTGTGACTCGCCCACATTCCTGCTGCAGCTTTTTTCACTGAGGCCGTCAGTGCAGAACTGTACTGCATTCTAACTGCAGTTCGTGATGGCAGGACTTTGAGTTCATCATGAAAAAAACTGCTCTTTCTGTTTGCTCTGCTTCTCCTTTATTAATAGAATCTGCTGTATTCTATTATGGGCTCAAAATGCTGTTTTATTGGCTGGCAGCCGGATAAAGTGAGCAGATCAAAGATTGCTAACCTGAGAAAAATTTACCAAGTTGGTGAATTAATGATTTTGATTATTATAATGATGATTATTGATTATTATGATTTTTGCTGTTAGGGATAATCTTGACTTCAGAATTTAATCCTAATATATAAGCCTACTTTTCATGGCTTATTTACATTTTGCTTTCTTCGCAAATGTAAGGTAGCATTTTGATCTTAAACTGTTCATTCTTAGGCCTTTTCAACTGACAGCTGATTTCACCCACAAAATATGATCTGCTTTAATGTTACACATTTTATACTACACAAAAGGGATTTTATAAACATGCAATTGAATATTAGTAATTTAAACAATTTAATTGGTCCTCCATGAAAATTAGGTTAAGAACCCACTTAACACAAATTTGAATATGGAAAACTCTCAGTATCTACCTACAAATCTTCTAAATTGAAGCATCCAACTTAAAATGGCCACCAGCAGCTAACCTGAAAGTGGCATGCCAAGCCATTACATTGGTGGGTCAATGATACTGGAAATATTGGACAGTAATTCTTAACTATTTAGGTTTCTTTTTTCTTTATTTTCTTTCAAATTACAGCCTGATGCTGTACAGGCATGATGGTGCAGCAGACAGCGTTGCTGTCACAGCGCCAGGGTCTCCGGTTCGATCCTGAACTCAGGCTACTGCCCATGTGGAGTTTCGCATGTGCTCGCCGGATTGGCATGACTTTCCTCCATCTTCTCCAGTTTCCTCCCACTTCCCAAAGACATGCTGGTAAGTGGATTGGCTACACTAAATTGCCCCTAGGTGTGAATGCGTGTGTGTGCATGTTTGTGTATATAATGTCCTGTGATGTACTGGCATGTCAGCCAGGGTGTATTCCCGTCTAACGTCCAGTGTTCCCCGAACAGGTCCACCGCTACCCTGACCAGGATAAAGTGGCTACTGACTGTTAGAGTAAAACCCCTCCTTAAAAAAGGCCATTACCAGCACATCCGGATGCCAATGCATCAATTCAACAAATTAATTTTTTCCTTTAACGGACACACGCTAACATAATTAAATTATTAAAGACACGTTAATTGGCTGCATGTAAAATGGTCAGATTATATGAAGCAAAACTGACTATTAGCTTTTGGCAACATTGCACCTGAACAATTGTATGTACAAATAAAACATTGTGATTGGCTGAAATTATATTCTCATTCAACTCAACTCCTGAGAATTCCCTTGAAATTAAATTCCTGTTTCGTGGTGAAATATAACACAGTCTGATTGGCCAAAAGCCTGTCTCCATTTCATTTTCACACAGAGTCTGCAGAATGGTGGGTGAGAAGCAATCGGGATTATACAGACAAACGCAGATACGTAAATAAAAGGAAAAATATTGTAATGCATTCATTTCCTTTCACAATTGAAAGTCTTAGGTCAGTAACGAGAAATGAAAAATGTGGTCATGTGAAGAGCATAGGTTGCAGACAATTCAGTACTTTACATTCTTACTGACACCAGAAATCTGTGGTATATTTTTGTTAGTGGAAGTCACTGGTTAGAGCTTAAGAAGACAAATTGCTGTCCTTTGCAATAGTGGATTTGGATGCAGTTTCAGATTCCTGCAGTGTTTGTGTGGCAGCTAATCCGGGTTGGACGTTTTTCTGATTTATTGCTAAAGGTTTCGATGTAATGGTGATGCAATGGCCTTTGACTTACCACCGACCTGGAAAGGCCATGGTTTTATTATTCAGCTGATACAAGCTGACAGAATGCTGACTGGCAGTTTTCTACCATACTGAGAGTTCAGGAAGATTTAAGAGGGTATTAGGCATTTTCCAGGATTTTTCTGCATCTGGCACAGTCCTTGATAATAGCCGATAAACGCCTAAGAGCAGAAGTTGGTTGCTTGCATGATCATTCTTTGCCTGGTGCTCTTTTGGGGTTGGTTTTAATGAGAACAGTGTTAACCTCCTGAATGGCTCCTGTTCCTGTGCAGACCGAAGACAGCACTGAAACTATAATAAGAAAAATCTTCATAGGATGAGGCAGAGTTGCAGCAGTAAAATGCCTCATAGCAACTGCAGGCTGAAGTCCCCGTATGACACACTAAATAAGATTAAGCGCCAGAGACCCCGATAGTAAATTGAGGTCTTTTCTGTCATTCCGAAAACGTTCTCACAATTTTTGCTAGAATATTCTGCGCAGAACTGTTCCACCAAAAATAGGTTGCACCACACAGACAGACATCAGAACCCAAAATAGTTCTAATCTAATAGATGGTTCCAAAAGCAGTGAATGTCTAAGCTTGGCAGGGAGAACAATGTCAAATATCTTCCTCCACAAAGGCTTATTTTTTTACTTGCATTAATTAGAATAGGAAATTTACTTCCTTGTGTAGAAACGACAAAATAGACATTCTTGCTCAGCACAAAATAAAAAGAACAACTAAGCCTTTATTTGGCTTGAATTCAATTTTGCAGAAAACCTGCAGATATAAGCTAAAAGTGTTCTCCTGTTATCACATTAAAGCTAACTTGAATGAGACTTAAAAAGAATTAGGGCTAATTTAATACCACATCCCATATAATGTCTTATATCTATAGCAAGCATGGTCACCAGGCTTTGTTAATAGGACACTTCGCTGCCTTTGGTGATGAACATTTCTGGGTACACTCTGTTTCTTGAGCGCTGTTAAATGGCCAATTTCCAAATGAACCAGTAGCAACATGAGTCACACGAGCAGCGCTGTGGGACTGAATGCCTTCTTTACTGCATGCAATCTCAACAACCCGGTGGGGGTGGGGAGCCATTTTCCTGGTCTGAGTGACACTTCCGGTAAGAGGAGTCAATTATGCTGTCCAAACCAATTCCCTAAAGTTTCAATCTAATCCTCTTGGCTCTGGGTTTTATGAACTATCAAGACATATCCTGCCCTGAAAAATGGGGTGCCTACGCTGATTCCGAGATGCAAGACTCTTCTTCATCCTGATTGGCAGGATAGTGCTGATGGTGCTGGGGAGGGTGGTGAGTTTATTAGTGTGTGTGTGTGTGTATGTGTGTGTGTGTGTGTGTGTGTGTGTGTGTGTGTTTGTGAGAGAGAGAGAGAGAGAGAGAGAGAGAGAGAGAGAGAGAGAGAGAGAGAGAGAGAGAGAGAGAAGGAGAAGCTCAGCAATCCTATGATGTCTATGACATGACAGAACATGACAGATTAGAAATAATACAACACAATTTTGGAGAACATAAAAGATGGATTACGACAAAATTTTTAAAATGTTACAAAACATTACATGATGACATGACATAACATGAAATGTGACATGACAATACAGTGTAGCATAATATAATGCAACATAGCATAATGTCGCATGACATACCGTAAAGCATAATACAACACAACACGGTAAAACATGACAAGACATTGACCTGACATGACATTGATGTGACATTGCATGACAGCATGACATAATCTACCTTACCATACTGTGACATAACATAACATGACATGACATAACAATATTGGATGCCGTGCCACATATAAAATAACATCATTAAACATGACATCATATGACACCATAACACATCACAGTCTTACGCATCATAACATGTACATACTGTCATGCCATACTGTGACATGACACGACATGGCATGATATAATATGATGTAGCATAACATAATGTAACACAGTATAACATGACATGAGACAACAAAATTACATTACATTAAATAACATTACATTACACGACATTTTATACCATACTGTGACATGACATGACATGGCATAACATTAGTATTTGTTTGACACTTTATTGGCCTAATTTATTAACCTAGTACTATAAAAGAATATGAGGGAAACTGATAGGTCAGACTGTAGCATCTCCTTGACTGTTGATATCTGATGTCACTTTACTGATATCCTGTCACAACCTTTTACCTGAAGTGTCATTTAACTGCCATTGCATTTAAGCTACATTTACAATAAATGTCAAAAAGAGCAACAGCTTCAGAGATCTTTATTAGAAGAGCTTCAAACTTTTACCTGCTCAGTGTCACCAAACACCGCTACAAGATTCCACTGCAATATATTTATATAGAGCAAGTTCCTGGAAAAATTGGACTCATTAAGATGTAGTAAGTGACAGGTTTATTTCTGTGCAGCCACATGTGGCTCGGTCACATCATCTCTACCCGATGTGGAGGTTTTAATTTGAACGCCTGGGTGAACTGGAGGTTAAGGATATGTCCAGTCTGTGTGCTGACTGATTTACAGGCTACTCGTTTCCCTGCAGAGACCCCTGCGGAGGATTCAGCTCATCAGCTCCCTCCCACTGCAGCAGCCTGCTTCCTTCTCTCGCTCCTGTGCTACTCGGAGTGACTTTCTGTAAGATATCAAGCACACGGCCAAGGTAATAAGAAACCTCTCCACTGCTGCCTTTCACTCTCGCTTCCATTCTTTGCCTGAGGGGAGTTTGTTTATCGCACAGATGTGCAAAGCAGGAAATGGCTGATCAATGGGGAGATGAGAGCATCCTGAAGCTGTGTGTCTGTCTAAAGCTGCAGTGGCATTTTATTTCATGGCTTAACTGAAAATTTGGCACAATTTAGTGGGTGATTCATTAACAGAATGAGTTTCAATGAGAGGAAATCTGGGTTCGTTATACCGCAATAAAGGCCATGCGGACACCTCAAGGCTGTGTGTTGAGGTCTGGATGTGTAGTCCAGAGCCGAGGAACCCAGAAGTAGCAGTTCTGTTGTGCCACGTAGCAAGGCACGCTGTGGATGAACATCCACAACACTCCAAGCGAGGGAGACTACCTGACAACGACACAGTTGATTATTTACCTAGAACATCCCTTTCCAAGGTGTCCTCTTAATACGCAGCAATTTGCCACTTTCCAGCAAATTCAACAAAAAAAAATGCAGCTTAGTGTTGCACAGAGACCACAAATCTTCATGTTCCAAGTCAAGGTGTATGAAGAGATACAAAGGTTAAGCTTAGGGTGAGGGGATGGTTTAGCATTTGTATATTTTCTTATGAGTTAATTTGTATGAACTCAAAACAAATCCAAAGACAGCCGTTGTTAGAATGGCTGCAAATCTGTCATGAGATGCATCTTGCATTGTTACTTGAGCATAGATACCAGAACCTTGGATTTTAGAAATGCAAAGGAAAGAAGCATGAAGGTTAATAATATTACTTTTTTATTTTTGCCCATGAAATATTGTAACAAAGCTGTAACAAAGACAGAGACCTCTTCTCTGTCTCACCCTCACCCTCTCTAGGATGAGGACATGGACTGCACTTGACAATGCTGATGTAATGCTGATGTACTGACATCCAATATGTGATGTGACATCGTATGTCCTTTTCTGAATCAATGTGTCAACTAAAAGTGTGACTACTATATTTTTTTCACTCACAGATATTGTGTTATTGTCACAGTTACTGTGCAAGCTCTAGCTCAGTGTGTGCACACATCAGCAAGTATTCAGCTTTAGCAGAAATATTATTATCCAGATTCCACTGTAAGTAAAATGATGTTTGCTCTGTTAATGCAAAATTGACCTAAACACAATAAGGTTACTGTTCTACATGTATCCAACCCCAGCAATACATGTATCAATCTCCAGTTGATAGTCAATACTAAAACTCACACATAAAATAAGCCAATTATAATCCACTTCATTCATCCCCTGTATCTCTGTAACATCCACCAGTATGATATTGTCTCCCAACAGGGACTAAGTCAAAGTCTGACACCACACAAAGCCCATTCAATAGTCTGCAATGTGACTCGGAAAATGGCTTATAAGAAGGTCACTCTACAGCTTGAGCTCACACTCACTCTGTATTCCCAGAGGATAAACCTGCATCTCAAAGTAGGACATGTTTCTTTGTTCCTAGAACATTTTACCCCATCACTGACATTTGATGTCATCATAGTCTGTTTCTGCTCCTCTCACTACTTCCCTCCAGAACTTATAACTGGGAAAGTTATTGTGCATCATTTTAATTTATAAAATTTAAAAAATGTATTTACACTTCAAAGATATTTTTAGCATTTGTAGTGGGTTGTACGTAAGGAACAAAAATCATGACAGGGTGTGTTGTTACAGGGTTGTTACTTTACCACCCTAAAGTTGATTATTTTCCCATAACAGCACATCCTGCAGTGATTTACTCCATATCTCAATCTGCCAATGATTATACATTTTTAAATCAAACTGACATGTCACACTTTTTATCCATTTACAGCTACATTTAATGCTGTGTAACGTCCATTAAACAAGTTACTCCTTATTATCGCTTATTTACAGCAGCACCAGTTTCTTTATTCTGCCTTAAAGTTAAAAAGAAAAAGAAAAAAATGCAGCTTGGAATGAAACCACAACATGCAAAATCGTCCATCCTGAAGACTTTACAATGGCAAAAAAACCTAATTACAGGTTTAATTCTGAGAGTTACAAAACACTGACACTGTAGACATCTTCCAAAAATCCTAAATAACTTCAGAGAAAACACAACACCACATCACCAATTACAATTATTTCATTCATTTATGTTGAGCAACCATTTTGTGTAGGTTATAATAATGTATTAAAACCCCCTTAATATAAACCTGCGATTTGTGTTACAGCTGAAATTATTTGCCAGAGCTGCTGTTACAGAAAAATAACCAACACCTTCTGACCAATGAGATTTAAGAATTCCACAGTGTATGGCATATAGTGAGCGGACTTTAGATCAGCACTACCTAGCTCATTAGGATAGGATTCCAAAAACTTTAAATGATCGATAAGAGATCTGGCTTTTTAATATTTTGAAAGAATCAAGAATCATTTCAAAGAATCAAATCTTTAAGAAATGAAATGCAGAGCTACAGTATTGCTGTGCACTGGAGGAAATGACCCAGGAGTGGGAGGAGTAAGAAGCACACATTTATTAGCTATCAGAAAAAAGGATTGTAAACCAGAAACATGTCCCACTGGAAGAAACCACATTTATGAACAAAGAAGTCTGGTTCTTTAGAGACTTGCTTAAGTTGGTAATAACACTGTGGCTGCAGGTTGTGTTATAGGTATGACTTGTATGTGACTAGGTATGTGATGTCAGTGTATAAAGCTGAACACTAGGTTTCATCTCATGTACCATGACATGAAAGCTTCCCAAATTTATCCATGTTGTATGTCTTTTTGCATCATAATGTCACAACAATAATGACAGCTGTTTCAGGTTCCTTTTTTCTCTAGAGTGGTGGAGACATGAGACTGAACATTTTGTTTAAACAATTAAGCTTCATTTTAAAAATATTGAGTTCCCCAGATATTTATTTATTATGACAGAGAATGCTGTTACAGGATAATAATCAGGAACACAATGATATGACCTGACATAAAGTCAGCAAGTCCCAGTGTGTTTAAATTACAAGTATCTTACACCACAATAATTTGCTGCATGATGCTTTTTTTTAAGTTATAATATTTTAATAAGTTTTTATAATATTGTGAAACAAAACAAATGACTTCCTGTTGTCACTGTTCTAACTGCTATAAACAGCCACTTCCTCTTGTTCTCTTCATGCTTGAAGTTAATAATAGAAAATGCAGCATGTGCTTGTACTTGTTACTGATTAATCAACATCTTCTGACCAATCAGATTTGAGAATGCAAGTGTATTGTGGTATAACTGTAACTCTGACTGAGGTACTGTATATCCATGTGTTATTTATTCACTTTAATAATTTTCTGCAAAACATGCCCCCTGTAAAAGAAAAAACGAGTTGTTTTTAACTTCAAAGTAGCTGTCGAATATAAGGAGCACCTTTATGGCTGGAACTTAATGAACTAAAGTAAAAACTGCAGTTGCAATCAGAGTGCATAGTATCGCTTTTGCATTCTGCATTGTTCAGCAGTACATTTTTCTGGTTTTGTCCAAAGATGTATGAGGCTCCGTGCACGGTGCAGAAGAGCAATGGTTTTTTTTCCCTTTTCTTTTATTTGGCAGAACTGATTTCACAAAGCTGTTCTCTTCCTGCAATAACACTGCACAAAATTTTTTTGAACAGTCTTGCTTCCTGAAAAGTTTTTGCTGATTGTGACGGGTACCTACTGGGTTGCACAAATATAGTTTTGGTTTTACT
>JAQQZR010000035.1:5723921-5735769 GCA_030068235.1 Notoglanidium macrostoma | reverse complement strand
ACACACACACACACACACACACACACACACACACACACACACACACACACACACACACACACACACACACATAAAAGCAATAAAGTCAAAGTCAAAAAGTAATAAAGTGGATATGTTTTCCAAAAAAGTTTGTCATCCTTGAAAATGCACTACTTGTGTTGCTTTTAAATTGCTAATGGTACTCATTAATTATTCATTTCATTTTGTGCTCATACTCAGAATTTTAAAACCTCCTTTACTTGTGTGGACCTCAGTGTAACCTGATTGGTAGAGCAGCTTTTCAAGAGGGCTGATATGTTGTGATTACAGCACCGGGACGTTTCACTGTTCGACACACGGCAGTGTTAGTGACATCGACAGAGGACATGGCAAATGATATTTTTTCAGGAATATAACTTTTGACTTAAAATATGAAAGCTCATCAGGTGAGGATGAAAGGCAAGAAGTGATTCTTGATTCTAGCTAAAGTGCGTGTGGCTTCTTCAGGACTCATTCCCTCTAGCTGAGCAAAAATAAACAGAACATTTGGTCATATTGTGTCCAGAATGTTACTCGATATTAATTTCTTGTTTAAAGAACTGTTGTATAAAAGCAATTTTAGACTCAAGGTTGTACTGTTGTACTGAATTTCAGCATGGCTGTGAGAAAGAAATTCTCCCTCCCAAGAAAATAATGGTTGGTTTTGAAAGAAAACCTTTTCTGCTTGTGTTTAATATCACACGTTTGAAACATGAAGAATAAGAAAAACTTTACATGGTGGTTGGTTGGGCAGTGACACAAGATGACACTATATTGAAGATTTTAAAGCAAAATTGGGTTTTAAAAAAGCTGCGTAAGGAACAGGCTAATGGGCCGTGCATCCCACAAAAACGGAGCTTGTAAATTCGCCAGTGATTCACCTGTGTTAAACTTCTCCGCATACTGTAGTGTTAAAACCTGAAACTGAAACTGGAATTTTTACCATTTGTTTTACACGTGTCAAGGTCCATATTACTTGAATAGGACACAAAGGTTAATTAAACAAGAAAGCTGACATTGGTTTGTTGCATTTCTATTCGCCTCCCTGGGTCAATAATTGGTAGAACAAATTGCAATGACAACAGTAAATCTTCTGGAGTATAGCAGGATGAGCTTCTCTATCTTCTGCCTTAATACCTCTACCTTTTACCTGGGCTATTTTGGGTAAATTGGAGATATATTATTAAGTCTGTTTCAGTTTCAATGTTTAAGAAGGAACTATGCATGCTAGTCACTGTAATTCAAAGGCCTCGTTTCTGCAAACCTAAGAGTCCTGCCAAACATTTTCCTTTCATGCCTTCACAACAAGTTTGGCCATTTCTGCTTAGAGTGCAATGACACAGTACTTGAATATAACGTACAGCATTATCATCATGTCTATAAAGGTCTCTAGAGGGTAGGGCTATATGTCTTGGACAAATTAACATTTGTACATGGACTTGTCTCAGTCTTGTCCACTGGTCTTGCTAAATGTGGGCTTGGTCTTGACTTGAGTTTGTAAAAAAGTGAAATTAAAATAATGCTTGTGTTGTCCTTTCTTTTTGCATTCACAAGGTTTGACAAAAGTAATGCAATTTTTTCAGAAAGCATCATTGGTGCAATGCATGAATGAGGCCATTTAGTTGGAGTAAAGGAGTGTGACCTCAAAAAAGAGTTTCCTAATTTTGTCTCACTTTCATGTGGACTAGACCTTGACTTGGCATCAACCCCCTTAAAGGTCCAACTATGTAGGAATCATTTGACTGCAGCCACCTGAATACCCCCCCCCCCTTACTCCTCCCTTTCCAAGCGTGTATTAGAAGGTACGATGGCCTTCAGGTGCCCGTAGCATACTTCCAAGTACTTACGTTCACACTCCTTTGTTCTTTCTTGTGCTAAATAATAAGCACGATCGTCCATTTTTCAAAAATTGGGTTCTCAAGCGAGTTAGCCAGAGCCAGCGAACACTGATACCTTTCCTTTCTCCTTGTTTGTCTTCCTGTCTTTTTCTTCATCTTCTTTCTGGTGCTTCTTTCCAGATTCGTGGAAGCATTCTCTAGTGGAAGAACATTCTCTAAAGTTTTGTCCATTCTGGGTTACTGCAGCGGTGCAACATGGCAGCTCTGTGGAAGAGGACCTGTTCCATTCGTAGATACAAAATGGCTCATTCTAAGCTTACAAAAACTTGAAAATTTGAAGTTAATTGTAATTATACAGTAATGAAAACATTTTTTATTTTCGTTACTAGATCCCCCTAAATCCTGCATAGTGGACCTTTAAGACTCGTTCTTGATTTGATCTCAGCTAGTCCCGGTTTGGGACTCGACAGTGGCGGTCTTGACTATAGCATTGTTTACCCATTACAGCTAACATCCTGCACAGATTCCTCTTCATAACTGCTCTAAAGTGATTTTACACCAGGAATCTCTGCCCAGATTAAATCTACACTTTTTTGTCCGGGAAGATCTCAGGTCAAGACCTCGTCCAACATTAATGCTCTAGCTTCTCAATTACAAGACTCTAAACCAGTGCAAACTCAAACAGAGCTCATCGAAATCTCACTATTAATCACCCTTCATTAATTATAGAATAAATAATTACATCTGAAAGTATATGGCAAATGGTGTGATTAAAGCAGACTAATTATTGAATTAATTGCTTTTATGTTAATTTGATCTTCTGTGGGGCAGGCTCAATCTGTGCAGAACCATGTGGGGTTCAGCAGAGGACCTGACGACAAGGTCACGCAAAATGAACCAGTCATTTAAATGATAATATGCTCTCATATTTTACACCTGCAGCATGTTTTCAGTTTATTACATCACCTGAAATCATTACATCATCCCATCAAGTCAAGTGTCGAGTTGATATTTGGCATTTGAAATGTCAGTTAGATATTTCCTTCGATACGAAGCATACAAACACTCGGGAAAGACTGACCACACCGATGCTGGAGCACAGCGCTATCAATCAGAGTGCAGCTCCGTACGAGTGGTGCCTGGAATGAATCAGATATCATTTAATTCCACCGTGAAATCATTTCCAGCCAAATGTCACTGCAGAACTCATGGTAAAAAATCATGAGTGGCATTTGCAGTTTCTTGTTATTGTGAAGCCAATGTGTTCGATTTAGAGGTTATTAAAACAAGTATCTGATCATATATAGTTATTAGGACATCTTTAAATATACTGTTAATCTGGAACAGTGTTGGAGCAGCTAGCGTTGTTGCCTCACAGATTCAGGGTCTCTGGTTCAATCCTGAGCTCGGGTTACTGCCTGTGTGGAGTTTTGTGCGCTTGCACGGGTTTCTCACCTTCGAAAACATGCAGGTATGATAAATTTCCCACATTTATGATAGATTGCCCTCATAAATTGCCACAAATTGTGAACGTGTGTATGCGCATGGTGCCCCGTGATGGACTGCCGTCCCGATTAGGATGTATTCCCATCAGGACCTTGACCAAGATTAACGGTTACGGAAGACGAATGAATGAATAAGTGTTAGCGTTGCTCTCCACCAGTACAGATTATGATATAATACACAAACCTAATCTTAGAATGTTCAAAATGCAGTGGTATTGTTATTCTGTTGAAAATGTATAGGAGATATGTGATATATTGGGTTAGACAGTATTGGGTTAGACTCCTAGCATACACAATGAAATACACTCTAAATACCCTCACTGTCCACTTTATTAGGAACACCTGTACATTCATACAGTTATCTAATCAGCCAATTATGTTTAAGCACAACACATAAAAATCAGGTCAAGAGCTTCAGATAATGTTCACATCAAGCAACAGCATGGAGGAAAAGTGTGGACACGTCAATCATAGGCACAGACTCACCCGAACTGGACAACTGAAGACTGGAAAAAGACCAGCTGAATTTTTCCCCCCAGTTTTGACAAGCCTGTGCCCATGATAACCACTGATTCTTGTTCTTGACTGACAGGAGTGGAACCTGATGTGGTCTTCCGCTGTTGTAGCCCACCCACCTCAATGTTTGATGTTTTGCGCATGCTGAGATGCTTTTCTGCTCGCCATGGTTGTAAAGAGTGATTATTTTCATTCTTCCAGGCAGATCAAACCAACCTGCCCATTTTCCTCTGCCCTCTCTATCAACAAGGTCTTTCCACCCACAGAACTGTCTCTCGCTCAATGTTTTTTGTTCTTTACACCATCCTGTGTGAACTCTAGAGACTGTTGTGTGTGAAAATCGCAGGAGATCAGCAGTTTCTGAAATACTCAAACCAACATCCATGACAAAGAGATCACACTTATTCCGCGTTTTGCTGGTTGATGGGGAACTTAACTGACGCTCTGGATACTGTTATGCATTGTGCTGCATGATTGGCTGATTAGATAACTGCATGAACGTGCAGGGGTTCCTAATAAAGTGGACAGTGGGTATCTATAAGTTATCTGTATATTCTAAACTTAAATTAGTCATATAATTGCAATAGCTTTTCCAGCTAACAATATGCTTTGTCCTTTCTGAATGCACACACACACACACACACACGCGCACGCACGCACGCACTATAAAACAACACACAATGCATCGTTTATCGCTCCTTCTAAACACATTAATTGACAGGAAAGAGTCTAATTGTCCCGAGTTACTGAGGAGGAACATGGCAACAGGCATGACGAATCAGCTGTCAATCAGAGTCCTGCTTGCAGCGATTGTTCCGGCAGCCCGGCCGGCCACAATCAGCAAGCACAGTAATGCCCGTTTAGCATTCAAATAATGCCCCACTAATAGCTGTCTGTATTCTAGTTCAAAAAGCACATTTATCATGTCTGTTAAGCTAAATGAAGGATTTGTCATTTGAATAGGAGCCATGATATTAAGAGCAATGAAGTAGAGCGAGTCTCTGTTCATCGCTCGAATATTGAGAAGTGCTCTACAAATGAGTTTGTGATGTGTATATAATGGAAGTCTGATGATTCCAAAAAACAGGTCCAATTACAGTTTACTGAGCTGTAACATCTCATGTGTAAGGCAAAGAGAAATCATTACAATTGTATTAAGAAGCTTTCTGATAGCTGGGAAAAAAAAATAACCAACCACTACAAATCAATTTGTCAACTTGTGAAATAAGCATATAGGCAACATGAGAGACTTCCCCGTGCTGAGCCGTGTTAGAAGCGCTACGTCGTAAAGGTGGGGCGCTTCACCAGAGCCATCGTGCGCGAGACTTGCATAAATATTGCATCAAAACATGTTCATTTAGTAGCTTACAGACCAAACCTGGCAAATGGGATTTTTGATCTTAGGCTTGAGACGTGATATCATGACTGCCGCAGAGGGAAATGGGGACGCAGCCAAGAAGTGGAGGAGACGCATCATCAGTACAAAGATGAGTTCATGAACTTGCAGAAGTGGACAGTTGATATTACCATTCTGGACCTGGAGAGATGATGATGATGATGATATCAGCAGCATATGAGGAGCAAATTTACATCATTTGTATTAGGCCTGTGATATCGCAGTGTCTTTGAAAGGTTACTGATAATAGTGAGTCTAAAAATGTGGCAGACCTGAATGCAGTGAAGACTATGGAGAAAGGCACATTTCACAGCCTCCACTTTCATCGCAGCCACACTAGCAAATCCCCTTCAAAAGCCTGGAAACCCCTGAGACATCAATCCAGATCTCAAATGGCTATCCTTCAAACCTAGCTTTTCTCTCTCCTGCTGCTGGTCTTTCTTTACTCCTGCCTTCTTTCTTCCCTCACTCATGTCGTTTCCGGCTCTCCGCCTGGCAAGATCAGGGGACGTGTCCCAGAAACTGCGCTGGGCCTGGCCTCCGTCTTTCTTGCCTTTGCTTTTCTGTATCTCAGAACAGCTTGAGGCGGACACCTTCACAATAACTCCCAGCAGAAGCACCTGCCCTGCTCGACTTCCTAATATTCTTCCGTACCTGAAATGATCATGGACTTCCTCAGAGATTAATATAGAGATTAAAGCAAGTTTGGGTTAAAAAAAGAAAAGAAAAAAGAAAAAAAAACTCAGTACAGGCCCAGAGAGAGTAGCGAGATCAGAGGCTCATCTGATAATGAACAGCTGGCCTTTAACATCTCCCAAAGATCACCAACATGACATTATCCCTTAGCTCCACAGATCAGAGAGTGTTACACCCTAACGCACAAAAAAGATTAATAAACAGCCGCAGATGCTTATGCAATTTTAACACATCTCTAACCATTGCTTCTAGGGTACAAAATGTGACCCTGGAAAAGAGGTGGAGACCTCATTAAAAGCAATGCCTTCTGGGAGACCCGAGTCATTAAAATCAGTGTGTTCGTCCTGATTAAGCAATTAGGTCCTGATCTCTCAGGGTGCATCGCTGCAGCTCTGATAAGCACGACTTTAAAACAAAAAGTGTAGAAATGTAAAACGCAGCAGGCCTTACTCCTCGCACGGCCATCAGCAGCGCGCAGTGCACACAGATGGTTATTTAGCGCTTTTTATTAGGGATTTATGAGCTAATTAAACATTCGCTTTTCTGTGTGCTCAGCGAGAACAAACACACTCAACCCTGGGACCTTTCAAGTCGTTCACTGAAGCAGACAGATGAAATATTAAAAGTTTAAACACAAGATAGCCGATTAGTCCGTGCGAACGCATTTAAGAAGTCTCTGGGCAGGATCCTTCACAGAGGTATTTCAGCCAATGCACAATGTACTGTATTTACTGGAGGTAAACAGTGAAGCCCTGTGCTAATGACACTAGCTGAACACGTCAAGGCGTGATAATGAGAAAAGTTTGAGCTCAGCCCGAGGAATCCTGCCTTAAACTCTGCTACTTAACATTCATATGAGACGTAATTTTAAAACAAAGTTGAGCATCTAGCTGCGTGAGAGGATTAAATTTCTTAAAATTGGCCGAACAAAAATCCAAAACGTTCTACTTCCAGTGGCACAAGGAGCAGGAGAACATCACTGTAACGGGAGATGCAGCGGCTACCTAAACGTTCGCTATCACGCTGAGCCAGACTTCAACCAGGCAGTCAGCGCACCCTTCAACCCTGCCGTACTCTTTCTTAATATAATATTCTAGATGATTCTGGGACATGTCAGAATGCATTAGATGGCCCATAAATCTTTTCATGTGGAGACAAGAGCAGAAAGCCTGCGGGACTTGACCTCACAAGTCTGTAATGATGGCTGCACGTCACCTCTAGGTGACCCCTGACCTCGACTTTTTTTTACATTTCAGCCCGTTTAGAAGCACTCAGGAGGAATCGGATGGACCAGACACTGCAGAACGTGCCGGAGGGAGCAGACAGAACTCATCCACACAGATTGAGCTACAATTAAAACATGGATTTTAATTAAGAAAGGTCTGATATTTCTCTCTCTTTATTTCTCCTTTTATTGACATTCTGAACTACAAATCTCTCTTCATGCAGACTCCATAGCCCAGCCCAGTCTCGCCAGAATTAGGAGTAATTCTAATGAGCAAGACTGATTTCATTGGATTGTGTTTGAATCAAGCTGCGAGAAAAGCTATTTATAACCCTAACAATTCTGGTAAACAACTTCAAAACGCCAATATCTGGTGTCCCCCAGAGGAGGATGAGTTCCCCGTTTCAGTTAGGCTCCCTCCATGCTTTTGATAGATCAATCGGAGTAAAAAAAAAACGTTCACATCTGAACAAAACAAAATTTCTGATTGAACGAGGTATATAATCCTTTTAATAATCCACTGAATAGGAGAAAAATAATTCAGTAAACCTTTGTGTCTGATTAATTACACTGCTGGAATCTGCATGTGGAAATGGTGCTGTGAGAAAACAGTTCATGTTACAGTTAGACATGCTACGAATCCATCTAAATTATAATCATGATGCATGATGCCGAGTGAAGGGCAATCTCCATTTGATTCTCTTCAATACACAAATTCTCCTCAATAAAGTTGGATCAGTGTTCTATCTTCGCTAGACCTCGAGTAAGGATGTAGAACCTATATTTCATGTTCTCAGACAAGAGCTTTTAATGTCGGTAACATCAGAAGATAAGAAAATGCAATTTATCTGCTTTACCAGAGGATAATGTGTTCATGGATTTTTTGTGTGTGTGTGTGTGTGTGTGTCAACAACTTAAACATCCTTAGGGCAAATATCGAATGCTGAGCAACTTTCCTGCAGTCACAAAGTGTTTTTCTTGCTGTCTGTCCGTTAAAAAAAAATAAATCCCACTTGGATGATGTTTTGCTGAGACGCAACATTTTAGACTTAAACACATGTAACATCATTCAGAAGCTGGACACACTGACTGGACTCATGTGCTCCTTGTTGTTATGGTAACAGTGACATTAACCCTGCTCTCCGCATGCACGCAACTTTGTCTCTTACAAGTAACAAGCATATAAACGGAATTCTTCTCCACACTGCCGAGTTCAGGATATAGAAAAAAGCATATTAATTAGGGCTGATCTGGATTTCTGAACGGATAAAGTTGAATCCAGTTGAAAAGTCGGTGTATAGCGAAGCTGAGGGCAGCAAACTGAACACTGATCACGATGTTGAGCAGACAAACACGAGCACTTGGTCTACGTAAACGTCTTCTTTTCATCATTTCCTTTCTATAGCCTGCCCTTTCCCGCATAAAGTTCATTGCTAAACAATGACAGACCCCCTCCCCACCCAAATAAAAACTCTAATCAGATTCAACAACTTGTAATTAAGTTTATCGAATTCATTTAACTGCACTTTAGCTTCTGGAACAAGCACGCAGTGCTTTCATAAAGGTTAATTTAGAGAAGAAGATTACTGTGTGTATGTGGTATGAATATATGAGAGCGGTCTCAGAAAGGTCATCAGATGGCGGACAAGTTCATAATGAAATACAGCACTTACATAAGCGTCTCAGTGTGTGGCATTCAAAAAGGAGTCTATAAAGGGTGTGAGCCAAGAACTTTTCATTCTCTGTTCTGTCATTCTCTGCCATAACACATCGATTGCATGTCTTAAAATGATGTGTGTGTGTGTGTGTGTGTGTGTGTATGTGCAGTAAGTGTGCTTACTGTGCATCAGGCACATGTTATTTTGCACTCTATCGCAAACCAGATATCATTCATAGTTTGATTGCTGCATACCTATACAGTGTGTATCACAATTTCTGGCTTTTTTATGTGTTCAAGTCAGTTCACTTCCCCAAGACAAGGTCTAAGTTAGCGGTCCTGGTTACTCCGTCTGCTGCTCGAGTCGAGTCTGAGACTTCAGTTGACTCCATGTCAATAGAGTCGTCGGTTGTTATTACAGATGTTTCAATTTCGATTTATCAAGGGAACGCTAAAGTTAATGAACTACAGTAAGCTGTAGTGATCTAGTTCGAGTAACATTATTTAAGACTGAAGACACGATTATATCTAGGTGTCAAATTCAAATCACTCTGTCTAACAGGCTTCAAGTTATAGAATCCAAGTCAAGTTATGAATCATGAAAACCATTTGGTTGAACTTCAAATCAGCTAAGGCCCTGTTTACACTTGGTATTACAATGTGTCTTGGGTGATCTGATCACAACTGGACAGCACTAATTACAAGTGTAAATGACCTTCAAGATGCATACAAGATGCACTCACTCAAACACTTGCAGAGGTGTTCTGGGACACATTTGATCGCACACCTTCCATAGTGTAAACGCTAATGCGTCCCGATGTGTCCCCGACATGGACTTAACAGGAAAATACGTCATTAATGATGGACGAGGTGATTGCTTTGGTAAGCACGACACACTAGATAAAAATGGAGAGGAGTGCTGATGAACATGGTTGGAGTGCAAGAAAATAAGGAAGGTGTGTTGCAGGTTTAACATTTTAGCATAACTGTGTACGGGGACATGTGATCTTCTAGCATATGTGATGTAGGCACTAACGAAATTTGAACAAAAGTGGTCAGCTGGACACCTTGGAGATGTATGACAGACACAGGTGTAAACGGCGATGTGTCTCGGGTGTCCACTTGTGACCTGATTGCTCAAGATGCATTTTAAAACCAAGTGTAAACAAAGCCTTAGTTATAAAATGCTTCTAGGGAGATCGGATCACAAGCGGACAGCCGAGACACATCACCGTGTACACCTGTGTCTAATCACACGTCTCCAAAGTGACCAGTTGAACATTTTTGTTCTGACTTTGGAACTGATTTCATCACTTTTTCTGTTACATCCCTATCAGGGACGCATCAGGACACATTAGCGTTTACACTACAAAAGATGTGTGGTCAAATGCGTCCCAGACCACATCGGCAAGTGGTTTGAGTGAATGCGCCTTGAATGCATCTTCGTGGTTGTTTACAGGTGTAAACGGGGCCTAACTGACATCTGCACCAAAATGGTGGTGTTGGGCTGGTTTGAAGGGAACCCAGGTGCAGGTATAGTCACGTTACTTCCTGTTTTAGGAAAGTGAATGAAATGTCTGCCGAAGAGATAAAAGGCTTTCTTGCAAGTGACTAATCAGAACAATAAGAGGAAGAATAAAAGGGTGGATCTGCTGTATTATCTTCCGTTTTTTTAAAAAAAAACACAATCATGCACAGTAGAACTGACACATCGAAATGTCCACAAGTGATCCATGATTAGGAACGAATTCAACTGTGTGAAAACAAACCTGCGAAAATGACACTTTACCTGAAACAAGCCCAGAATCAATTCTTGGTATTAACCATGTGTGAAAACGCCCTCAGTGCGGTATGATCGTCATCTCCTGTTACAGCTCTGTGCTTGGAATTCTTGGAATTCTGCCTCATTGCCTCGCCTTCCATTAAAACAATCCCCCAAATGAATAAATGCTAATATATAAATATAAAGGACCAGCTAGCTTTGCATGCTGTCATTTTTTTTTAAACAGCCACCTGCTTTTAGGGATTAAATAATAACGAGGGAGTCATTGTTCGTATGTCACCTCCTCGGGAGTGCTGGAGGACGCTGATTACACTGAATCGCCCATGTACTGCGCACCTAAACAACCAGTCACTTCTCAATTATGCAAACCTAATACGTTATTTATACCTAGACACAAAGCTGTCAGCACTCTATATATATATTAATATTGCACACATGCTCCTGAGTAGTCGAGAGTTAAGAAGGCTTCTCATGCACTTGTGATTGTCTCGTTCCTCAAAAGGTCCAACACAGAAAAAAATCTTCATTGTTCTCGTTTTTGTGTAAAACCCTCCAAAAATAATAGATTTGATTAGCACGATGGGGTTGTGAATAGGTAAGCGCCTGACCCCCCCCTAACCCCTGACCTTTTTCTCCTTTTGGTATTTTTTTAATAAATGCTTATTTGATTACGTGATTGCCACCATTATGATGAACTTATGAGTAGTGAATAGTCAGTGTGTACGGGTGTAATCACCTACATGTGGTACATATGGCATGTTCTGTTAAGCCATTATTGCAGTTTAGAGCAACCTGACAACCTGCTGAGTCACCAATCTGTTCATTCATGCATGTGAGAGTAATCCTGAGTCGCCTCCGGTTAAGACAATGTGTTACTTTTGGACTAAAAGAATAAAAATCACATAGTGTCCTATCTTTAGGCACCACATGCTAACATTGGTGCAGAATTTAAAACAAAGTGACTTACCAAAGATAGGTATGGACTGGAATAATTACGCTCATGATAGTGGTGTTATTATACAGCATGAAGATATATAAAGCTTTAGAAAGATATAAAGAATAAAATGCTTCTAGATCAAATGGAAGACCACAGAGTGAAGAAAGAATTATTTCCATCCATCCATCCATTATCTATAGCGCTTCATCCGTCTGGGTCGCGGGGAAGCTGGAGCCAATCCCAGCATCTTCGGGTGAGAGGCGGGGTACACCCTGGG
>JAQQZR010000035.1:5707328-5723841 GCA_030068235.1 Notoglanidium macrostoma | reverse complement strand
ATCTGCATGTCTTTGGACTGTGGGAGGAAACCGGAGCACCCGGAGGAAACCCACACATGCACGGGGAGAACATGCAAGAAACATCGCACAGAAAGGCACCCTGGGTGACCCGAGAATCGAACCCAGGATCTTCTTGCTGTGAGGCAACAGTGCTAACCACCACACCACCGTGCCGCCCGAATCATTTCCAATTGTGTCATTTAACACTGGAAAGATATTATCTGCACATTATGCCAGTTATTTTGCTACTATGTTTTGAAATTCTGCAGCTGTTCATGAAAGTTTTGTCAAAATTGACTCAAAAGGAAATCCATTTCGGAGACCGACTCCCGTTGAGCTGGTGATCCGCAAGAGTTGACTCTATAAAGTGAGTCTTTATGGCATTCATGAGAGGAAAACAATATAATGAGAGCATGCTTCCCCCCCAACAATTATTTATGTAACACGCAGGATGAACACAGAGAATCTAGTTCATTCTCTTCTGCCCTATTTCTCTCTCTCGCTCCTCATCAATAATGCAGCAGGTGCTGAAGCTGCCTCGAGCAGAACTGGAGAAGTTAGAAGCTCGCCTCAATCCTCTGACTGCACTTACATAAAGCGGCTTCTTCTCCTGAACTCACTACCCCTGTTGCCAGATTGGGAGATTTCCCACTTTCCGCTTGGGCTACTTTTGGTTGGATTGTACAAGGAAGAAAAATCTGCGTGGGCAGGTGGACAAAATCTGGGCAGGCGTGCTGCAATGTTGAATCATTCAGCGAAAAAAAACAACAACAAAAAAAAAAACGATTAACTTCACACCAAATCTCATTGTATTTTCTCACCACGACGTCTCATAGAGCAACATCATTAAATAATGAATTCGAACATCGAATATATTCATTTCTGTTAAACCGAGCAAAAGCATTTCAATGTCAACATTTTTAAAGCATTTTTATTCGTAATTATTGCTGGACTGGAAACAACTTGCCATGTCAGCTACAACACTTAACCACGCTAGCTGCTAATGCAGGACATGACATGGAGGAGCTCACGTTCAACCAAAACTTGTGAAACTTTATCGGGAGCCTATGGTTGTTCCTCGCAGTAATGAGCTACACACTGACAGGAATAAACATAAAAAGCTTGGCACATTTTTTTAGGTCAGTATTGCTGGCAAAGGCTAATGGCGAGATCGGGAACGACAAAAACGTGTCTGAATCTAGCTTTGGAGGATAAAGCGGCATGAGCTAATCAGTAATAATTAAAAAAAAAAAAAAGATGTAGTTTAATCAAAGGCGAATTTTGACAGGAAAGGGGGGGGTGAGAGTGAGTAGACTGAAAGGCAAAGACAGGAGGAACGAGCAGTGGTGAGAAAGAGAGAGATGAAGGGAGAGAGGTAATGATGAAGCACATTGTCGCAAAGCGCGCTCTCTCCTGCTGAGCAGCTCTGTGATGTTGTGCGTGTGAGATGGGCTCCTCCTGTGGCTCGGCACTGTTATTTTGGGACATGAAATCATCGCTTTTGTTCTATAGGGCTAAATTGTAGAGGCAAATGAGGGATGAGGACAGAAAGGCTAAAATGTTGACACTTGATGACGTTCAGCATGTGCTGAGTAGTCACATATCGCTTTCATCCCTTACAACTTGGCGAACATATCATTATTACACGCTACACGTCACGCTGTTGTTCACAACCGAAGAACGTGCCATACTGCTTGTTTACTTAATTTGGCATTCTTTCAGATAGGCAGCCATACGACCTTTAAACTTTTGATATCAATTCATACCATTTACAAGCTTTAAAAATTCAATTCAGCACAAGAGTTTCACTTAATATTTGTTTCCACACACATGAAAATGCCTTGGGGTGCTTTTGCAAACGCTTCGGATATCAAAGGGAAGCAGAAGCCGGGCTGTCACTCACGGAATCTGAAGTGTTTGATGGTTTATTTAGGTGTAGAATGCACCCGTATCTCTCCATCTTCTCAAAATGGACACTGAAGTCACACATGTGGGAATGAAATATTTGCACACTTTATATTTCAAAACTATGCTTACACTATATACCATCTGAACACTTTTCAGCTAATCACTGATATCTCTTTTCATTTCAGCCAAACTAAACTAGGGCTTGATACTTTCCAGAGAGCTATTTTGATACACTGGTAACACTGGAAGGGTGTAGTCATCGTCACGCATCTCACATGACGTATTCTATAATACGAGCACGACTCTGGCGCACACGCAGGAAGCCAGTGCTGGTTTCACAGAGCCATCACCTTAACGGTGCGATATAAGCAGGTCACCGTGACTAGCATGGATCACCACGCACCAGAATGTCTCCCGGAAAATGATGACAAAGTGGGTCAGAGCCTTTATTGTCCTCATCTGTTTCACCTTCGTTATGGATCGCATAGATCTTTGCCTCTTGTGGTCCTTTATCATCATGTAATATAGGACTTTTAAAGCTTTTTCTGCGTCATGCGTTGCAAGCCGGGAGTTAATTATAGGAGTGAGTTTGGCTCGAGTGGCCTAGATCATTTGGCTTTCTGCAGCGTGCCCGTCCTGCAATCCTGCAGAAACCAAGAGAGGAGGGGAATAAAATGAAGCTTATTTATGCCCCAGACTGCAGCAGAGGGAAGAGAGGAGTGTTATTCATAGTCTTTTCTTAGCCAAATGAATGTTAAAGGCCATGTGGATGTACGAGTGCATAAGTGTGTGTGTGTGCGTGTGTGAGAGAGAGAGAGTGCGAGCGTATGAAATGGTATAGAACATTATGAAACCATTTGTTTATAGTAACACAGATAATGATCACAAATCAGTTCCTTTAAAGTGCGACCGACTATAATGTAACGTTTCTCTTGTACTGCCATACGCAACAGACCGTCCTGTGTTTAAGGGTGTGTCGCTCCTTCTGAAATGATCAAATTCACATCTCGATATACTATAATTAGATTTCATAATTATATGAACTGAGACTCCGAGTGCTGCATGATTAGTATATGAAATCAATGTTAATATCATGAGAAGGTAATTAAAGCGTATTTCCCATATCTCTTCTGTCTTAAGAGCTTAATTTCAACCATAATTAACTGTGTGTCCAAACCTTTAAAGGGGGAGTCATCGATTCTGGAGAAAGATTGTTGCTATTTGAACTCCAAAACAAATACACACCTTCCTTCAATGCTCCTTCAGAAGCTCCGCCCCCAAAGTCATGGATGCGCATTGACAACATGTCTGTGTAGGTTCTCAGTCATCCAGGTCATGGTAGTCTGGAGTGGTTGGGTCGAAGGCAACTGGACTTCATTTAGGTTCTTGAAGATTTCGCTACACCTCTCATCCGAAAGGCTTCTTCAGTACTAAAAGCTGATGGGGAGCAACAACACTAACGACACCCTTATCTGCCCCCCTCCTCCGCATCCCCTTCTGCACCTCCTGTGACTGGCTGGAATAATGTTGTGCGGCTCGGTCCGAGCCACTTTTCTTTGCTTTTCTCGTTTACAGAGCCAGGGCTCCACATTTATTCAGCACACACACATACACACACACACACACACACACACACACACACACACAGAACACAGCTAGCGGGTCGTGAGGAGATATTCGCTGGATAAAAAAACAACGTGTACTGGATTAAAATGGATGACTGCACCTTTAAGTTAGTACATTAGTGTTAATTTCTACAGAGTTTGGATATCAAATCATATCAAAATATCTTCTGATTCATCTCTGGCAGATACATGGTACAGAAAAGGATTATATCCACCTGTGTTGATTCATTTCCTCTGACAGTTGTGCCACCTACAGGCAAATCACGGGTTTATATTCATGCACTAGTTCTAGTACGTTATTGTTTCTATAGTAACAGCTCGTCCACAGGGACCCGTACGGTGTCCGTTCATCATAAACAGATTAAACTTGTAATTGTTAACGTAGGGATGTTTTCTGTGAGGAAACATTTATTTAGGAGTTTTGGAAGGAGTCTCTAGTGTCAATACTTTACCAGCTGGAGATAAAACACTAGAAAGTCTTCAGGACAGATGACTTAGTGGTTTCTCTGTAAGACGATGAGAGAAAACCTGCTGCTGGTGAGGGAACAACAGTTTATAGCGGCTATAGCATAAGCAACAACAGGAAATAACTTGTTTCACAGACGTTCCACTACATTAATAAGCGGAATAAAACAGTTCAGGATGTACAGCGAGTCGGTTATTATCGTGAAATAAACCGCTATAGGGTGATGCAGGACCCTGAGGAGAAGCCGGCGGGCCTTGAATCACCCTGAAGGGGTTTATAGTGCAATAATGACCGGCTCGCTGTACATTATCCCACTACGCGGCTACTTACTAAAGAAATCAATCATTTGACACAAAATATTGATTTAAAAAAAAAGATTATAGTAATTTAAAAATGATTTCCTTGCTTCTACTAATGACGTGGTTATACGGAAATACCAGACCGTGGAATGCCGTAATTGATTAATCAGAATCGAGTATTCAAATGAGCCATGTAATAATTTCCTCCAATCATGCCTTATTATAGTATTATTAAACTACAATCAATATAATGGAGATTGCATTTAAAACTGCCATATGGATTCAATCTTATAAAATGTTAAGCTTTTAAAGCATTTTAAAGACTGTGTTGGGATCTTATATATAGCATGTTTCTAAACAGTTGAAAATCAATACATATAAAAAAACAAAAAAAAAAAAACACATTTCCAACATGTCCAGTCTGTCTCGTAGGAATTAAAAATGTTCAATTAAAGGGCAAATAAAGTTGGGGTCATTGGCACTGACAGACAGGGAGAAGGAGAAACATGATTGAAACACACAGCTAAAGGGAAATTCATTTGATAATAATTAAGTAATAGTATGAGTAATAAAAAAAAGGCAGGCATTCTGTATCATACTTTACGAGTCCACAGATCTGTGTTACTTTAGTTGTGATTGCCTTTTAACTTACTGAATTAAATATTGAGTCTGATTTCAGTCTGTGAATTTTTACACCACCAGCTGTCATGGACAATTATTTAAAAAATGCGAGAAATGAGCGAACATCCAAGTGAGTGTATCTCTCCCATACAGAAATAAACACATGCACTAGTAAAGCAGAAGGGATGAATGTGTTCATTATGCTATATGTGCAGTGCTAGGGTTTGTATAGTAGCGGTCTAGTAATCCATCAGTGCTACTCGTTAAACTGCAGCTTGCCTCTGAGGGGGCCTGAGCAGTGTCAGGATGACAAATGCAGACTTTTACTACTCATCAGGTAACGCTAATGCTCTCCAAAAAGAGCTTAGAGACTGCTTTACTCTCAAGTGCTCCCTTATGCTTTGTGTTTTATCTCTCTCTCTCTCTCTCTCGCTCTCTAATTCGCTTAAACTTAATATGTCCATACCTTCATTCATTATACTTCCAATTATATGGACAATGCTCGCCTACATTTAATGCATATACGATTAACAGCAGTCTCCATGCTCTTCAATTACTGAGCACAAATAAGCACTGCTACACACTCTCTCTGTAATTGAATACATATTTGCAGCAGTCGTTGCAGTGCTACTCGTGCTGCAATATTAAGGCGTATTTCCAGGAAGACATTTTTTGCATTCATTTTTTTTTTTTTTTTTTTGAAAAAACGAGTAATTTGAAAAAAGTGTATATAAGTGAAGAGTTATTGGGATCTTGCCATGGCTCATAATTATTTCTTTATAGGTCTACTAAGGTGCACACATGGACAGATGCACACAGGGGTAAACGTTGGAATCATTTAAATTATTACTGTTGCATGGTCAATTACCTGTCCGTCCTGCTAGTGAGGAGATGGAGAGATGGGGGATTGATTTTTGAATCAGGAGAGTGTAATGCAGTATTGGCTGTGTATAGTCATCCGCCCCCTCTCTCCTTCTCTCTGATGTTGGTGTTTCGTCGTGTGTGTGTGTGTGTGTGTGTGTGTGTGTGTGTGTGTGTGTGTGTGCATCTCGACTAGAACAGCACAGCGGAAAAGTGGGTCACGTACATCTCCCGAGCTTTAATACCAAAGCCCATGTATACACACATCAACACGTCCGTGTTTATAATATTCATTAACATGGAAATTTACAGTATGATGTATAGCAGCAATATGAATGTTGCCTCTGATTCGTTTTATTGGGGAAGACGACAACGCTTCCACTCTTCCTGCAGTCTGCCTGAAGACATTGTGCTGCTAATAAAGACCTAGAGAAGCCATGTAATCGAGTACTGGAACGTCTTTACGTCTACAACATCATTTCAGCCACGTTGACTTGTTACTGTTAGACATTCAACATGACCTTGAAGAATGAAAAAAAAACCCTGTTGATTCAGAGTGCTTTAGCAGCATCACTGCATGACAGCAAAATAATATGTACAGCATTCATATGGTTTAGGAGACAATCCTCCAGCTATTTGTAAACTATTGATCCCTCTGGCTAAACTGCCAAAAGCAATATTATCGGTCTCCTCACCTTCCATTACGGATGTGCTTTTTTGAGTCATTTGTACAGATTAGGTATTCAGATTCCCTGGGCAGGAGGTGGGGTGGCGTGCCAATCTCGCAATGACTCTGTGGAGCATAACATGTTCGCACCCGCAACAAAATGGCTCGTACTATCAAGTTTGCAAGCATGCACTGTAGTAAAACACTTCCATAAAAGCTGGCTCGCGTCTTCATTTATGCCTGGCGTGTTGTTCTGGTTAATGCCGAGTGCTATTGTATCCTCTCATTGGCATGTTGCACTAGTAGCGGAGTTATACATGAGCTTTGTGCTGCATTGTCTTCGCTTCAGGCACTTGGCCTACAGGTTACGGAATGTCTGAAATCTTTTGTACACTTTTCTGGCCATGACATTCAGAATGTTGAAGGTTGCGATATAATGTCTCTCTGCACTTACATGGATATGCACTTCTGGGCTTCCAGCAGTAAACTAAACATTTGAACACTGCAACAGACTGCGCGTTTCAGAGCAGGATGGAAAGAAGTTCACCGAATCCCATTTTTTGAAGTTCTTGCTTGAAGCACTAAGTGGCGTAAGTAAATTAATGGATCTCACGTTTGGCTACATCAGGCTACAAGAAAAGTCTGTGGTCGGAGGCCTTCGCGTGCAAGTAGAAGGTGCCTGGTCAAATGTATTGCTGATATGTATGAGAAACTAAACTATAGCAAAGCCTTGCCAGACTGTGCTGCAGAACTCACACTGAACTGTGTTTTGTCAGTGTTCCTAAACATCAAGTGCATGTTTCTGAAGCCATATTTAACCAGCTAGTGGTACAGCTCTGTCCTAGAATAAGGCACTTCAGCGCTCTGTCTCTGACTCTAAAATTATTGGCTGTCATCTGTGCAGTCTCTGTTGACTCGAAGTTCCTGGCCATGGCGACACCGTGACCAATCAGGCCGCAGTTCCTGCTGAAAGTGCAATGTTAACAAGTCAGAAAATATAAAATGAAGGTTATATGTCTATTTCTGGAAAGGATTTATGTTTTGCCGTTTAGATGTCAGTGTACAATCTAATTAATCATGCTGCACCCGTAGACAGGCCGAAGCTACACTGCTAGCTACACTAGCACGCCAATCCTCCTCCTCTAAAAGTCTGTGATCATTCTAGCTGACCTGCTTCCTGTTTATAGTTAGGACATCACTCATCTGCTGATTTTCACTCAAGCAAGTGCATTTTCAGTGCATTCTGCTGTATCATAGTATTCCCACTACGTAAATTAATTAACAGCTGGCTTTACTGGCTGTCCAAAAGCACAACTGAAACTAGCTAATTAGCTTTGAAACAATGCATATCAGCTGCTCAGGGTGGATTGGGCTGGATTGGGCTGGATGGCTAGAGTAAATATTAACTGACTTTCTTTTTATGAGGTAAGTTTGCATTCTTTTAAGATATTTGACAGAAAAGGATTTCTAACTGATCAAACTGATGACAAAGTGGCCACACACTTCACTCTACTAAGGTAAATTAAGCTGTTGGGACATGATATCAAGGCTGAGAACTTCAGAAAACATAGATCAGTCTGTATTGCTGCCACTGAAATGCTAAGGAGGAGTACTCCAGATCCTAGACTTTTAATTAACCCCTGCTTGTGTCCACCTGTGGTGTCAATGCGATCTCCAAAATGAGAATATTAGCTTCATTCATTATTATCTTATTATTATTATTATCTATTATTGTTTAGCACAACATTCAGGAGCAAAAGCACATCTCATGGTTTTCAGTTCAACACAGCATAATGTGTGCCGTGTTTACAGCTCGGTGCTGTGAACCCAAGCTAGTGGCATGCTAATGGGCAGAGGGTATGACCAGGCCCAATGCGCCAACCAACCAAAACGCCCAAAATTGAATTTGATCCCTCGACGTATTAAGCACTAAATGAGGATTAATGCTCTCAGAAAAGGGGTGGCTGTGAGTATCTTGTGTATCTCGTGCATGTGTGTGTGTGTGGGTGTGTGTGTTTGTGTTTCATCATGATGGAGTCTTATTGTTTTCTGCTAATGGACAACAGGACAGGAATGCAACATTCGGGTACATAAGCTGTTTAATAAATGATGCAGTATTTATAAAAGAAGAGTTCACTCAGAGGCCTATAATGCAACAGAAAGAATTGCGGAGGAAAGTAGCGATGAACGCTCCCTGCGTCTGGGGGAAAGTAGGACTCGGCATATTTTATTGAACGAAAGTTGGGAGGCTTGCGAGAGTCTCTACAGGCCAAGAAATGGAGAGAGAGAGAGAGAGAGAGAGAAAGGGGGGAGAGGCAGGAAGAGGGAAGGAAGGGAAAGAGTCAGACAGAACGAGAGAAAATGAGAGACAGAAAAAGAAACTCTTTGTTCTGTGTCACTTCTCTGGCCTCTTTTTTAAATGTGAAGAAAATCCACACGTGATTTAAAAAAAACCTTCCTGAAAGGGAAGTAAATGTCATATTCTGTTCTTTTTTTTTGGCCCATCCCCTGCTTACACTTCATCAATAATGATGTCTAGCCCACTTCTAGGTCCATATGGTGGAAATTTGTGTCCTCATATTCAGAGTGACCAGACAGTGAAGCCACCATATGTAGCTGTGGGCGGATCATTAACATACAGTTTGAGCTGCACAGTAGATGATGCGCATGTACCCAATACAGTATATAATATCAGTATGTATATGGTGTGGGTGTGTGTGTGTGTGTGTGTGTGTGCGCACCCACACAGAAGTATCTGAGCACAGCTTAGGAGCTCTACACCTAACATACAGGCTATACACATTATTGATAGTGCAAGATATAGAGAGGCCTGGTAAATGATGTATGTGTTTGACGGCTCTTGGCAATGCCTGGTCTGTGTGAAGGCAGGCTGTATAAATGATTTATTGCAGAGTGTCAGCACTGCTCTTAACGCTTGATCCTCAGCCCTGTGCCTCCAATACACACACTTTGTGTATATCAGAGCTTTACACTGGGTCACTACTATAACACAATAGAGATGTGCATGTGCACACGCACACACACACGCACGCATACACACACGCATGCACACACGCATACACACACGCATACACACAAACAGAGGACCTTCAACTGACATAATTATTAATGCAACTAATTAATACTCTGCCTAAGTCTAACTATAACCTAACCTCGGTAAGCAAAGCAAACCTTTTGGCTTTTTTTGGTTTGGTTTTTAAATAAAAGCCTACATTAAAAAAAAAAAAAAAAAAGGCCCTCACTGGAACCAGCCAAATATCCCCATAAGGTCAAAACTTTCACGTTCCTGTCATTGTGGTGACATTTATTCCCCAGCAAGCCAAAAAGAAAAAAACCCAAAACATATACCTGCCCCGAAAAACAAGCACACTCCAACTCTCACACATTATTTCTTTATTTGTTAAGTTTACAGAACTATAAGAAGGATATATGGATATATCAGCGAGCCTGTATGACCAAAAGTACGTGGACACCCGACTAATCATACCCTGGTGTATAAATGAATTCTCAGTCTGACACATGGCTGTACAGTTCATCATATTTCAATCCTGAGCAAAAATTTTGGCTTAGTTACTTAATTAAACAGAAGTGACTGCAATATTACTGAGCTTAGGTAGTGTTAACTAAACGCCTAACCAAATTCACTCAGATGTATTATATTACTGTACTATATTGTCAGATGAAAATTAAATGATTTGACACAATTTGCTCACAGAAAAAAAAAAAAAAAAAAATTCAACCAGACATCATCTTATGTCTGAATTGATACTTTACCCCCTTGTTCACTATTCACTATATACTGTAAACTCTTCTACATAGAGCACTATGGGTGGCAGTAAAGGAGACGCTAGACTCAATTCAGACACGTGCAGGCTTACATCGTGACCTGCTATCTTATAAACAATCCAAATACCACGACATACCTGGTTAACTGTAACCAGAAAAATGCATTACTAGTCATCACTAAGAAGTTCTAGCTGGCTTGTTGTTAAACAACATTTAAATAATAAGTTGGCCACTCCAGTTTCCATCCTGACAAGTACATTTCAAGCTGAGAGAAATCACTTAATGTTACTTGGTGTGAAAGCATCACTTAGTGTGGAAGTAATGATAATCAACTCTTCACCGTATTTATGGTGTACTGTGGGTAACAATGTGACAAACTCTTCAGGCAAAATGATTTGGCCATTGACGGCTAGATGTATGTACATCAGGAGACTCAGAGACACAACTTAAAGCGGATACAGTTAACGTTCACAAAGAAGCTGCGCCTCGGAAAAGCTAATAAGTGCTAATAAGTGTGCTGATTGCAGTTAAAAAAAACTAATTTGAAGTTGTGGAAATGATAAAAATCGTCTTATTCTTACTAAATAAAAACTAATTACTTAAAGACTCGTGTCAGAACAAGTAAACGGTGTGGAGGGCATTATATACGGATAATATTCCATTTGATTACTAATTGGTTGTAATGAAAAGGCTGCTGTGCACAGAATAAGATGTGCCAGTTTCTTTTTTCTTGTGGTCAGCTGCAGGCTGTACAGCATTTGGAAAATTGGAAATGCTAAAAAAAGAAGTCCTGTTTAATATGCTGCATTTCTTTGTTAGATCTGAGGAAAATTAATGTATGTGTTTGTGAAATGTGAGCCATTACGAGGGTTGCCAAATCGGTTTTTGCAAAAGCAGCCAACTGACAAGCACACACTGTAACAAATTCAAGTGATTTCATTTCGAAACGCAAGTTCACCTGCTGCCTTAAAAACGTGAGTTTGGAGATAACCTTTGTTTCAACTCCAAAAGTTGTTATGCGAATTGTCTGAAAAATGATCATTTGTTTGATTCAGCTTGGTACTCCATTTCCAATCAAGAAAACTCACTTTATCTTGTTAAATAAAGCTTCAATTAAGATAACTTCAACTATATTTGTATCATTTGCCATTTGAAATTAAGAGCACTAATGTTTTTTAAATTGCTTCTATTAGATTTATCTCTCATCTTGACTGATAATGGCAAATTTTTTCCTTAAACTTCACACTGTATCACTTCTGAATCATGGCAACTTCTCTGTATTTCCTTAGCATCACCCCTCCTTATAGACCTGAGTTAAATGAACATTGACATACCAGACAAAACTCACAAGTAAAGACAATAGATTTGAAAACTTGAATTCAATATCCAAAACTTGTCATGACAATTGGAGTAAAAGAGAAGAAATAAGTTTATGTAAATGGGCCATCGTTTTTTTTAAAGTGCACGTACATACTGTATTTATGAGAACAGATACAAATAAAGCAACACTGGCAGTTTAAAAGCCAAACCCCACACATTGCGCTAATTTATTCACGGTTTTGACTGATGGATGACATCACACGCAAATCTAACCACCGCAAGTCGCCCTAGGTTTAATACATACACGACTTACCGCATATTGTTCAGCCCGGCCTGAAATACTACATATGTATGAAGCACACTTTGCATCTTGCCACATGTATTATGCTTATTATATATGCCAGTTCTGTATACAACATGCAGAAATAGCTTAGTGCAGGCCCTGAGAATGTGTACAACAATACATTATGGTTTCATTCCAAACAGTGCATTATATAGCAAATCAGGACTGAACAGAGACACAGTTGGGGCTGTTTTGTCCAGCTTCCTCGTGACCCTGATGGATAAGTGGTATAGATAATGGGTGGATGGATGTTTTGATGCAGTTTTATTACGGACCATGCAGTAATTTGTTATTTCCATTTAAAGCAAAATGGTAGTGATTGATTTGTGCTGTTTCTACCATATAAAAATCAGGTACTACATAGTGTACAAGTACATAATGGATAGTATAGTATGTATGGTATAGGGTATAGGGTGTAGTATGCCTTGTGAGACACAGCAGTGGCTTTTTTAATAGAATGCACATTCGTGTGTCTCTTTTTCTACTAACAGGTAACAGTTTAAAGAACAATCAGTGGCGATTTTATGCTGCTATGGCATTTAACTAGCAGAATTTGGGTTCCCTTAAGAGGGAAGAGTCATTGCAAATCCATACAATTTCAATCAAAATGGTGCTGAATCACAAATCCATCAGATATTCCAACCGGTAACATTTATCCTATCAGGAAATTTTTCGATTTTGATGGGAATGGTTTCTTTCTGAATGACTCCGCCACATCCACAGGGCATGAGGGTGCACTGAATGGTTAGATGAGTATGGAAATGATGTAAATCATATGCTATTGACTTCACAGGCATCAACCTAATTGAGGACCTACAGACCTTAGACAGAACTCTCCACACCACCATCAAAACACTAACTGAGTGACTCCAGTACAGCTCCAGTGAAGCTGTTCTGACGGCTCATGGTGGCCCAACGCTTTCCTAAAGCACAATCTTGACTTTTCCTTTAATTTGTCACATGTCTATTGCTAATTAAGGAACCTTTACTTTGGCCAACCATTGCAACAATGCTAATCAATATATTCACTACGAGCAGTGAATGATCACTCAATCTAAGCACTGTGGGAACTATTTGGGATGCTGTAAAAGTGCCAGGACAGGCTTTGTGGTCCAGCAAATATTTACATCATTTAGTCCTGCTACATTCACCTAGTGATTTGTACAATCTTGCTGAGAAAGTCACCTATCTAGCAAAAGTCCGATATTCAAAAGCTTAGTAAAATCCACATCAAAGTGAATCCAGCATAGCACGAACAAACTATGTCTGAATTACTCATTAGAATGAGTACTGAGAACCCATTTGTCTTGTACAAAAGACAGTACTGAATAAGTAATGTACAATAACACAATTATTAACAGATTAGCAGATGTACTGGCTTAAAGAAGGCAAAGTGTGTATGAGAAAGCAGTTTAATTAATAGGGTCAAATTTAGAGCAATTATGAAAATAATTACTACTATCCACACATTCAAACATTCCTTCAACTCCATTATAGTAAACAAAACGTACTCTTGGTGGAAATATCACAAAAAGACATTTTCAATTTTTATTTACTAGAATTTTTTCACCCATATGTCTTTATGTATGCATGTGTTTAGTGCCTTTAAGACACACTTAAAGGTCCTCTATGTAGGATTCAACCATCTGAATGCCCCCCCCCCTTACCCCTCCCTTTCCAAGCATGTATGAGAACGTCTACGGTGTAGACGGTTGTTAGCCAGCACCAGCAAACACTGATTCCTCCTATTTCTTTTTCCTTGTCTTCTTTTCTTCTTCTTTGTCGTCTTCCTTCTGGATTCATGCTGCTTCTAAAAATGTGAAACGCAGAATCCGCTCTCTAGAGGTTTGTCTGTTCTGGGCTTCTGTAGCGGCACCACATGGAGGCTCCATAGAGGTGGACCTGCTCCTATGTAGATAAAGAGCTCATTCCAAGCTTACGAAAACACAATGATTCATAGAAACTGGCAATTATACACTAATGAAACCATATCTATGAATACTACAAGTATATTATGGAATATATACTTCATTTCTGCTAATAAATACCCTCAAAATCCTATGTAGTGGACCTTTAATTAATGTGCAATTTTTTTGACTTACAATGGTAAAGGCCAATTAAACTATCTTGTTCTCAATTTGGCTGTATAGTGATGAATGATCACTATTTTTTTTTTCGCCGTTATCGTGCATGCCTACTGTGACTTACACAAAATGCTAATATAATCTTTTGTAATTGCATATGAGGACAGGGTGAACACAGCTCGCAGGTGTGCTCAGGGGACGTTACACCCAACACCAAAGTCAATTTGTGTATTTATGAGTTTCAGAATTACTATCCAAATTATCCCCATGGTAATGGCAATGGAGAGTCAGTGACTAGCTAATTCTTTCATACACACACACACACACACACACACACGCACGCATGCACACACACTCCGGCAGCGTGGGTAGGATCCCATGCCAGCACAGCAGGGCTAAATTACCCATAATCAGGGCGTCAGGGTGGATGGGTCCATCGGAACCTAACACTTACACCCCATCATCAACACTTCTATGTCAACCAATCCCATATAGCCACACAAATGGAGCAAATTGCAATCATTTGAGCACCCACACAGTCTATATTATGGAGATGTGTGTGTGTGTGTGTGTGTGTGTGTGTGTGTGTGTGTGTGTGTGTCCACACATGTTATAGCACATGCTGCCTTGCTATAATTTCACAGATTAGTATCTAGGAGGGATCCATGTATAGGCCTATAAATATACCTCAGAGATCAGATAACAAGAGCATGAGCGCGAGAGAGAAGTGCTGTAATACCCAGTGCGACCATTGTGTTTTTAAAAACAATACAGCTATATTTTCAAGACACAATATGAGGTCAGAGGGGAAAAGAGCGAACTAGAAGAGACACAAAACAAACACTGTTATAACTCTGAAGAGAAAATCTATTCCACTGAGAAAAAAAAAAAAGGATAGACAGTCCTGAAAAAAAAACTGCATGGTCTATGAAATAATGGCTCAGAAATTTCCGCATGAGCGACTTCTTAAAACAAATAATGCACACGGCACTTTGGATTGCCGTCTCGTTATTGTAACTGAACAGTAGAGATCCTTACTGGAAAAAGCATGCAGGTCAAAGCAGAACAACAGCCTCTTGTACAGTTGGTGATTGGAGTCAGTCCTTCCAATAAGTTCGGATATGGGTATGATCTTCCCTGAAGTATTAAAAGAACAACACACTTGCGCGTTCCTGCTCTTCCCAACAAAATTGCAATATGCTGTTATACTGTATGACATGAGTTCAAATGATTTCAGCAGACCACAGGAAAAAAATTGCACCTTACAGGACCACTTATAAACCCTTTTTTTTTTTTTCGGAAAGACTTGAACTTCGGTTCAAAGTCAGGTGAAATTTCAGCACAGCTGGTACTCTCCCTAGGACTGAGTGTTCTACAGAGATCAGTGCAAGGACACGTCTTAGAATCCTCAATCTAGTGACAAAGAGCCCGAGTGTGACAGCTTTGGATCTGCAGGCATCTCTTTCCCTTGAGGATGACAGTTTTCATGAGTTTATGCTAAGAACAACAGTGACGGGAGGATGCCACGGAGGAAACCACTGCCGCTGTCACGAACAGTGTATCTGATCTGTCATTCAAGAACGAAAGATGAAACACAGTAGTGCCAGTCGCTCAAAATCTGCACACATAAGTTAAACGCTGCAGTGTTAGTGGACTGAGCGCACCATAACATAGCTACAAAGTAGGTTTTAGTTGACTCACTTGATTTCTGAAGCATGGTTCTAAACATATTGCTTTGCACCACCTTTTTCAATCATATTCATGTCAGTATTATTGCAGCACTAATCATATGGACATTACACTTATGCGTCTTAAAACAATGAATTATTCAGTGATTACTGCGTGAAACTAAAGCTAAACATATGTCATTATGAGAGGGACAGTGAGGAATGTAATTCCGGACTCTCTGACAGGTCCTAAAGAACTCCAGAACATAACACTGCTACATTTTGCTGTGTCAATGCTAAAAGTCTCACACTGTTAATCAGGACTGGCACCAGTAGGCTACCATAGACTCATGCCAGCCGTGGGCTAGCCTGAGCGACAAATGACACAGCGCTCAGTCATTCTGCATGCTTACGGAAGGCTTGGTAAATTATTATACACGGCAACAAGGTCCAAGTGATTCTGATACATTCGGCTGCAGTTACTCAAACGTCAGAATATATTGCCTGGTTCACTTATACGAACGGTCTGACCCACCCAAACTTACTGAAGATCACCACTGACTTCTTTTTTTTTTTCCCCTTTGTATTTTCCACAGTATTAGGTTTGAAAAGCCCATAGCAATAACACCAAAAATGGGTCATGCCTGCACCACATTCTCATCTAAACTGTGAAACATGGCGATGGTAGCATACAGGTGCGACTCAGAGTCAGAGCAAACATCCATCCATTATCTATACCTCTTTATCCGTCTGGGTTGCGGGGAAGCGGGAGCCAATCCCAGCATCTTCGGGCGAGAGGCGGGGTACACCCTGGGCAGGTCGCCAGTCCACCACAGGGCCAACAC
>JAQQZR010000035.1:5665994-5684179 GCA_030068235.1 Notoglanidium macrostoma | reverse complement strand
CTCTGTGCCCGTCAGTCCCGGTAAAAGAGGCGTGGCCTCTGTGCCCGTCAGTCCCGGTAAAAGAGGCGTGGCCTCTGCGTCTCAGTGAAGGTGGCATTGTACTGTACTGTATATATACAATACTGTACATATTGTAGATATTAAAATGATAAGGAGCCTAATATCTGAATAATTGATGTAAGATTATGTTCAAGGCCTGTGAACTTTAATTTAACAATTAAAGGAATCCCTGGAAGCAAAAACTCTGAAAACCGCTGCACTAATGGACTGTGATATATTAAAATAATAACATACATCTTATTAAAACTGAATTTTCAACATATTGGACTTACCTAACATATTCAGCCAGAGCAGAGATCTTTGTAGTCCTTGTCTTAATCATCTTAAAAAAACAAAAAAACAAAAAAAAAACAACACGTACATTTATCAGACAACCTTATGGGTTTCATTTACCTGAAAATGGATTTGAGATTGAACGAAACTCACCAGCAACACTTCACTGTCTTCTTCAATCTTTCCCTGCCATTCATATCTGCAGAGACACGAGAAGAGTCAAAGAAAGACAGAAGCAACGGCAAAACCCCAGTGGGCAGAAATGTGTGGCAGCAGAAGTCTTTCTCTTCATTACACGCAATACAGGGAAGCAACAGTGGCGTGAATAAGCACTGATTTGTAAAAGCGGATTGTAATTTCGGTTACTCACACTGATGTGATTTTGGGCACTATGTTCACGCAGGCTGCCAGTTTCTTCTCCACTATCCCTCTGCAACATGACAAACAAGCCATAATGTTCCACTGCAAGCATAGCTACATACATCAAGGTGAAAACTGTTGTTTTTCATTTACATAATAAGTCATGTGTTCACGTTAAATCCAGGTTTGAAACACTACATGGATAATAGTGTATGCGTATACTCTGTTGTTGTTTTACCTGGCCAGGTCTTTGGCCACCGTGTCATTGGGGCAGGTGACGAAGGCTGCAGAGTGTGTCCCGGAGGAATACGCTTCGGTCGCCATGGAGAACGCACGCAATCCCACAGTCCTCAGCAGTGGGAGCATCAACACGCTCAGTAACGCTGTCTAAGGACACAACAACAATTCAGATTTTTCATGAGCTCCGATTAATCCTTCCCTCACACACAATCTAGAAGAAAAGCAGTGTAGCGTATAAGCACCGATCTTTTGACACTCACATAAAATGCTGTTACTGGCCAATCAGAATCGAGTATTCAACAAAGCCGTGTAATAAACACTCGTTGAGGCTGATTATAAGGACCATTCGATTTCCAAGCTATGTTGAGTGTCAGCTAAGGTCTTAGAGTCAATCAATTGTTCTGAAATTGAGATTCTAAGCTGCCTTGGTTTATGCCATTACCTCGTGCACTCTCATCGGTTTGCTTTTACAGTACAATGAGCAGCTTAGACATCAAAGTGAGCAACATGGAAGAAATCCCTGTAAAGAACTCACCGCTCAAGGTTTACAGTTAACAGAACAAGACCCGGCTTTGCTACAGATCCGTTAAGAGCTGGAAAGTACAAGACGTGTGTGATCACGAGGCTCGATGTCATGTTCAAAACTGTCAATTGACTAAGTCCTTATAATTATCGTCAAAGAACGCATGTAAAAAAGAAAAATATTGGGGCAAATATTAACATCAAGTGATCCTAAATATGACAGAATTTGATGGGATTTAGGATTAAAACTAACATGGGAATGGGCGGGGTTAAAAAAAAAAAAAGTACTGCAGCCAGCCACTAGAGGGCGTCAGAGACGTTTTGCCTTCACTTTTATACCATTTATATCTTCCCATATATACAGTCATTGATTTGACTGTTTGAAGAGTACCTGAATTCATAAAAGAGGAAATAGCAAGAACAACAACAAAAAATTTGACGGATACTTAGCCAGGCCACACAATTGTTTGGGTTAAAAAAAAAAAAAACTTCAGTGCTTCTGTCCTGAACAGTTTTCTACAAGTTCTGACACTACACAGGCACTTTAAACCATTTTGTAGTTATAGTTTAATTCTGAGGGAATATTCGCCCTGTAGATTTATAACTGAAGAACACACTCACCACACAGAAAGCTTTTAAGAGTCTTCCTTGCACGGTCTCTGCAGGTGGCAGTCCAAACCGCATTGCCTGTACGAGCGACACGCAGGTGTGAGCCGAGCGTGGACAACACACAACAGCCCTGTCTAATGATTCTCCACTGACTGGAAGTAACGTGCTCACTCTGAGGCGTAAGAACTGCTTTTAATATGACGCCTGAGGCACCTGCAGTTGCAAACCCATCATCAGGTGATACTACGGAGAAGAGTTAACCTCTTGAGTTCCTCATAGTCATACCTACAGCTTTAAGATAAATATATGAAAAATAAGATGGCGTCTTTAAAGGCTTGGCATCCTACATTCTTTATCCTGGTCAGGGTCATGGCTGATCCAGAAACACTGGGCGTGAGGAGGGACTACACACTAGATGGACCACCTGTCCATCACAGGGCACCATGCACACACACACACATTTATACACTCTTTCACGTCTTTCACGAGATTGGAGGAAACTGGAGAATCCAAATGAAACCCTCATGTTGAACTCCATATTCAATAACATTATTGCCTGATGTCTGAAAGATGAACTTCACCGCATCATTATTTATTAAACTACTTTAAGAACAAAGAACGAACTTGACATTCATTTGAATTCAGGGCTGTTTTTCTTGAACCGCAGTCACTAGTGAACTTGACGTGTTACACAAATTGTGTAATGTTGTAAAATGGCGCGCAGTAGTAATACATTGATAATATTATTGCTAGATCTTATGCATTCTGTGCTCTATGGCTGATTTGCATACAGGATTGTGTTTACGTCTTGCACAAACTCAGTGGATTAATAACACACAAGAAACAGTCCTGGTTTAGAATAATTGACTAATTGTTATAATGTATATATTCAAATCCAAGAGCACAACTGAGATGAAATAAAAATGCAAGTTTATTTTTAGGTAGCTGGCTTATCAATTAAGATATTATATGAGCTGTAATGTGCCTTTTAAATATAGGTTAATAAAATAACACTAAGAGCATAATAAGAGAAGAAGTCACTTTTTTCGTGTATATATGAGTCTTTTACCCTATAACTATTTATATATTAAAAGTTACCGAATAATTTAGAGCATAATTGTATAAATATTCTGCATGTAGCACTCATACCACCAGCTTTTTTTTCTTACCTCTTCCAGCGGGTGTAACGCTGGACTCGCCTTACTGCGCATGACAACAACTGCCGTAAACTGTTCCACAACTGTCGCAAACGTAAAAAAATTTTTTTTTTAAATATTCCAAGCTTAGTGATAAAACCACTCGTATTAACACTGCACGCGATTTTGTTTTAAAATATATTTCAATTACAACGAGCTGTCTTTGAGTTGCAAAAATGAATATGTAAAAAAAAAATAAATCGAAATATCTTAACCGGAAGTTCAACTCGCTTTGCGTTAGTCTAACGCGGTCCTATTTCCGCCAGCGTCTGAGGACTGACTGGAAAATTTCCACTGGAGAGAAGAGGTATTGATTAATCCTTAAACATCTCCTTTCCTCTGAATTGTATATTAAATCAAATAAACACTATTGTGTCGTCGCTTCGTGAGCTGTTACTTCGAGGGGTTATTGTGTAGCTTTAGCGTCTAAGCATTTCATAATACTCCATGGTTCTAGTTAGCCGCTAATGCTAACATGGCAAGTAAATGCTGAGTAACGTCATGAACGTATTTGTAGCTTTTTGCTAATAATGAGCTGAATTATTATGTCTACTGCGTTGAGCGTGTTTTGGGGGAAACTTTGGGCAAGAAAAGAGAAGCTAAGAGTATAATGTTAATTGGGTGTATTTATATATAAAAAAAAAAAAAAAAAAATAGCTTAAGCTATTGGTTATGTTATATATATTTAACAACGCTTTGACAACAGGTTTTAAACCATATCCCAAGCTGCTGATCAGAATGTAACAGCTATACCAACATTTCAACCTTACACTGTTTGGAGGTAGCTGCAGAATCCTAATTAGATCCATCTAGGACACTACTTAGGGCACTACTTTGTACTCTATTTAGTGTGTTTGGCTTGTTCATGCATTGAGACTTAGTTGGGTCTAATTCTAATCTGCAATGCTGTGTAGTCAGTGATGACTAGTCCACTGCGCAAGCTGATGTGCAGTAAAAGTGCACACTAGTGTGAAGAAAGCAGTGCTGATTTGAGTCTGAGCCCTACACACTCCTGCAACCTTTTAAATGAAAAATCCATCCGAACAACTCGCATATCAATCTGTATAAGTAATGTGATCCGCAATGGTGTCAACATGTAATAGTTTCCTACAATAAACGTAATGCTACTCGACTACATGCTGATCATGGCACCAGAGGGATTTAACCATCACTTCATCTCTAATTAAAGAAGCAGGGATTTATCGATGCGGCAGTGCTTTAATCCTTATCCGCTCAACCAGCTTCTTCAACCTAAACACCCTGATCATCTTCGCGGATCGCTGCCTATCCCGATCAGCTTTAGAGATACAGCCTGAGATGTTTTTGTAATCGAACAGACTGTTTTGTTTTCTTCTGTCTACGTCGGTTGTGTGTGAAGACCATGGCGAAGTTCCTGGCCCCGGTGATTCAGGATAACCCCTCAGGATGGGGTCCCTGCGCTGTTCCTGAGAAGTTTAAGGACATGCCATACCAGCCTTTCAGCAAAGGAGACCGCCTGGGCAAGGTCCGTTCTCACTCACTATTCATATCAAATGATCATCCGTGTATCTTAGATTATACTACAGTGCTATTTATTTCTTCCATCTTATTCAAGGTGTAGATTCATTTTCTATAACAGCAGCTCTGATGGTAGTTCTTGTTCTAATATGTTATAGTCTCTGTAATAACAATTAATACACAAGGAATTGGATGGAAGACATGATGCATAATCTAAGCCTAATAATGTATATGGAATTGCTGTATATGTAAGATTTTGGTCAGGAGAGATTTGTTTAACATTAATCGAAGGAGGATGAAGTTTTGTAGCAGTCAGTATGGTAAAAAAAAAAAAAAAACTATTGTCGGTTGATTTAAGTCTATTAATTAGGTTTCCTCTTCTGTATCATCTTATTTCTTGTGTTCATAGGTGGCAGACTGGACTGGAGCGACGTACCAGGATAAAAGATACACAAGTAAGTTCATGACCTGGTGCATTTTAGGTTTTTGGGGCTGATGTACTTCCTGAATTGAGTGCATCGCTGTCTTTTCATTCTTCCTGGCAGATAAATACTCATCCCAGTTCGGAGGAGGAAGTCAGTACGCCTATTTCCATGAGGAGGATGAAGCTAGCTTCCAGCTGGTGGACACGGCCAAAACCCAGAAATCGGCCTACCAGAGGAACCGCATGCGCTTCGCCCAGGTACGCAGCACAGACATGAAACTTGAAACTCTCCATGTGAAAAAAGTGACGTGAAGTCGGTCTCGTAAAAGTCTGTGAAAGTATCGCGTGCCTATGCAAATGGTTTAATATTTGAGTGTACATCAAGGATTATTCAAAGACCCAAAAGTCCAATTTCCATTGTGATGTGTTTGCAGAGGAACCTGCGTCGGGATAAGGACCGCAGGAATCTCACGCAGTTCAACCTGCAGACTCTGCCTAAGAGTGCCAAGCAGAAGGAGAGAGACCGCATGCGCCTGCAAAAGAAGTTCCAGAAGCAGTTTGGAGTTCGTCAGAAATGGGATCAGAAGTCACAGGTACACTCGCTGCTCGTTACTGTAGCTGCGTTTCCCGGTTATGGAGCTTTACATTGAATGTAATGAAGCGGATCCAAACTTTGTTTAATTTTATTGTTTATTGATGACTAGATGTTGACAGATAAATGTTACTCTGTATCCTAATCTCTGCCAGTCAATGTTCTTAATTACTGGGGTATTCGGACTTGTTGCCAGATGTTCAGCAGATGATGTATTAGTGGTTATTTAGCGTCACACGTCCTGTCATGGTTGTGGCAGGCCCAGTTAAAGCCCAGGGATTCGTCAGTGGAGGTGCGCAGCGACTGGGAGGTAAAGGAAGAGATGGACTTCCCTCGCCTAATGAAGATGAGATACATGGAGGTGGCTGATCCTATAGACATGTGAGTGAACACACTGACACATTGTGGCCTCTCTGACCAACGAAAGCGCTGTAAGGCTAGGTGTCATGTGTGGCTGTAAATAAACTTGGTGAAGAAAATACATCACAGGAACTAGAAAACTTTCTTCTTGTGATGATGTAAGGCAGATTAACTGGTAAATTCTGTATTTCAGACCACATCCATGTTGTGTTTACTGATATTCTGGTGTCTCTCTCTGGTGCAGCGAGTGCTGTGGTGCCCTGGAGTACTATGATAAAGCATTCGATCGCATCACCACTCGCAATGAGAAACCTCTAAAGAGCATTAAAAGGATCTTCCACACAGTCACCACCACCGATGACCCCGTCATCCGTAAGGTAAAGGCTAGAAATGTTTAGGATTGCATTTTATGTTATGTTAATGACAGCGTTGAAAAAGTATTAGACGGTTCCTGATTGTGGCCTTAAAAAATTTAACTGCAAAACATGGGTCAGGTTTTTTTTTCTATTTGTCCTGGAGGCTTAGGGTGTGTGTGTGTGTGTGTGTGTGTGTGTGTGTGTGTGTAGGTGACATGAGTGTAGGAGTGCAGAGTGAATACATTCACATGTGAAGACTGCTATTGTTAGCTAACTGAAAAAGATGAAACGGAAAGCGTCTGCATATCTGCAAGTCGTGAGTGAGGAGGACTTGGCACTGAAAGACGATCAGCTCTTCGCTTCAGCCCCAGACGTGTATAAATGGTGCAGAGCAGCGGCGACACGCGTCCCTTTACTTCAGGATCTTTTCTAAATAAGTACTTGTAAGAGAAGTTTTCATTGGGAGCACTGGTTACTTTTTTAAGTAGATATCACAAGGCGAATCATTTTACATTTGGGGCTGATTTTCTGCCATGTTTTTTCCCTCTGTGGCTGAATCTCATATGCCTGTGGGCATTCATGTAGCGCACATTAGTAGTGACTAGGAAAGTTTTGGGGATTTGGCCTGATGGCGAACTTAAAGTAATGCGTCATGACACTGTAACGGCGGTGCATGTTGATTTGCAGGTCTAATATTCGTGAAATGAATGTGCACAAAGTATCTCTAGACTTCTGAGCACTTTATTAGGTACGCCTGCTCTGTCATGCGATCATGTGGCAGTAGCACAACGCACAAGCAACTGCAGATGCAGGTCAGCGACTTCAGGTAATGTCCACAGCAAAGCTCAGAATGGGGGAGATTGTGGCATGGTTGGTGTGCCAGGTGAGCTTGTTTGTACGCTGCAGAAACTCGTAGGATCTTCCCAGACATCTCTATAGTTTGAAAAACAGAAACCATGAGCGACGGTTCTGCAGAAAGGCTACGGTAAGTCAGAACCAGTGAAATCCCCTCAGCGTGCACATCTCGCCAAACCCTGAGACTACAGAAGCACCAAGAACAGGGTCTGAGGCTACAGTGGGCACCCACTCACCGCAACGGCACAGCGGAAAATGGTCCCTGATCTCCTTTCAGTTTCAGTGAGCCGGCGCCCATTAAACTATAATACGTGTGTTCAAAAAAAATATACCTCTTAATTCATCTCATCTGACATCCTCATGGCAATATCCAATAGTCATTCAGTCACATCAAACTTCTTTTTGCGAGTTTTGCGATAATTCATGTTTTTAACTCAAATCCAAATTGCATATGTAAATTTTTCTCAACAAGAGAAACAGAAATTTAATTGCTTGACTGGATAATGATGTCTTACCAGCTTTAATTTATTTATTTCTTTTTAAATGTCAGTTTCCTGCACCCCTCTACCACCCACAGACATGGATTGTAAAACTCCAGTGATGTATTTTACCGGTAATTGGTAGTGCTCGGGCTATAAATACAGCATCTTCGGAGTTTTATATTCACTCTGCAGCACTTTTGGCTTACTGGTCTGTGCTAACGATTGTATTAAATAACGATAATAAAGCCTAGCCTGATGCATGCGTGCTGCAAGTTGGTGAGACTTCAGAGTATTTAGTCATGCCTTGTAATCATCGATCCATCTCTGTCTTCAGAAGAAGACCATCACAGATGTGTTGGCGACAGCGGAGCCTGCGCCCGGCTCTCCGGCTGACCTGAGGAACCTCGTGCAGAGTCATTTCAGTGGCACTCGATCTGTTATTGAACAGGAGGAGCTCGATCTGCCGGGTCAGTCAGCCGCACCCTGCTCACCTCGGTAACTTCAGCGTGACTACCTGCTTTACTGCTCAAAGTGCTGATGTGTGCCGCTTTCCGTTTCAGAGTCCTGTTTCCTGATGAGTAATGACCTCACGCACAGCTTGTCGTCCTACCTCAAAGAAGGTGCGTAATACACAGAGCGCGTTCGGCAAGATGGAGTACATAATAGCACAGCTGAACTTGAGAACTCGAGCTCTCACTCAGTCAGACGCAGGATCTGTTCATTCTTCAGTCGAAAATAATGCTTTTCATCTTTTCTTGTTTAGTTTGTCCCAAGTGGGCTAAAGTTCAGAAGCAGCACACGCAGACGCGCTCAGTCGCGCTGCTCGTCGTCTGTGGCTCGGCGCTGCGAACCATCGAGCTCATCAAGTCAGTAGTGGCTTTCCTTCCTCTCAGTTTAAGACAATTTTGTGTCTGCGTATTGTTTGAACATTTTTCCCCCTTGTTGTCTTAAAGGCAGTCGACTGCATTTAAGGGCGACGCCAAAGTGCTAAAGCTCTTCGCCAAACACATCAAAGCTGAGGATCAGATGAAGCTACTGAGTAAAAGTGTGGCTCACATCGGTGTGGGTACTCCTGGCAGACTGCGCACCCTGGTAGAGAAAGGTCAGCGCGCGCACACACTTTAAAAGTCCGTGACATTTCGTGAGAGAGCTTTTACATTTAATTGAGCGATTTCTGTGATGATATTGAAGTAGCTGTTTTGACCTCTCTACTTATAGAGGGGTTGAGCCTACAGGGATTGCGATATCTCGTACTCGACTGGAACTGCAGAGACCAAAAACAGAGGCGGATGGTGGACATACCGGAGGTACCAAAAAAAGATTATAAACATAAGCACAGAAAATAATCTATAAATCGTAATTCACATCAATTGATTGTCAAGGAGTTCGCCAAACCAGTCCAAGCACAATTTATCACAACAAATTAAAGGAAAAATCTACGTAAAATGTTAGAGTACTTTCAGACCTACACTATATGGCTTAAAGTATGAGGACCATCACAGCCAGATGTGCATGTTGAATATCCCATTGAAAATAAACCCAATGGGCATTGCCATGGAGTCGCTCCCCTTTAATGTTATATAAGCCTCCATTGTCCTGAGAAGAGTTTCCAATAGATTTTGGAACATTGCTTTGAGGATTTGTTTTCATTCAGCCACAAGAGCATTAGTGAGGACTGCTGAGCAGGTCTGGGGTTCAGTCGGTGTTCCAGTTCATCCCAAAGGTGTTCAGTGGTGTTGAGGTCAGGGCTCGGCGCAGAACACGCCAGTTCTTCCATTACAGCCTTGGTACACCATGTCGTCATGGAGCTCACTGTCATGCGGAACCAGGTTTGGGTTTTCCAGTGAAGGGAAACTGTATACAGCACACACATGAAAATCTTTGTTTCGTTGGTCAGTAATACGCCAACAGAAGAAGGTAAATCCTTAGAAGTCAGACAAAACAAGAACACAATTCCGAGTGTGATTGCTGTAGTGTGACCTGCCTAATCAAGCTGCACTAAATGAGAACAACGCTCCAGGGTTCGATTCAGGTTCAGACAGACTAAATGCTGCATATGTGAAAGCACGTTTAGTAAAGCACAAGTCTCCGGAGCTGTACTGGACACCATTATTCCAAAAGATGTGTTTTGCTTCTTCCAAAATATAATGATAACGGTGATGATGATGGTTAAGAGTGCTATCTAGCACGTCACTCCAAAAGGTGTTGCCTTTTTGCCTGCGAACCTTCACACATTTTGCATAGGAACTCCATGTTTTTACTTTGAAGTACAATGCAGTGAAAAGAGAGCAGCCTTTCTTTCCCCACCCCAATAAAAATGGCAGATGAGCCAATCAATAAATGAATCTGGAATGATTGACACTTGGGCAGGGGTTTTGAAAAAGCACTTGATGGTTAATTAGAAACCCTGTCTATATACAAATGAGGCAGAACATTATGACCACCTGCCTAATATGATTTTGGTCCTCTGCTTGCTGCCAAAACAGCTCTTAATTGCTGAGGCATGGACTCTGCGAGACCTCTGAAGGAGCCCTGCGGTGTCTGGCACCAAGACTGAAGCAGTAGATCATTTAAGTCCTGCAAGTTGTGAGGTGGAGCTGCTGCAGATCAGACTGCTTGTTCCGGCGCATCCCGGAGATGCTCAAACGGATTGAGATCTGGGGAATTTGAGGTACAGTACAGCACCTTGAAGTCTTCCTCAGATCATTTCCAAACAATGTGTGAAGTGGCCGAAAGAGGCCGCTGCCACTGGGGAATACCCTTTGCCGTGAAGGGGGTACCTGATCTGCTGTTCTCTTACCTTCTAATATATCTCAGACCTTGACATACACCAGTGTTACCAAATAAACCAGTTTAAACCACATGGTTACGGCATACCTTGAACCAAGGTATGAATTATTCCTCTGCATTTAATCCATTCAAGCAGTGAACACATACAAGTGAGAAGTGAGCACACACACACACACACACCCAGAGCCATGCTGCAGCGCCCGGGGACCAGTCGGGGGTTAGGCACCTTGCTCAAGGGCACTTCAGCCATGGATACAGAGGGAAGGGAAAGTGCTGTTCATTCACTCCCCCATTATTCATTATTCCCACCAGACCAGGGAATCGAGCCAGCGACCTTTCTTCCCAAACCCGTTGATCATCCCAAATAATCCACATTGTTCACTTCTGCTATGAGTGGTCATAATGTTTTGTCTCGTCTGCATACTCGCGTTACAGTTTCTACCTCATGCAAGCGCATGCATTGTTCTTCTTCACGGTTGGCACTTTTGCAGTTGTTGAAATCTGGTGACCGTTAAGGCCAACGCATAGGATTTACCTCATTCACATCCTCAACAAACCATTCAGTGAGCGCTTGATTACTCTGGACATGGGCACGTTGTCACCCCGGAAGTGATCAAGATGGTCAGGATAACTTTGTATAACTGTAATGACGCTTTATTTAAGGGGAACCGTGAACACAAACCATGTCAGCAAAATACTGCAGTATAACAGGCACTCCAGTTTTTCCTTTAATTTGTCACCAGTCTGTACTTCAGGTGTGTACAGCTTCACCGGTTCAAATCCGGGCAGTGGTGTCAGCAGTAAATAGCGCACATCTCTCCTGTTCCTCACATCCCTCTCGAGTCCCAGTGAAAGGAACTTAACCTTGCTCTCTTCCGAACTATCACATTATTTCTTTTGTGAAAGGAGAGCACTTGAGCGTCCTCCATCCACCAAAGGACTGGGGAAGAGTATCGGTATGTTGCTCTGTACTGAGAAAAGAACAGAAAAGCAGTTACATAACACTCACTTGTAATGGAATATTAAAAGCAATTGTTGAATTTAATAAATGTTTTAACTATATCACTTGAATTCAGCGCTCGGATCTTAGGATGACAGACATGAGAGCAAGTCTGTTCTTGTGTGCTTTTACCCAACGCTGGAGAGCTTCAGTAAAAATTCGTTCTGGTTACGTACATTTTCTCCGAGGTTTCGTTTGACCCACTTGAATTCAAAATATCCCCAGGATCTCTCTAAAGGGACGAATTATACAGCTTTAAAGCTTTGTTTAGATCGAGTAAAATGTGATTGAATAAGCAATAAGCGCTTTACAAGTATATGTGGTTTACATGAACATTAATAGAAGGCGTTTTCTCGGCACAAGGAATGGCCTTGTTTGTAGTAAACACACAAACAGCACAGATGTGGTAAATGGAGGGAGGGTTGAAAGATGCTGGCATGTTTCTTTAATGTTGAACTCTATGTGCAACACTGAATCCCTCTGTATTGCAGCTTATTGCACCAGCCCTAAGACTATCATGCAAATCTTTTATACATGGGATCTTTGATCATGTCGTGATTTTCTCAGAAGTAGAGATACACACCAGTGATGTGTTTATTTTGTGCACGTGCCATCACATTGCTTTACAGTACCATGGGAGAAAATGCAGCGCAAAACAAAACAGCTCATGAACCTGTTAGTGCTTGAGACTGCCATCTTAACCCCTGAAATAGTAACTACTATACATAATTGTTCATTCACGAGCTCTTTTCTTTGTGTGTGTTGCAGGTAAAAGCAGAATTTCTGAAACTCATGGAGACTGGCATCATTAAGAAGTGTCAAGAAGGAGCTGTTAAAATAGCACTGTTCTGAGTGTGAAGCGCTTTTCATGTCTTCCCAACCATGTCTGCACAAATACACCTTTGATCTGTTTTATTTATGTAAAGCTTTGTTCTATATTTTAGTGCTCTGTAACTTCCAGCTGTGTTTCTACCCTGGAAACACACACTCCACTGGAGTGATCTAAAAATGAACTCGTGATTGGACGAATGATGTTTAAGGTTGTTTCTCTTGCACGACGAGAATCATGAGTACAATCGTGTTTATACTCCCAGCATGGAGTCTGCATTAACATAACATCCTCTTACAGGCATCTGTGTGTGTAGTACACACACACACACACACACACACACACACACACACACACAATGTCATATATAGATGTTATATGGCTTTAGGAATGAGGAGCGGTTTGATGCAAAAAATAGTGGCACACGGGATTTCAGTTTCATATAGAGGGAATGGTGAGAAAGGGGTGTGGGGGGGGGTTAATAAGTAACAAAGATTCCAAGGTTCACATACACGCATGGGACTCTGGGAGTTAAACAGGAATACAGGAAGAGACAGAAATAGCTGTTTTGCTCTTTTTTGATCCTGTATTTTGGACATTTTTTGGACATTTAGCCGGTGTGTGAGGGTGTGTTGATGGGTAAGGTGAAGGTGAGAGAAGGGCCGTTCGGCCGGAGGCCCGATAACTCAGCCTTTAAACAGCAAAGGCTTCCGGCGTGGTCTCCCTCCCTCACGCCTCGCACCGTGCTGCCTATCTTCTACTCCCTCTCTCTAGTGTGTGTGCTGCTGGGTGTCTGGCTCCTTATAACAGTCCAGAACACACACCAGCTGAAGGTGAGCTTTTGTGTGTGTGTGCGTGCGTGCGTGCGTGTACATCAGAAATATTCACAGCGTAAGGTAGGCAATCATAAATTTCATGGAAATTCATAACCACAACCAGGAAGTATGAAAGTCCTCTCTTCCTTGAAAGGCTTTTTTCTTTTCCAGTTCAATATTTCTGCCATTTTCCTTTTGCCAGTTTGAGTTTTGCAGGATTATATGTGGTCCAATTGACATCAGGTTTACCAAAGTACCAGTCAATATGATCCTGACCGCTACCTGCTCACTGCAGCCTCGTTGTGTCTGAGTGTCAGCAAAACTGCACCTATTTCATGCTTTTTATTCTACAGTATAGACACTTTGTTTAACTGTAGTATGTTATAGTCTGGTAAAGCAATCATATTTCATACGAATGGAATGAGAACTATCAGTGCGACTGCATTATGAATGAAATACTCATGATCTACATCTTCCTGTGAAAATGTTAAATGTAGGCAAGATGCAGCAAATTCTCATGTTTTGCACACCGACACAGTTCTGTTCATTATGTGTGACTAATAAAATGTCAATGTTCTAAACCTTAAAATGTCAAATAAAGTTAATCTGATGTTTCCAAGCTTCACCCTCAAAACTCATTACCCATAAGCTATTATAGAGAGAGAACAATGAGGCTTATTTTTTTTTATACAGACACATACAGTACTCATTCATGCAATTATTTAATTGGCCAACCGTGCGGCAGCAGTGCAATGCAGAAACCCGTACAGGTACGGGCCGGCAGCTTCAGGTAGTGTTCACGTCAACCATCAGAATGGGGAAAAGGATTTCGATCACATGTGGAATGATTATTGAAGCCAGACGGACTGGTTTGAGCATTTCTATTAGTGCTGGTGCAATAACGAAAAAGCATCCAGTGTGCAGCAGTTCTGAGGATGGAAACGCCTTGTTGATGAGAGAAGTCAATGGAGAACAGCCAGACTGGTTTCTGGCTACTGTGACCACTCTGAACGATAGTGGTGAGCAGAAAAGAAACTCCGAATACACAACACGTTGAACCTTGACAGCAGAAGACCACGTTAGGTTCCACTTCTGTCAGCTAAGAACAGAAAGCCGAGGCTGCAGTGGGCACAGTCTCACCAAACCCGGACATTTGAAGACTGGAGAAAATGTAGCCTGGTCTGATTGGTGTTGAGAAGTTAAGTCTGCTATATCGACACCATCGCTAGTATAAATCGAATTCTACAGTATATTTTGCACCCTTTTTTCTGTGTATAGGTTGACTATACAGATGCTGGTTCATGCGGCCAGTGCTTAGAGATGCGCAAATATCCCACCAACGCCACTACCGAGTGTAACTGTGTCGTCAACTTCAACATCCCCAAGACCTTCCTGGTAAGTGTGTGCGTTATGGCTAGCGAGACACTCAGCAGAGATTAGTGTTAAAGGATTTTTGGATAAAAGGGCATCTTGTATCATCACCAATTCTTAGTGGTTTGCTTCTTTAACCTTAATCGCGTTGTCTCTGGCACATCTCAAAATCTAATCTAGATGTATTTATTTTTCGGAGAGCTCACTGAGCAGAGTTGGACTTTCTCTCCTCTTCAAGGGCATTATACAGTATGTGGCTTCTTCATTTCACTCATGACACTTGAATGAGCAAAACAATTTTTCGGGTCACTGGCAGCAATGGTGTAGTCGATAAGAACAAAAGCACATCCGAGGCCAAACCTGGAAAGAATAGATCTTGTGTAATAAAAAAAACCCCAACTTAACTCTCGTTTTGTATTCATTTGAGAAGACATTGGATATATTAGACAAAAACATGTCAAATGCATTCATTCCATTCAGCTTCAGGGCTAACAGAAGCAGCTCATCTGTCTGTTCACTGCTCTTACTGGGTGCATGGGAATTTTCCAAAATGAGTTTCCTCTGAGCAACAATATCACCATCATTTTTCTGACAGTTGTTATTTGCCATTCATACGCCATCCAACGAAAACACTGAAACCTGTCTCACAGTGCATTGTAATTCTTATCCTGCGTACACCCTAAAATGCCACAAGGGTTTACACATTTACAATGTGGTTTAATTTAGCACGTTAATATTATTTGCTTCCTGCGCATCTCGTGCTCAGCAGTGTGCACCTTTCGAACTAGTTGATGCCAAGCTTCATCAATTCGCTGCCACAGTTATGGAATCCCAATGAGGATTCATCAATTATCACGAGGAAGTTAGTTGGCTGGAAGACAGTGTACCAGGTTTTTGGCTGTTATACACTCTTGTTTCTTGTTGTTCGTTCGAACACCTGTCGGATAGAGAGAAAAACAAAGCTGATGTGTGCTCTCTCTCTCTCTCTCTCTCTCTCGCTCTCTCTTTCTCTCTCAGGGGGATGTCTTCTTCTACTATGGCCTGATTAATTTCCACCAGAACTTGCGCAGGTACATGGACTCCCGCGATGATGCCCAGCTGGTCGGGAGGAAGAATAGCCTGAAGGTGCTCAATGTCCCGCTGTCTCTGTTTGTCTCCGTCTCTCCTTCTCCCGCGGCTTTTTTTTCTCTTTCTGTCAAGAATTGTGCTTTGATCCGGAGAGTTTTTCTTATTAGTCCTCTTTTCAATGCGCCCCCTCAGGTCTGAGTCCATATGGAAGCACTCACACCACTGATCATCTTCCTGCTCTGTCCCTTTGTTCTCATTTTCAGTCATGTCCATTACTGCTAGTAATTAGATTGATTTGTTTGTCTTGTCCCCTGCAGGACCCCAGTTCATACTGTGAGCCGTTTGCTTATGATACAAATGGTGTGCCTGTCGCCCCCTGTGGTGCGGTGGCTAACAGCATGTTTAACGGTAAGATTCGTCTGCAGGAATGTTGATGCGTCACGCTATGATAATTAGAACATAGTGGTATGAGACATACGGAATAAAACACGACTGAGCGTGCTGTTACTGGAAAATAGTCAATGATGCAGTGCTGTGGTGCCATTATCACCCTCACATTTTCTTTTTTTAAATAATAACATTTTATTTTTAATCCTTTATTAGTCCAAGATTATGCAGAACATCCATCTGTGAGAATTAGCTGTTAGTATAAAACGTTTTAAATGCAAATTAATCATCACCTTCAGGGCAATCATGTTCGAGTATTCAGTAGCTCTGCGGTTAAAAACGTAATACATTGCAGGACAGCGATATCGATAAAGCTTTCACAAACGTTCTCGGCTGTGGCCAGTCCCTTGATATATGTGAGATTTTATAAAACAGGTCAATAAAAAGCAACATACCAAGCGAGAATCCAGAGAACATTTCCACGTTGCTTTCATTAGCTTGATGGGATGGCTCAATTCGAAAAAAAAGTGATAGACCCATGTTATAGGATGAGATGGTTATTTTATACTTATTAATATTCACTCTTAGGAAAAAGGGGTGTATATTTTTGTTCCTCTTAAAAGTTCCATGTAGAGCCCTTATGTATTTCCTTGTCAGAGACGGTTTCACGTAGAACCCCTTTATTAAGCTGTGAATCTTTAACTATAAAAACAACCCCTGTTTTTCTAAGTGTATAACAGCGAAATATTTCCATATACCATCTTATATGGACTGCCAGTCAACACTATATTGTAGTATTTGGGTTTAAATGCAAGGCATAGTTGAATGTTTGTTATTAAATGTTTAATGAATTGAGTATTTTTTTGCAACAGGCTAGATCTAAGGCTAATCTTTACGCGCTTGTAGTACACCACACGTTTAAATTGTACTTTAAATACAAACACTGCCTATGAATCCTTTATCTCTGTGGCAATAATAGTGATTAAAATAGAATAAAACATAAGACACTGACAGTGTATGAGATGTCAGTCGTTACATATTGTGTTAGAAGTGTATTTATTTACTCCCACTCATCATGTCCCTGACATGCACCTCTTTCTGCTGGGTTTGTGTGATTTGCTTGTCTGTAATTATTATAGTGAAAAAAGCAATAGTTTTGTTCTTTTCCTGTATCACACTGAGATGTTGGATTCTTCGACTTGTTCCCATTTGTTTGTTTGATTAAATCTTAGATTCGTTTGCGCTGGTGTATCATGCGTCTGGTGGTCCTGGAATACCTGTTCCACTCCTTAGGAAGGGCATCACCTGGTACACGGACAAAAACGTCAAGTTCCACAATCCCAAATCAAACTTGACACTCCAACAGGCCTTCGAAGGTATGTGAACACACACACACACGTTTTATTGTCTTTGTGGGGACCTCCTATTAAGTTCAATGGGCATAACCCTAACTATGACAACCCTGACCCTTACCCAGCCCTAAACTTAACTGTAAGTAACCAAACAAAATACAAGACTTGTGGCTTGAAAATAAAAATAACAGGTTTTTATCACAATGTGGGGACACTTGGTCCCCACAAGGTAACATAAACAGGGCACACACACACCCTTCATATAAGCTCCTATGTCCTTGTGTTGTATCAGGTACAGCTAAGCCGTTGTACTGGCAGCGGCCAGTGTATGACCTCGACCCTATTGATCCTAGCAACAACGGTTTCATCAACGACGATCTGATCGTCTGGATGAGAGAAGCGGCCTTCCCCAACTTCAAAAAGCTTTACGGCATTCTCAGCCGTGCTCATGCACCCTTCTCACAAGGCCTGCCTCCTGGCAACTACAGCGTCTCCATCAGCTACAGTATCCTCATACCACAGCGCTGTTCTTCTCCATTACCTTCTTGGTCAGGTGTTGATTAAGTGGCTCTCGGCTTGTTTTAACATGTTACTATCTTTTCTATAGTAAGAACATTCATCTTAGGACTCCATCCATCCATTATCTATACCGCTTTATCTGTCTGGGTCACAGGGAAGCTGGAGCCAATCCCAGCATCTTGGGGCGAGAGGCGGGGTACACCCTGGGCAGGTCGCCAGTCCACCACA
>JAQQZR010000035.1:5598359-5609476 GCA_030068235.1 Notoglanidium macrostoma | reverse complement strand
TGTGTTATCATTCATATTCTCTGAAACATGGTTAAGAAATCATAAATTCTGCCAGGGTATGTAAACTTATGAGCACAACTGTACATGTTAAAACAGGGTCAACATTACCATGACATGCGTTGGATGAGAGAAGAAACAAGAAACAAGTCTCTCAGCATTGGATCCCTACACAGTATAAAATTGTAGAGTATTTGAATAAAAACTTAGAAGAAAAGGAATAAGATTAAAAGTCATAAATACGGGATGTAAATGTATACATGGGGGTGGGTGTAGTGCAAGCGCCAGTGTTGTACATTAGAGAAAGTGATGTTTGTAAGTACCAATAATTGCACTTATCTGGAAAGTGACGAACCAGAGAAGTTCTAGTACCAGTTAGTGGTTGCACAATTGACATTGCAAAAAGAGTAAACCTTTGGACTGTGGGATGGTTAGGAGCTGGAGTTAAGGAGTCTGATAGCGTTATAATAAAACATTAAAGATTGCAATTTTTCTGGAAATTCTGTGGAATATTGGGCTCAGGGTGGGAATATAATCTGAATGGGATGCCAGTTCATCTAAGGACATCACATACAGTATATGCACACACACACACACACACACACACACACACACACACACACACACACACACACACACACCTATTACTTTAAATAGTAAAGTAATACCTGGTGTGTGACATTAAAAAGTCGCCAATACAGCATGCTTTTGAGAGTTGGGAGGAAATAAGGAGAACATAAACAGTAATTCAATAGGAACAGAATAGGTCAGGAACAAACCAGTGACCTTGGATCTGTGATATAGCTATAAGGATGTATACAAGAAATATAATATACAAGACATATATAAGAAAGAACGTATACATAGAGGTACAGTTGCCCCGAGAGGTCAATGCACTACAAATTCAGACAACACAACTCATTAAAAGAAACATGGTGCAACTACAAAACACCAGAAATGTTTCCAAAGGACACTTAAAAGTGATGAAGACGTCTAGACATGCTTGTTTTTTGTTATTCATGACAATTATTTGTGTGTATTTCATCAGGTTATTTGAATTATAAGGCTAAAAATGAGCAAAAGGCCAACACTATGTTAACAGCAGATATCTCCAATAATATCTGAATCATGTTAAATGGTAAAATATACCGAAACCACTTATATTTTAGCTCATTTACCACTGACAGACAGATGACTTAAAAATAATGATCCTTATGAATCAAAAAGCAAGTATGTCCAACTGTGTTCATCACTTTTAAATGTCTTCTGGAAACTTTTCCTTTGTCATTTTGATGCGTTGTCTGTATTTGTGGTGTTTTTCTGTTGATGCGTTGTCTGTATCTGCGGTGTGTTTCTGCTGATGCGTTGTCTGTATCTGCGGTGTGCTTCTGTTGCTGCGTTGTCTGTATTTGCGGTGTTTTTCTGTTGTTGCGTTGTCTGTATTTGCGGTGTGATTCTGTTGTTGCGTTGTCTGTATTTGCGGTGTGATTCTGTTGTTGCGTTGTCTGTATTTGCGGTGTGATTCTGTTGATGCGTTGTCTGTATTTGCGGTGTGTTTCTGTATAGATGTGATTTTATGATACAGGTAAATCCTTGGTGCATTTCTCCCTGTACCTGTAGTCGTTTGCATTACAGTATAGTTTTCTATAGTTTAATTTTATTGGTAGAGAAATAGCGGGCTAGTGCTCATGTATTTCAACATTCAAATCAACCTACAAATGTACATTTAAAGCAATCTTGCAGTTGCACATAGATGAGAAATGATGACTGGCAAAGATTATTGAACATAATCGCTGTATAAAACCAATACATTTTCTGCATGGATCAGACATCAAGCTTAGTTGTGATATTTCATTCCATTCCTTATTACAACACTGCTAATTTACTATAATCTATAACACTATAAACCTTTTATTTGTATTTTATTTATATTATACTTATTAGTATTGTAACCTTGTGTGAGCCTGATTGCATAAAAACTCACATGCCCAGGAAATCGTCAAACATTGCTTTCCTTGTTAAAGCTTTGAAGAAGCGGTCTTTTAGTATTGCAAATATTTTGCAAATTTTATACAATGCAAAAACAAAAAATGATTAATAAATATTGAAATAATTTGTAAGGTATTGGCGTTTTTTGGCATCTCTTCATGTAAACACTCATCAAAAGAAGAAAACCTAAAATACCGTAGCTTCAGTGTCATGTTATGGGAAATGAGGATGTTTGGTTTGGTTAAATTCGTGATTACTGTGAAGAACAACTCTTCATCTGGGCCTTGTTCCCAGAATAAACTCAATGTCCAGAACTTTCACATACATGTGACAAATGACTTATACTGTATATAAACTAGGCTAGGGTGTTTGTTTGTGAAAACATTCTGCAGCAGTAAGATGAATTTTCCAGCCAGCAGGAGGACAATACACTACAAATCAGGGAAGCTGGCTTTTAAACAAAACAATCTTAATGTAAGAAAAATGAAGACCTTAAAATAGCTGAAATGGGTAATATTTTTCAAGCTGGTGTGTGTTTTTGCCTGTTTGTTTTCCTTAATAGTTATGAGAAATGCCCATATTGTAAAATAGCATGTTATTTGAAAGCGTATTAACCCATGATACCCTACTATTCATGTCATTCTGCATCATCACACTGAACTGATGATCCTCTGACAAGTGATTCTAGGATCCTCTAGAGTCCAGTGGAAAAGTCTTAAGCACAACACCACATGCCCAATATTCACCACACGCCACACATAGGGTTTAATTCTGGATACAAATATTCAGAGCACTAAACAAATACAAATATAGTTAATGGCATCAGGAAGCAAAATTATGCGTTATCTGAGAGTAGGGACGGTATTGCTCTCTCCCCTGTCAGTCATGATGACACTAATGAGTCGTGGGTGTCTGTGAGCGCATGCATGCAATTAGCACTTTCCTCCAAGTGTGCTCAGCTGCCATGTGACGTAGCATGAGCAGCAGCTTGAAAAGATGTAGTGGTGCTTCGTTTCATGTTACTTCGAGGAAGCACCTGCTAGCCTCAAGTAAGAGTACTAACTAGTGGATGGAAATAGGCAAAGACTAAAATTTGTGAGGATAATTTCTGAATGTCTGGTCACAGATGGTGCTCAATGACCATTATGTAATTACAGAACCCGTTCTATTTTACACTGAATATGTTGTCACAATCCGGAGAAAACAAAGATTTCTTCTGTGTGTGTGTGTGTGTGTGTGTGTGTTCACATGTGAGCCTTTGTCCCAGGTAAATGTAGTGAACATTCCTTACATATCTTCACCTTGGTGTTACTTGCAATCCCCCTTCACTTCTACATTTCAGTATGAGTGCATGTGAGGGCCACATGGGTGTGTAGTTGTATGTTGGCTTTACAGATTGTTTTATAAACATGATTGTAAAAAATAACTGAATTTATAATAGCAAAATATGATACAATTTACAATTTGATAAAAAAAATTTTTTTTTTAAATTTTCTGGTAATATTACAACACATAATGTTACAATCATTTTTGATAAGAAAAAAATAAACATTTGCACTTTTGCCATACCTGTTTCATGTTTTCTTTAAATCGCAGAGCTGTTGCTCTCAACTCAGAAGGTGTTGATTTCTTTGAAAAGCATGGCTCTGACAATAGTACCAACTGTAATTCAAATAACAGGTTTATATTAATGGACTTGTTGTAGTACATTACCATTTCTAACAGCTAATTCACACAAACTTGTGTTGTATGCCGACGTTTTATGTCAGTTACATAAGAATATGTGTATTTAACTTTTAGAGAAAGAGTCTCCAGTGTCAGCGGACTTTATCCGGTTTCTCAGTAACATGACAACCTGCATTTTTTGTCTTAGAATCTTCAAGAGAGAGAAAAAGAGAGAGGCTGTTGACTGTTTACACGTGCTATAAGTGCTATAAGTGCTAACAGAACTAACTTGCACAACATTCTACAATAATTAATGTGACTGTAAACAGTTAACATTGTGATGTGTCATTCATTAATAAATAGAAATCTAATTGTTTGCTGTGGTAAGAAAGGAATAAAATTTTATGGAGTCAAAACTCTTCCTACATCAAATCAAAATGCCAGATCTGCCACGCCCTAACCAGAGCACTGAATCTGGGTTTGAGGTATACTTTGCAACTGTGCATAGGCCGTTTATGTTATCACGTATAGCTAAAGTGTGAAACGGCTGTCTGCAGTCTGTCTGAGGTGAGAAGGCCGGAGTGACTCACTTTACATTGTTTCGGTTTTCTTCTAACACATGTTATCTTCTAGTATGTTTGTCTCATTCTCTGTTAGTTTACTAGTTTGGCTACTTTGACACCAAGGGGAAGGAAACAATAAAGGGAGAGAACAAAATAATATAAATAGCTCAGATTGTTTTAGCGTTCTTTCAATTAAGTTACTATTACATTAGTGAGTCATGTTAAGTTCATTTCAGGTATCAGAATTTTACCAAGCAACACTTTGATTGCAGTAATATGCATTTTCATGCGACCTGAGGAAACTAAAGACGCTCTAGAGGCCAAATTATTTATGTATAAGAAGCAGAAACCAGTCACAGCACTTTGTTTTATGTGTAAAATTATTTAATGTGTGAAACAATCTCAAAATTCATGACAGCTTATGATAGTCATAGACAAGCAACAACAGAATGGACCAAAAAAATAAAGAACCAAAGATTAAAAAGCCTAAAACAGCCTCTGGGACTAGACTCAAGAGAAACTGTATAGTAACACAAACCTAGAATTTACAACAGGACCTCTTACACCTAGCACACAAAGACACAACATGGAGGAAGAAACACAAAATCGGGATCTTTACTAGAAAAGTAATGGGGAAAGCCAAGAAGAAAAATAGGACATGTTGACATAAAATGGGCCAAGCAAAAACGTGCATGAATTATTATGGTATTTTAATGTAGTATTGAATAAAAAGTTAACAAACAAGACTGAAAAATCATGCAATATGCAGCAAGTTAATACTGGATGGCTTTTCCTTTAGATCATGTCTTTGAGTTCATTTTCAGAAAGCCTTTTACACATAGACCTGTCAATATTGTTCTGCTTAGATTTAATAGCCTCCCACAGATGATGAACAGGCTGTCAAGAATCTATGTTTGGAGTATTAACATTAATGAGACAAAAACAACAACAACAGCAACAAAAAACGGGCCCTTTGTTGCAGAGTGCATAGTTTGAAAAGATGCCTTTCACCCTTTTTTCATTTAGACTTGTTTATGTCTCCAACTGTTAAACCAGGGCATGCCAGTGGATCCATAATGATATAGACAGCCATTTTCTGGAAGTCATTAGGTCTGATAATTGCTTGACAGCACCGTGTAATGGCCAAGGCATATGAGGTCATTTTACAGGACCAGATGCACTCGGTTCAACCGCTGTTCCTACATCACTGACAAGATTTGTGTAACAATAAACTCCACACACAACATATATAATAGTAGTTTTATGAAGTCCAAAATAAAATCAAATATCTGGATTGGCCTTCTAAATTACAAGAGTTAAACATAGACATTTTCTAGGATGTTCTGGACCATAGAAAGCAAAATAAATTCCAATCTACTTTTCTGGAAAACTAAAATAGAACTAAAAACAGAACTGTAGTTGTTCTGCAGGTTGTCTGTTTATTAAAGCCAATGTTTGTTATGTCTCACAGTTTAGACTGTAGCTCAAACTCTAGGGGAAAAATAATGAACTGATATCCGTAGTCACAATTTTTTATGCAATAGGTTAACTGAACTCTTTCTCCATAACTGTGGAATCCCCATACCTGAGCTTTGTGGTACATCTGTTAACATGAGATTTCTTATAACTGAGCAGAATCATGTATAAATAAACTGAATGATGTTTAATACCTTTTAAACTTAGTTCGTTACTATAATTTGGTCCCAGTTAGCATAATCTAGTATAGTCTATATTATCTTTCAAGCAGATCTTTATCTATATATTGATAAAATACAGTATAGTTACTCCTGGATTCTTCTCCAGAGATACTTATATTTAGTGGCTGTGTTAAAGGTCCACTATGTAGGATTCAACCCCTTGAATGCCCCTCCCTTTCCAAGCGTGAAAACGTTCAGTGACTGTCAGGTCCCCATTGCATACTTCCTAGTACTTAAATTCACGCTCCCTCACTTTCACGTGCTAAATAATAAGTATGATCCCCCAAATTTTCAAAATTAAGTTCTCAAATTTGTTAGCCAGCATCAGCAAACACTAATTCCTCTTATTTCTTCTTCTTTGTGTTCCTTTCATTACCTTTATCTTCTGGGGTTTTCTTCCAGATCCGAACTGCCACTTGTAAAAACACAAAATGGGGAAGGTGCTCTCTTGAGGTTTGTTCATTGTGGGCTACTGTAGTGATGCAACATGGCGGCTCCGTGGAAGAGGACCCGCGCCCTATGTAGATATATACGGCTTACAAAAACACAACATTTCATAGTTACAGGTAATTATACATTAATGAAAACATACTTATGACTTTCATAAGTATATTATTGAATATATACTCCATTTATGTTAATAGATACCCTCAAAATCAAACATAGTGGACCTTTAATATATTTGTCCACATGCAAATTTAGTTACACAGCCCCTAAAAGAACAGGTCCTCATCTCTCATCACTCCTCATGCATCTGTGCAAGAGTTATTGTCTCTCCTGCACATGATGCAATCAACTGTACATCAAGTCATGTCAAGTCAAGTGTGTTTTTATTCTCATTCCTCTATATAGCCTGTATAGATTGTGAGAAAAGTGCAGGACAATAAATACACAGAAAAGAACAATAAATAAACTGCACAATCAATACACACAGCATAGGCTGTAAACTGTAAATTATTGGTAGGGTAACAGCAATGGGTATATCTGTAGCAGCAATACATTTAGTGCTCCATAAAGTGTCTGTCATCAGAGAAACCAAGAGAAGACTTAGGAGAAGGCTAATCATTTTCCCAAGCATCTTTGTACAATCGGAATGAATCTTTTCGCCTTTTCAGTAGCATGACACATCAACAGCAATTGACATTAATAGCATGACATGAGGAAGCTTAAAGAAAAAGAGTTCATGCAAATAATTGAAACATTATTATTTTGTAGTATAGTATTTAATATAATGTACAAAAGTATGAGAATGATATTTAGACAAAAATATATCATTTTAATGTAAGGTTTTATCATATATTACATTCATACTATAAGGATACAGTAGCCTAATCACTGTAAATTATGTTCTGAATAAATTAGCAACATGTCTATGTTCATATAGGCAAATAATATTTGTCTATATACATATTTACTTACATATATACACATATTATCAGCCAATCAACCAAGCTGCAGAACATAAAAACATGCAGACACAGGTCAAGAGCTTCAGTTAATGCTCACATCAAACATCAGAATGAGAAAAAACTGTGATCTCATTGACTTTGACAGTGGCATGGTTGATGATGCCAGATATGCTGGTTTGAGTATTTAGGAATTGCTGCTCTACTAGAATTTTCACACATAACAGTCCCTAGAGTTTCCACTGAATGGTGCAAAAAGAAAACATAACAAAAAAATCTAATGAGAAGCAGTTATTTGCAGTTATGGGATGAAACACCTTGTTGATGAGAATGGGCAGAGGAGAATGGCCAGACTGGCATCTTCAATAATACTGATCATAAATAATGCAGGAATGTCCTAGGGTTATATACACAGGCCTTGCTTTTCCTCTCTTCTGTCAGAGAAGATCCCTGTTATATAGAAATGTCTGCAGCTGGTCTCAGTGGTTACATCGGCACCTGAATCCATAGTACATTCAAGTTCCCATGATCACCCACATGCAGACAACATGCCTGCTACCGTGGACTCAATTTCCAGTGAACACTCACTCACTATCACGAGGTCTAACTCTCTGGATTTCTGATATGCAGGTGCATCCAGTTATCACCACACCCATACACACACATATATACCCTCAATTTCAATGTGCCTTTGTGAAGCAACAGTTTGCCTACCTTTGTGTGTCTGCTAAGCCATTTGTATCTTGTGTTTGAGTTCCTGGTTTTGTACAATTTCTGATTTGAGTTTCTGAATATTTGCCCAGCCTTTGACAACCTATAGGTACCTCGACTGAACTTTACCTGATTTTTGGATTCTGATTGGGATACTGATTTGATGCTTTTGCCTGGATCCTCATTGAAAAACTGTTTTACTCTACTCTGTCTGAATCCGCCTCCTCGTGACATCAAAGAGTCTCTGGTTTACACAGTTGGTGATTGCAGTTCCTCAGCTGATTTGAGAGACTGACTTTACGTGATGCCATAATAATGGTAGCTCACCATTACAGTTAGCTTGCCCTGTAACATGATGGAAAGACATAGTTCAATTTGGTAGTCCAAACTATAACTACAACCTGTTGAAAACCTCAAAAAAAATTTTTGGGCTCAACTGATTCCCAAACCAAATTTAAGGGGAAAAAAAGTATTATGCTTATAGTATTTTAAACTGATGCTGCTGTTACAGGGTGGCATGGTGGGGTATAGTTAGCACTGTCACCTTACAGCAAGAAGATTCCATGTTCAAACCCTGGGTCGACTCGGGGCCTTTCTGTGCAGAGTTTACATGTTCTCCCCATGCCTACCCCCTGGGTTTCTCCCGTAGTCCAAAGACATGCAGGATATTCTAAATTACCCATAGTTATGAATGGCTGTTTGTCTCTGTGTTAACCCTGGGATAGATTGGCAACCTGTCCAGGGTGCACTCCACCTCTCGCCTGAAGTCAGCTGGGAACGGCTCCAGCTTCTCTGCAGCCCGCTGTGGATAAGCGGCATGGAAAATGGACAGACTGATTCTGTTAAAACCAACTGTTATGTTTTTTTTCAATACATGATTAAATAAGCAACTATGATATCTATCAATCTGCTTTTACCTCTTTTCCTCTTTTCCAGAATCTATATACTTCTGTGAAGCTGCTTTGTGACAATGTCTGTTGTTAAAAGTGCTATATAAAATTTTTTATTAAAATTAAATTAAATTATCAAGCCATAACAGAATGTAAAAAAAATAATAGTAAATTTGACTTCTGATTAATGAAATTAATCAGATAAATACATTTTAAGGCACTTCCTGTACTTTTACTGTATGCATAAATGTTATAAATATTTTCCCACATATACGCATAGTAGCAATATTTGTTAGGTAGATAAAGTTTAGAACATATATAGTATGCTGTTGTATACTGTATTGTGGCCATCCACAACATGAATATTAATGTATTGCAAAATATTTTATGTCCAATATTATATGCATAAAACTTCTTTTTTAGGAAACAAAATGACTCATTAATTTAAGACACCCATTGTGTTGACATGTGGGTTTGTGTGTGCGTGGGGTGTGTATGGAAGGGAAATGGAAAAGAGGTTCATCTGTCTGATTCAAATGGTGCCTGACGGCCATGTGCATGGTTTTCTGACAACCATGACCTACATGCCATAGAGCCCACACACATGTACAAGATTAGTATGTGTGTGTTGCTTCTAACACAGCTATGCTAGACACCTTTCTCGATTTCTGTGTCAAATTTCACTGTTATGATTAATGTATTTGTCCTTTGTCTTGAGTAGAACAGAATGCCTCTGGCAGTAACAGGGGTTTTCACATGTACACACAGATGCACACACATGGACTCACAAACACACCCACATGCGCTGACCTAAGTGTCTAAACAGAGAAGTGGGGCCATGATGATCTTTGACTCTCAGAGGTGACAGACTGCAAAGACCACAGCAGTAGGAGAGGAGGAAGGTCTCAGATGAGTGAGCTAGTAAGTTTGTTTTTCAGTACTTTATACAAGCATTGTAAGCCATGAAAGTCATTCTACTGTATCACCCATGGAGATGGCACGTGTTTGATGTGTCTGTATTGTCTGGACTGGCAGGGCAATTTTAAAGTGATGATATCATCATGCCTACGGCAGACTTCAGCGTCGGAATGTTACAGATTGTTGACTGAGGCAGAGGATTGTGGGTAGTGTGCAGGGACAGGCATGAGGGTGTGAGGACTGAGCCCTTACAGCTAAACACACACCCCACCCACACACTGTATACACACACACATAAACACACACAAACACACATATCAGGTTAATCATCAGGCCATATGAATGAAATACATATAACTTCACTATTGCTGTGGTATGCTATCATATTCACTTGGAGAGTTCCTTAAATACAGCGTGACCTTAATATTAGAGAATTCTATTGAGCAGAAACCTATAGTACTTCTGTCACCCAGATTAAACAATCTATAGAAGACTGATGGGTGGACAAATTAAGAAAATAACAGAGACATGGTGTGTATGGGTGTCTGGGTGTCTGGGTGTCTGAGGGAGGTGCAGAGTAACACTACATTGTGAACTACTACTCACTGTACACACCCTTACACACCCTTACACACACACACACACACACACACACACACACACACACACACACACACACACACACACACACACACACACACACAGTCTGTCTCTGTGTTATATTATAAACAGGGATTTACAAGTTTTTTAACACAGAAATGATGATGAAGCAGGTGTCATTTCAATCAATGGGTTGAAAACACACTCCCAAATCTCACCCATGTATGAACATACAAACTATAGCTAAATCTTAGTGATGAATACTAATCTGACAACATTCCTACTAATATGAATAATTTAATGCTAATGTGAGATTGTGGCTACTGACCCTTTTGGGAATTGGTAAGGAGTCCAGTCCTTACCTCTAAAGCATTATAACAATTGAATATTTTGTAAATTATGTTTGAAGTAAGCAAATCATCTAAACTCAAATTTAATTGAAAATAGAGCAAAGAGAACATGTCAGATGTTGAAACTGAGAAATTTAATTGTTTTATGAACAATAGCAACACATTGCAAAAAAATTGGGACAGGGGCAGCAACAGACTTGAAATGTTGTATATGTATGTTGGTGGTGCAGTGGTTAGCTGTAAGTTAGCACTTAGCCTTACAGCAAGAAGGTCCTGGGTTCGATCCCCGGGTCACCCAGGGTGCCTTTCTGTGTGGAGTTTGCATGTTCTC
>JAQQZR010000035.1:5571104-5598259 GCA_030068235.1 Notoglanidium macrostoma | reverse complement strand
CTGGCGACCTGCCCAGGGTGTACCCCGCCTCTCGCCCCAAGATGCTGGGATTGGCTCCAGCTTCCCCACGACCCAGATGGATAAAGTGGTATAGATAATGGATGGATGGATGGATCTTACAACTAATTAGGTTAAAAAAAAGAGAGGTAGAGTCTCTCAGCAGTAAAGATTAGCTCATTTAAGATGGACTGAGCAAAGTGAAAAACTGTGGTCTGAAGTATCAAAATTTTTAATTCTATTTGGAAACCATGGACACGGCATCCTCTGAGCTAAAGACGAGAGGGAGCATCCGGGTTGTTATCAGCACACAGTTCAAAAGCCTGCATGTCTGATGGTATGGGGGCGAATTACTGCACATGGCATGGATAACTTGTACATCTGTGAAGACACCAACAATATATATATAGGTTTTGGAGAAAAATATGATGCCATCCAGAAACCATCTTTTTTTAGGGAAAGCCTTGCTTATTTCAGCAAGACAATGCCAAGTCACATTCTGCATGCATTACAACAGCATGGCTCTGTAGCAGAAGAGTTTAAGTCTGCCTAAACTTGTTTGCCTGCAGTCAGTCTTGTCACCCATTTAAAACATTTGGTGTCTCATCAAACGAAAAATAAGACAAAAAAGACCCGAACTGTTGAGCAGCTGAAATGGGGCAACATTGCACTTTCAAAACTGCAGCAACTGGTTTCCTCAGTTCTCAAACATTTATAGTTTTAAAAGAAGAGGTGATGCAATGCAGTAATAAACATGCCCAACTTTTTTGAAACATGTTGCTGGCATCAAATTTAATATGAGCACCTTTTGTCAAAAAACAATCAAATTTCTCATTTTCAACATTTCATATGTTGTTTTTGTTTTCAGTTAAATATGGTTTACATGATTTGCAAATCATCACATTCTGTTTTTACTTACATTTTACACAGAATCCCAACATTTTTAAAAACAGGATTGTAATATATTCTCACAAAAACATTTAATTTACATTCAACTTTGAAAAAAAATTCTCCAAAGAAGAAAACAAGTAGAAATGTCAGCACTGTCATCATGATCTGTGACCTCTGAGAGTTCTTCAACCTCAGCTATCACAGGCTCATAACTGGACTGAACTAGAGATTGGTTTATGGGTATGAGTATACAGGACTATAATTTTTTATAGTCCAAAGGTATTTGTTTTGTTTGTCCATGTCAGCAATATTTTCTAACAAATTTAGTTGGTTCTCTTTCCCAAAATATAAACTAGCTATTAGACTAATTTAATTCACTGCAACCTTGACCAGGACGTTACTCAGTATGAACAAAGGAGTGATTATTTGTTCATTCCAAATAATCTATGTATTCGTTTTCAGTTACATCTCTAGTGACACCAGTGCGTTTCAGAAATAAATGCACTAAATCTAAAAAATTCTGTTAGGTTTGAATAAAACTGTACCATGTCCCAATGTGCTTAGGCCAAAATTTGTAAACACATAAACATCACAACCATATGTGCTTCTTGATTTAGTTCCAGATTAAATCATCCCTTTTCTATTATAATATCTGCTCTTGTGGGAAAGTTTTTCACTAGATTTTGGAGCCTAGTTGTAGGAATTTGCCCATTGTGCTACAAGAGCATTAGTGAGGTCAGGAAATCATTGTTCCTTCATCCCAAAGGTGTTCAGCAGGATAGAGGTCAGGGCTGTGCAGGACACTTGAGATTTTCCACACCAAACTTGGAAACCATGCCTTCATGGAACTCACTTTGTGTACAGGGGCTTTGTCATGCTGGAACATTTTTTGGGCCCTTTAGTTCCAGTAAGGGAAGCATGGTGGTGCAGTTGTTAGTACTGTCACCTCACAGAATGAAGGTTCTGGGTACAAACCTGGCAGCCTACTGTGGCCCTTCTGTGTGGAGTTTGCATGTTCTCCCTGTGCCTGCTTGGGTTTCCTCCGGGTGCCCCGGTTTCCTCCCACGGGCCAAAGACATTCAGATTGGGTCAGTTGGTTATTCTAAATTTCCCCTAAATTGAAAGTGAGAGTGAATGGATGTTTGTTTCTGTGTTAGCCCTGCAATAGATTGGGGACCTGCCCAGAGTGTACCCCACTTCGCGTCTGAAGTCAGCTGGGATTGGCTCCAGCTATCACGGCGACCCTGATGGATAAGTGGATGTATGGATGGATAGTTCCAGTGAAGATAAACTGTAATGCTACAGTATACCAAGGAATCCTATATAATTGTGTGCTTCTAAATTTATAATAACATTTTGGGGAAAGCCCACAGGGAGTGATGCTCATGTGTCCACATACTTTGGGCCATATAGTGTGACACTCATTGCATGTGTTCATAGTCTCAGAGTTGACCTAACTGTTAAACAAAATTCAATTGCACATTCAAAGTCCTGCATAGTGCCATTTTTTTTAACAATTCAAAGCTTCAGTAAAATGTATTTCAGTAATGGGCATGTAACTACAATGTGTATGTTTTGTGATATGTTAATTATGGGTGTATTTGTCTGTTCTGAAGTTTGTACAAAGACACAAAAACAAACCTGCATTTTAAAATGGCTACTCGGGTTCTTAAATTTCCAGAATGAAAGATTTTGTGTCCATGGCAGTTTTTTTTTTTTTTCACTGGTGATGTGTTAAGCAGCTATTTGGCCCTCCCCAGTAGGATAGGTTATGTCCACAGGGGTCCCTGACCAGACCACACACACACAACACAGAAATGTCTGAGTGATTTGAAACAAATGACTTTATATAAATGTTTTTGTAACATTAAGAAAAATGGTCAACTTGCGTAAAAGCAGTTCATGATCATTTTCCCATTTGGGAATACATCTGTAGATAGTTATAGGGTTAAAGATTTGAGGTATAAGGTAATGAGAGGTCTACAGTCTAATGGGGGTCACTCACTGTCCCAGGACAGGTTCCCATGGTGATGGACGGTTAGCAGATTGGTTTCTGAGTGTGTTCCCAGGCCGCTGTATAGGAGAGGAGAGATGCAGCTGTGGGAAAATGGGTCTGTGCAGAACTTTACAGCCACTATTGAGTATGCAGTCCCTGAACCCCTGCACCCCCAGGCAACCAGACTAACTCTGGCCAGTTCGACATAACTAGCCATAAACTGTTCAAATGTTTACATATGGACATCAGCCACCTACTTTAGCAGTATGTGTGACTGCACAGCATTATAAAATGGATTAATCTGATGTACAGCTGCTAAGCAAGGATGTACTACACTGTACATTCTAGAATATCCGCTCTTTGTTGTCTGTCTGCGAGAATCGTTAAAGTAGAACCCTACACCAAAATGTTTCCCAATAAGGGAATGGTTTGTAGAAACATTAGAATTATGTAGAAGCTAAGACCCTTTAATATTCAACCCTTAAAAAAACCCTTTTTATGTAAGGAATGAACCACAATGTATAGTTATATGAAAATAATCAACGACTAAGTGGTGTAATTTGACCAGCATCAAACAGAGTTGCTGTTACCAACCTGAAACTGGTTATTTTTCAACAACAGCATGCCCCAAAGTGTTTATTCCTCTTATTTGCCAACAATTACTATTTATTAATGTATGACACATCTTTTTAAGCATGTAAAATTACATGTAATGTTGTAGAACTTCCACAAGACAAGTTCTTGACATTACTTACATTGTATCCAATCAGATTCAAGAATTCAACAGCACTGCGGTATAAAACAGTGTATGATATTATTTCCTTATGTTTGTATTTTTACTACCCTTGAACTCCTGAAAGCTAAAGAACACTTGTACTCCTAATAATAAAGTGCATTGACTGTTGTTTTCATTTTTCCTCCTCGGATAATGGACATTTGGAAAATGAACACTTTTCTCATTCCTTCCTTAACTTTCTTTCTCTCTTGCCCAATGCTCTGTTTCTCTACCTTATGGTCAAACAAAGAAACAGATGCCGAGGCAAGTGTGTTTGGGAGGTAAACGCACCCATGGCTAATTGAGTTTGGTGTGTGTGAGTATGTGAGAATGTGCATGTGCGCAAGGCAGTATGGGAAGTGTGTGTGCATTAATGGGGGAAGGTCCTGTCTCCTGCTGGAGAGCATCCCTGCTCTGTGAAAGCATTTTTTCCACCATTTTTTATTTATTCACGATCCAATTATAGAAATTTAGTTGGTACCAGTATACAATGAATATTGCACTGGAGTTCAATAACTTTCTTTGTGCACATAACTGGTTTTGGGGAAAGTTCTGTCTAATGGGACGACATTAATATCTAGGGTGAGTGTTTGTCTTGGATACAAATAATTGGTTGAGTAAATGAATAAATTTTGAGAAATGAGCAGCTGAAAGTCCAACCTGGAAAACCAGAAAGGCGCGTTCTTTCAGTAGGCCCTCCACCCTTTTTCCGTCTGTCACTGTCTCTGCCTGTTCATTCATACAACACTGGCATGTATCAAAGAATAATCTTCCACCTACTCAGCACTTCGTAGGAAACACTAATCTTCTCTCTCAAACTGTGTGTTAAATGAAAGCTAATGTCACAAATTTGTGGGTAATGCCTCTTTCCTGTTTTCAATTCATGGAAATCTCCGCTCGTCTGACTCATTGCCTTGGTTACACAATGCTATGGTCTGACTTAGCAGCAGGGGGTTCTAACATTAACTGTTGACCTGTCTGGAGAGTTTCAGGTCACACACATTTTTTTCTGCACAACCACTGATGTTCTTTCCACCTTACAATAAGGACATAAAATGCTGATAACCCATTGATTACTTTGAATGGAGGTCAAAGGGAAGAGGCATTCGCTACAGAGTTGGCAGGACTGCTAACATTGCTTTGTTCATTCCACCTAACCACAAGGGTTTATCTATTTGGTTTTTATTAAACCTACAACAGGCTCAACATGGAAACCATTACAGTTTTAGTTTTGCTATGGTATGCAAAGGTTGTACTTCTCAATGAGTTGATATCACAGTTTAATCAACCTTAATGGTTTAACAGGTAATCAAATTCTAGAGGTGTTTAATGTAGATGGATTCAAAGGTCCAACAAAATCTGTTAGTCCCTGGTTGTGGTAACAGTCTGTGGTTTAGCAGTGATTCCTTGGATCTAATGAGCTTCTGACTTCAGCATGAATACAAGGATAGAAGAAAGCACTGAAATCTACCAGTCATGGTTATGTAGACAGAATTAGCAAATATGCTATAAAATGCAATTTCATAAGTTATTACACATTAACGCAGCCTGAATCTTGATCTGAAACAAGAAGGAATGGATTCTTCAATCAAAGCAATAAAACCATGAGAACCAAGTTTAATTCAAGCAATCAGTCCAATCCTAGTAATACATGACAACATTTTGTTTTTTTTACTTTTTTTCCCCAGGAGGATGATTTTCAGTGTGAGGAACACTCCAACCTCACACACTTGTGTTCATTAAGGGGGGTGAGGGGGTCGGTGGCAATCCAAGATTCATCAAGCTCAATGTCTGAGTGTCATGATATCAATGTGAGAAGTATTGAGGGTGATGCTGCCCACACAAGGATTTTGGAAAGACAAACAAACCACAGTGTTTAGAATTTAGACTGAATAAGACAAGACTGTGACATCGCCAAGCTGACAATCACTCTCCACCTCTCCACCTCTGCTCCCTACTCTCTCGCTGTCTTTCTCCTCCCCTCCTGTCCTGACTGGAGATATAAGGTGAGTGTGTGTAGGGTGCTGCTTGTTTAAGTCCAGTCATCCGTCCATTCAGCTGGTGAGGGGTGTGTGTGGGAATTTGTGTGCAGGATTGCCCAGATCCCCGAGATTGTCTCCTATACTACTGAAAACAGAGAGGTAAACTATATTCTTATTCTCACTCTTCTCACAAACGTATATACAGGTATTCGTTGTGTCTGTCCTAAATAATTCTTCTCCAATTAGAAGCTAAATTGTTGTTATGGTCATTGAATTGTACGTGTGCTTTAAAACTGTTTAATTGCTTAATTCATTTTGTGGATAAATCATGATTGGTACAGATAATGGATGGATGGATGGATGGATGGATGAAGATTGTATATCTTGTTAGTACAATGGATAAAAAGGTTACTATAAATGCATTGGTACACTCGATTATTGTATAAAGTAGCAGGTCCTTAATTCATCTCTAGATCTCTGACTTGCATTTAAAGACTGTACACTGAACCTAATGATAATGTGTGTGTTGTGGTCCAGGGCAAAATGAACTCTTTTTAAAAGCCTTATTGTGTTCATTTGTGCCCAGCTGATTCAATGCTAATAATTTTATTGTATGCTGTGTCTTATTAAATGCTCAATTTAATTGTTAAGAATTGAATTAATATTTAATGCACATGTATTCTATTGTGAATAGAGTCTATCACTGCTAATTATAAACTCTAGCTGTGAGTTAGTAAGGAAAATAGTGCAATTAATGATACAGACATATTAATGATGACAGGATGTATTGCTTTAATACTGACATGACAGTCCACAGTATTACACACACCAGCCTATCTAAGATGCGTATAATTATGTGCATTGACTAAAGTTCAGTGCTAAAGCATTCAGTTGTCAGATTGTCTCTTTTATGAATTCAACATTTGTGAGTCCATAAAGAATAGTGTCCATTTGGATCCAGGGCACTCTGATAGAGACTAAGTGTGGTATGTGGCAGTATGCTAGTTCTCCACTAATAGATAAAGACAACTGTTTTGAATGGGCAATGCCAATCACATGTGTGTTTAGAATCAAGCCACGAGGAGATGGCTAGCAAATATCCATTAGAGTGAGAGAGATATGATATTTATTCTCAAAAACTAAAACCCTCTCCATTTGTTAGGGATTAATGTTTAATGCTTAATATCAGTTTCTGTTTATATATACATTTGATTACACATAATCATTCTTAAAAGAATGGCTGTTGGTTATAATACACCCTGGAATAGACTGCAACCATCACACAACTGTTAGACTTTATGGTAACATATTTATTACAGTTTATACACCCATAAATGGAAAAGTTATAGCAGAGATGTGTTTCTGATTTAGCTACTGACTTCAGTGCAATATCAGAAAATCAGAATGTTATATAGCACATATAAAAATATCTCTTTTCTCAATATTTCTCAGTGTCTCACTACTCAACTTAAAAATAGAAACCTGCACAAACTGTACAACACACAAACACAGTTTAAGCACATTTAACATTTTAGGGTTTTGCTTTTGGGCCTATAGTAGACAACACATGCATACACATGTCCAGGCTAGCAGATTCCTTCTGAGATTCTCACTCTTATTATCAGTGCACTGTGAAAATGCTGTAAGCTGAGTAAGCGGATGAGCAGACAGAAAGAGCGCTCTGTTGTAGCTACTGGACACTGAGCAGGCCTGACTGCTACTCTGAAATATAGAGTGCTCTATGTCATTCGTCTGTCATTTGAATCCAAAAAACAAAATCATGCATCGGAAAAATCAAGTCATTTTAAAATCAGTCCAATTTGATGTGGTTATTTATTAGATCATTATTTATCAATCCTTGATTCATACCCACCAACAGATAATGATGCTGGTCCCGGTTCAATTAGGGCACAATTAGATTGCTCTACTTGAGTCAAAACTGGAGAATTTCTCTTTGCCTGTTTTGTTCCCATTTGCTTTTTAGGAACACTATCCCTAGTGTGCTTAGCTCACTGGATAGAATACTTGAATAATGTTAGCATATTGGCTAGTTAGCTAGGAACATAAATGCATAATAAGACCTGATCAAACTGTGAAATTGATGTATGCCACTGGAAGAAAAAAAAGCTAAACAGAGTTTCCAGTGTTATGGCATGTTCCATAGAGTTATTAGCAAATACAAAAACAGAATTAAACAAACTTCTGTCTTTCACATCTGTCAATAGTATAAATCCCAGACTATTAAGAATGCAGTAGCGGAATTTTTGTTCCAAGCATTAATTAAGTCCATCTTTGAGCTATTTCCATTTCTCTCTCTCTCTCTCTCTCTCTCTCTCTCTCTCTCTCTCTATCTCTCTCATTCTTTTCTCTTCTCCACTCTCTTGACATTTTTGTCTTGTAGTCACAAAATGCCATGCCTTTGACTGATGATTTAGATGTCTCTTTGTTAGTCTTCTGATCTGTGTAGACAAGAAGAGGGAGGGAGACAAGAAATGGAATGCAAGGAAATGGACAGCATGCCTGAAACCAACAGAAGAATAGAGAAATGATGATAGCTCTGTAAATATTGGGTTTTTAGGGGCCAGCTGTATCCTAGCAAGCCTATTGTGTGGGTGTGTGTTTTCTCTTAACCTGCCCTATTTGTGCCATGAAGTGCTAATTTTACAAGATTTGTTTATTGGCTGATGTGCTACACGAGATTCCATCAGAGGGTTTGAACGAAAGGTAAATGAAAGCTCTCTCTCTCCTGGGGGCAGAGGTCATGTTTAAGAAGGTCTTCAGGATGAAGGCTATACTAACACATGATCTGTTTTCCAAGTAGTTGTTCAACAGTGGCAGAATATTTGACTGGAAATCACACACTTGCATGAGTTCCAGGGTCAGAAAACTTATATTCCATTACTTTTGACATAAAGGATTAGATATTAAAATACTATTACTAGTTTTAATTACTTTGGCTGCTTTGTTTTTGTTATTTGAATGTTGAGGAATTATAGAAAACAATTTTATTGCAATGTGATACGTAAGGTATATAATATCCTTTGAAAATAATCAACAATGGCTCGTGTGATGTGAGGGCCTTTACCACCCTGAAGTTGATTATTTTCCAATAACAGTATGTCCCTAAGTGTTTTATTCTTCTTATATCAAAGCAATCCTCCAATAGTTATAATTATTTATTTATTTATTAAAGGGGCTAGTTCACCCTTCCCAGAATCTAGTCCCTTTATATGTAATACTTTTTTGTCCATTTACAGTATTTTTGTTTAATGTTGTGGAACATCTTTGAAACAAGTTAGTTCCTATTATCACTTAGTTGTATTAGTTATAAACAGGCATTATTAAGTTATTAAGACCAAAAATTCAATTTATTACCAAGAAACCACAAAGCCCGGCACCCTGAAGAATGTCCAATCCTGGGAAAGTTACAGCTTTACCTTTGACTATTACACTGACACTGGCGACTCCTTCAAAGGTTGCCAAATAAACTCACAGAAAGCTTCATTATATCAATGATTACATGCATTCTTTAATGTATTATAACTCTTTCTAATAGTGAGTATTCAGCTAATTTCACAATACTAGTTGAGTTATAGTCTAAAAACTTCACTCATATGACATCAGCTGAAATCAACCAAATCGTTCATTTGAAATTTCCCAAGAGATCAGGCTGGGTTTGTCACAGTGTTGCTTAAGTGTGAGATGGTACACAGCTCCAGCTTTCTTTTAAAATATCTGATGCATTTGTTGTCACTATAATTAAATTATATTAGTAACTTATTTGTTTTGAGTATATTCTTATGGGCTTGTCAATTTGTCCACCTCCTCTGTGGAGGATTGAAAAACTCTCTCGCTTTCAGATTTGCATTGCAAATGTGTAATTGGAATGGGTGTGTACATGTGTGTTTAAGAGTGGCATGTGCGTTTACTTCAGAGGAGAAGGAGAGAGACAGACAGACAGACAGACAGAGTCTTTTCTGTCTTTGTTGGTTAAATGTATGGGTCAGTTTTTCTCTGTAATTGCCCATCAACAGCATTTTAAACATGCCCAGGCCACAGAAACATGATCTGTGAAAAGTGGGGCATCTGTTTAAATATGTGTATGTGTTTATGAAAAATTAGTGTTGCTTTTCCCAGTAGAACCAACTCATATGTATGAGGAAATGCAAGACAGTCTATGGTAAGAATTTAGCTCAGATATTCAATTCAATTTTATTTGTATGGTGCTTTTAACAATGGACATTGTCACAAAGCAGCTTTACAGAAATATATAAATTCTGTTTGTACATTTTAACATATGAGTTTATAAAATTATCCATAAAATGTATATCTTTAATGAGCAAGCCAGTGGCGATGGTGGCAAAAAAAGGAAAAAAATATATGACATATTTAATGGTGTGTGTTGTTCACGGGAGGCCATGACTGTTGGCCATAATCTATGCAGTAGGCTTATCTTATCATTACACACAACATATATTCCTTCACATGTGGAATGCATTTCTATATCTCGTAATAGTCACAAAGCAAGTTTCTTCTTTTTAGCAACCATTACATGCTCCGTAAGTCATCAAGTCTTAAGAGAAGCGATAGGTGATAAATAACCAAGCAAAGTTGCTTGGTTTCTGTACTTAAATATTTTTTCATGTATCTGCACATGTGTGTCTATCACTTAAGACTTTTTATTCACTACACTATATATACACATTCCAAAACAGATTAATTACACTCTGATAATCCCATTTTCATAAGCTTGATTTTTTAGTATAATCCATATGGCATTAAGAACTTGGGAGAAAATTGTGCATTTGTCATTCAATTTGATGTATTTATTCATGTTTTACATTCCATAACCTATTTTTATACACTTGCAAGGAACGTGTCTTACACACACACACACAAAAAATGTTTTTCACATTTAAGAAATATCTGTGAAATCTAAATAATAATCTAAAAAGGAACATGTAAAGGATTTAATACCTAAAACCTATTGTTTATATTACCATACTTGTATAATCAGTTTGTTTTTTAATGCTTTGTAACATTTGAGAGAATTTGAATATATTTAGTTTTCTTTGATGAAAGGTACAACCTTTAACAATTTTTTTTTTTCAAAAAGATTTTAAAAAAGATTCCACTATAAAATGACATCAAATGTTCAAGGAAATTGTCATGCATTAAAATTCAGCAAACATTTATGAAGCTTACACATATTCTTGTCATCTCAGGCACACACACACACACACACACACACACACACACACACACACAGGCATTTAAAATAATGGCCTCACATAGGTGCATGTGTGGAAATATTTTCATGGAAACACATTACATATTTGCCACTGGATAACTATATATATTAAACAAAAACAAAACTGTTTATTCAAGGGCTATTTAAGGTACTTGAGCTGTGATTATTTTTCATGACCTAACTAACTAGCTAACCAACTTGCTAAAATAAACTCATAGGCATACTTAATCTCTGAAGATGTAGAATGTTTTCCTAGTCTTCATATTAGCTATAACTAAATTATTCTGAACGTATTATCCATCAGTTCCTATTTACACTAACATGGTAAACACTAATATGCTTGTAAGGCTGCCTTCAGACTGCACTCTAACACACAACCTGGTTGGAACCAAAACTATCCCTTTTTTAACGTCTACATGTTGGTAAAGTGGATTAATGTTTGCATGAATGTTGTTCTTCTTCTCTTATTGCCCAAAGAGATTATTATAAAATATACACATTCATGTGTTAATATAAAAAAATCTCCTGCATTCTTACAGTGCCCCCTGGTGGTTTGCATCCATTAAGTTCTTTATACTGTAGCTATAAAAGGCCTTGCCCACATCTATAGTGTGACATGTTGTGAAAATAAGCAAACCAGGACAGACTTCTATCTAACTCTTCTCTTTGTTCCTTTCAAAACTTGTTTTTTTTTTACAGTCACAAATGGAATAAGGACAAATTTGTGAAACTTTAGAAAAATAACCCTTCATTTGAATTTAGGTTGAATGGTGAAACTATAGCCTTGGAATAAATTCAGTAAATTAATAGCACTGAACTTCGGAATATTCCTGCATATACTTTTACTAAGCACATACAATTGCAACTGTACAAAGCACATATTCCAAGAACTATAGCTTGACTACAAACATTACTGCTTCATCTTAAAGAACCAAAGACTGGGAGTCCACATGGCATGTCTGTGTGACAATTACCAACTGCCTGAGAAAGGTCAAAGTTCCATGCTCTTACTCCAAAATAATTCATTGATAGTTTTTGCAGCCTATGACCAACATACGTGAAAGTTATCTGAAGAGAAACCTAATACAACTTCTACCCAGCTGTAGCCCATGACATGGAAACTGTCAAAAAAGTATGTATATTTGCAACATTATGAACTAAGCTGAGTGAACAAAATCCAAATATTTCAATACATTAAGAGAAAAAAAAATACTTCAACAGAACCATGAAGAGGCCAATAGAGGAAAGGAGAGATCCGTAGCTGCTGTTGTATTCTGGACAGATTGGAGAATGGTTCTGTTTTTTAGGAATAGCAGACATCATTTGTTATTGATTTTCTTAATGCTCTTGTCCATTATAAGCATCTGCAACTCACAAACCAGCAGGAAATGCATATGCATGCACAAACTTTTCCACCATACTGATTCATTCACAATGTACAATCTGCTCCCAGTTTCTCCCTCATTGCCAACTTTGATATTATTTTAAAATGCACAAAATATTTATTATATTAACCTCAACTGTGCAATGATGGTAAGACACTTACCACACTTACTTTCTGTAACTGACCTTTATGTTGCTACAGTGTGGTAGTTGTAGGGGTAATATTATCATTGTAGAGGTAATGACAAGTGTAGAGTACTTCTGTTTCATTGTAATGCATTTGTCAAATGCCTCAGTGCAGTAAAACAAATTAAAACACACATTCATGTGGGCACATGCACATGCACACACACACACACACACACACACACACACACAAAAAAAACAAAACTAAAAAGTGCAATTCAGAGAGTGCTGCATATTTCACAGTCTTGTTCCATTTCTCTCAGTGACAAGGATGAGAGGAAAAAAGGAAATAACACACAACTGGGACAGGGTTTATCGCCACACACAACTACCTCAAAATGCCCTGCAAATAAATCCTATACAAAGTTGACTTTGAGATGAAAGCTTTGGCTGAAGACAAAGGAAATGTTCCATGTTCACCAGCTCATGTTCACCCAGAAAAATAAAGGATAAGCCTGTTTATCTTTCTGTACAAGTTACGTTTTACTAACTGCATTAACCTTTTTTGTGTGGGGGCCAAAACTTCAGCAACAGATAATCGTTTGCACTATTGTCAGGGCTGGGAATCTAAGAGAGCAAAATTGTTCATGTTCTCTGTAAACCCAAGCAACAGGAACAGATCATGTGTATCTTTGAATAGTATAGTGGAAGAAGGCAGTTAGTGCTTTCCTCATAGTGTGTTCAGCTGCCTGTGACAGAGCATCAGAAACAGTTTTACAAGGTGTAGTGGACAACATCACATGCCACAGAGGAAGCAGGTGTTAGCCTTCACCCTCTCAATTTGGTAGCTGTCATATGATGGAGGAGAACTGCTTAGTTGAATGACAAAATTGGGAGAAAATTGGGTAGAAAATTACTATTTAATGTTCCTAGATCAGCTAGTGTTGCTTGTTTAAGACTGTATCCAGGGATTTAACTCAATTTTATATGAGACTGCAACAACTCAGGATAGCCAATTAGAAGTATTCTACTTCTAAGTGTACTGTAATTGGTTATGATCGCTGAAAAGTTTGGAGGATATGGTGGTACCACAACAATATATGGCCAAAGGTATGTGACACTTCATCATTACACTTATGTGTGCTTTTTTTTAACATCCAATTCTAGAATCATCTCCCATTTGCTGTTTTAATAACCGCCACTCTTCTGGGAAGGCTTTCCCCAAGATTTTGGAACATGGCTATAGAGATTTTTCCATTCAGCTACAAGAGCATTAGTGAAGTCAGGCATTAATGTCTGGCAAGAAAGCCTGGGTACATGCGCAAAGTATGTGTTCCAATTAATCCCAGAAGTGTTCAGGTTATATTCAGGGATCTCTGCAAGCCACTTGAGTCCTTCCACACCAATTTTGGCAAGCCATGTCTTCATGGACCTTACTTTGTGCACAGGGGCATTATCATGCTGGAAGTTGTTTGGGCTTCACCCCTGAATTCCAGTGAAGCGACAATGTACAGCTACAGCATATAAAGACATCTGCTATGACTGTGTTTTGGGTATGCCCACATATGAATGTGATGATCAGGTGGACACAAACCTTTGTCCATATAGTATACATCTACCATTTTACATCACTATGAGATTTAAAGAAAATATAAAAATAAAATTATTCAATACATCGAATACAATTATTCAATACATCTATTCATACATTTAATCATTCACATGATTTTCTGGGGTATCTTGTAATGATGTTCAATCATTTACATCACCTTTCTGAAATGTGTACCCCTATTTTGCGGGAAGGGTTAAGGCTTCACTGCTCTGTTGACAAGTTTAACTAGGTCTAATATTACTAATATAACATCTATTTTTTAATTAATACCTAAACTAATCTAATCTAAGATAATCTAATTTAGAGTGAGCAGCACAAATATTCACCCTCTTTGAACTTTTCCACATTTTGTAGTGTTACAACTTGGAACTAAAATGGATTTATTTGAAATCTAAAGACCCTACACAAATTAGCCCATAATATTGAGACAGGGGGAAAAAAATCAATGTTGTTTTTAAAATGACTTACAAACAAAAACCAGAAAAGTTGTGACAGAAAACATATTTACCCCTGTTGTTGTGAAACCCCTAAATTAGTTCTGGTACAACAAATTACCATTAGATGTCAGATAATTAGTTCACTGGAGTCAACTATTGTGCAAATAAAGTGTCATGTAATCTCAGAAGAAACCTGTTTCTGGAAGGCTACAGAGTTTGTTAGAGGACAAACCTAAACAAGCTGCATAATGAAGATCAAGGAGCTATCAAAACAAGTCTGTTTTGAAAAGGTTATGAAAAGGTATCAGCCAAGGTTTGCTTATAAAGCAAATATTTCAAACTTTGTACATCCCATTTGATATATATAGACATTAAAACATGGAAAGACATCATTATAGACATTAAAACATGGAAAGAATGTGGTGCAACCATGATTAGAGGAGGCCATCACCAAGAAAATCAGTGACATTAGTCAGAGATGCAACCAAGAGCCCAAATACATATGAAATGCACTGTAATGTATTAAATAAATATTTATTTGCCATATATTCATAAATATTTTTCTATAAAACTGCGGAACCATAAACATTCTGAAAGTAAATGTTTTTATTTTATGTTATGTCTTTGTTGTAAAAATAGTGACATAATATGTATGTGGCTAAACAAATGACAACTGACAAATGACTATCAGCAAATGAATGGTAAGTGTTTATGTTCATGACTGACTAAATAACTGAGTGATTCATTGATTGATTCATTGATTGATTCCTTGATTGGTTGATTGATTGATTCATTGATTGGCTTTGATAAAATTGGGTGATTATTAAGAATTGTTTTTTATTTTTGTATGATTTTTGTATGCAGTTGATTGATTGATTGATTGATTGATTGATTGATTTCCACAGGCCATGGCTGTGGCTTCTTGCCTGGTGATTTTACTACAAGTGGTATTATTGCCATCTGTTTTTGGAGGAGCATATTACGGACACAAACCACATCATCAACAGCACCAGCCTGTACCTTATATACCTCACAAAGGTATAGGAAAAGAGATGCCTCATATGCAGTATCCACAGTACAGGAAAGAAATTCCACAATTGCCCATGCATATGAACAAAGGCAAGGATAAAAAAGGTGATCAATTTATAATCCCTCTATCACTATATATCTATGATATCTAACCATATGAGTATATCACATGGCATTAGAGTGTTATGCAAATATTGTCATTTTTTACTGCATACAGGTGAGACCATTCCTAGAGGTGAGCAGGGTATTCCAGGTGAAGTTGGACCACAAGGACCTCCAGGACCACAAGGACCACCAGGGCCTCCTGGTCCTCAGGGCAAGGGTATGCCAGGTCTTCCAGGAAATCCAGGTTCTCCTGGCCCTCCAGGATTGCCTGGTGTTGGTAAACAAGGAATGCCAGGCATGCCAGGGAAGCCTGGTGATATGGGACCACTGGGACAGCAAGGTGAACAGGGACCTGTGGGAGCAGAGGGGCTACCAGGCATGAAAGGACCGCCTGGTCCCCCTGGACCCCCAGGCTTGCTAGGAATTGGAAAGCCAGGTGGCCAAGGTGTACCAGGACTGCCAGGACCAAAAGGAGAACCAGGGCACAAAGGCTTACCTGGTCTTCCAGGGTTGCCTGGGCCTAAAGGGGATAAGGGAATTGGACATCCTGGGCCACAAGGTCCAAAAGGCCCAACTGGGCCCCCAGGACCACCTGGGCATAAAGGATTGCCAGGGGTGGGCAAGCCTGGAATGCCCGGTTTACCAGGAGCACCAGGTAAACAAGGACAACCTGGACCACCTGGCCCACCTGGTCCAGAAGGTCCACCAGGCTTGGAGGGCAAACAAGGACCACAGGGCCTGCCTGGGATTGGGAAACCAGGTGAGGGTGGACTGCCAGGACAGGCAGGTGTCCCAGGTCATAAAGGACTACCAGGGCCACCAGGTTTGCCAGGGAAGCCTGGATTACCTGGATTTGGAAAACCAGGATACCCTGGCCCAAAGGGTGACAAAGGAATGGGTGGACCACCTGGTCCTCCAGGACCAAAAGGTGACAAAGGATATGGAGGTCCACCTGGTATGGTAGGACTCTCAGGACCCAGTGGTCCTCCTGGCCCTCCAGGATCAGCAGGACTGCCTGGTGGTGTTGGTGCACTAGGACCTAAAGGAGAGAGAGGTGAAGGTGGGGCAAAGGGAGAACCAGGGCCTGTGGGAGAGCCAGGACCTCTGGGAATTGCAGGCCAACCAGGTCAAGCAGGTGAGGATGGTGAGCCCGGGCCACGGGGACCACATGGACCTATTGGTCCCAAAGGAGATGGAGGAGAGAAGGGTCTACCTGGGTCACCTGGGTCCCCTGGCATGCCTGGTCTTAAAGGAGAAGGGGGTGGACCTGGTCCCGAAGGACCTCAGGGACCTAAAGGCATTCCAGGACTTGCAGGACCAGGGGGACCAATTGGACCATCTGGACCCCCTGGGCCTAAGGGTGAAGCTGGGCCTCCTGGTCAGGCTGGTCCTCCAGGTGAGGGAAGCCCTGGTGCTGTAGGCCCTCTTGGTCCTCCTGGGCCTCCTGGCCCAAGTGGTTCCCAAGGTAAACCAGGTCAGCCAGGTCGTCCAGGTCCTCCAGGACCCCCTGGACCAACTTCCCTAAATCCTGAGCTCATGGGTGTTCTGCCTGAGATGGGGCCAGCCCTGGATGGAGTGAAGGCTAGCGGGTATATGAAAGGAAAGTATGGAGGTGGAGCTAAAATAATGGGTTCTGGTGGCCTAGAGATGCCTGCTTTTACTGCACAACTGACTACACCCTACCCTTCAGTTGGTACACCAGTGGTATTTGACAAGCTACTATATAATGGCCGACAGAACTACAACCCACAAACAGGTGTGTTCACTTGTGACCTTCCTGGTATCTATTACTTCTCATACCATGTGCATTGCAAGGGTTCCAATGTGTGGGTGGGTCTGTACCAAAATGGAGAACCTGTGATGTATACATATGATGAATACAAGAAGGGTGTTTTGGACCAGGCATCCGGCAGTGCAGTTGTTCCGTTACAGCCGGGCGACACTGTTTACATCCAGTTACCATCTGACCAGGCATCTGGACTCTATGCAGGGCAATATGTCCACTCTTCTTTCTCTGGTTTCCTACTCTATCCCATGTAGGTCAATAAAGAAGAAGGCACGGGAGAGAAGTAATTAAAAGAAAAAGAGAAGAGGCATTAAATGAAAAACATTTACATGGTTTAAACATCAAAGTTAATGGGAAGGACCTCCTGAAACGGTTCTTGTAACATCTTGCCAACGATCATGCATATGTCTAGTATTGTGTATATGCAAATGCTATACTACCTGTACAAAGACTCTAGTAACAACCAATTGCATTTAGTTCAAATAATATAATTGGAGATTTCTAGAAGGAATCAAGCTAATGTGGTGCTAATATATGTGTATTTGTGTGCTGAGCTTTAGATTGTTTGGGACACATGGGATTATTTCCTATTTTATGACAATGTGCCATATATAGGATGAACAAAGTGGCAGCTGCCCAAAGATGACAAGACAAACCTATTTTTCGAAAATATTAAAATTATAAATTAATTGTTCTGACATATTTAAATATTTACTGAAATGTACTGTATAGTGAACATATTCTAAATATTTAGCATTTCGTAATGTTGCCTTCCCTCTTTATTTTTATCTAAATGTAATGCTTTTGCACATAATGTTTTCATACCAGTTCTAATTGAATAACAAAATAACGTTAATGAAAGCAAGTATGTATGTATATGCTGTGTGCACCTGCATGTTGTGCACATATTGTCACAACGTTCTTGAGAAATTAAGTGAATTGGATTAATCTGACAGACTGAGGAAAGGTACCTTATCACGTTGCTCACTGATTTTGAAAACCACTGAATAAATACCATTAAATATTAAAGTTACAATTGGGAATTTAAGCCATTATTCAGATCTCACACATTTAACATACCCAAACACTGCAGTGCACATGAAATTAAAACAGCATATTAAAACATCTCCCATCCTTCTTTCTTAATATTCTTCTCCTTTGCATCATTCTACTTTTCTTACCATAAATGTTCACTTAGAGAAAACATTTTCAACTGTGCTTGCTAATAACTAATTGAGTAAAAGTTAAAAAGGGCTTAAAAGAAAATGCTTTTGATTGTTTACTTTGTTTTACCCTTTAAATAAATGATAAAAAAAGATGGGTAATCCAACAAGAAGCCAACTCTGAGCTGTTTTTTATTTGTATTTCCTTTTTTTTATAAATAAAGGATTTATATCCATTACACAGTGTGTTTTCATTGAAGAGCTATACTTGCACACATGCACATATACATGGAACATGTATGAATGATGAGAAAACACATGAAAAGCATTTTAGTTATTTTAGTAACTTATGAGCCAAAGCAGCCATGCCCATGTTTTCATAGTTTGCATTTAATTATGAATCAAACAGTAAAAGGCAAAAAGTCTGCATTTTAGGGGAGATCTAAATTAATAAACAACTGAAATATAAAGCCTAAGTAAATAATAAAGTATCTAATAAGAATACAAAAACCACATAATTTCTGTGAAGCCTGATACCCTTTACTTATACCAATGCTTCACACATTACCAAGTCAGTGTTAGTGCAAATAACATCTGGACAGTGGTGTCCCTATAGTGGTCCCTTTCCCTTGATGGGTTGGGGTAGAGGAGGGTTAATACATTTTGCATAGCAACAGATGGACTACAGTCAGTATCAGCACACCTACAAACCGCTTTTAAAGATTCATTTTATTTATTTATTTTATTTGTCATTTATGAACACTGTAAACTGCATAATAATTACTATATGATATATTGGTCTAAGCAACAGTCTATTTATTAAAGGTACAACATTTTTCCAAATGTTTTTTGGAAATAAAATTCATAAGTAATCTTTTCTTTAAAAATTCAAAGAAAGAAAGAAAGAAAGAAAGAAAGAAAGAAAGAAAGAAAGAAAGAAAGAACATGAACAGATTGAGTACATACTATAGGATAAAACCACAATTCTGCCTACTAATTTGTAGGCCTAGGTAACACTAACTAAATAACAAACTTACTACGGCTAAGATTAAGATTAAGTCCCAATGTATATGAACCATGCTGACCCAAAAGGTCACATGTTTGGTACAATCTGGAAAAACTTCATGATTATTTTGTTAGAGTAGTACATTGTATACATACTGTATATGCAGCATAAACATGGGTAATATATTAGTCATTACAATTGTATAACCATATAAAAAGATACAAACCAAAGCATACATAATTATTCCTACCTCAAGATTTTTGCTGACCGGACACACACCTAGTATTCAGAACACGGAATTCAGAATTCAGAAGTCGGAAATCGGAATCTGGAATTTAAGTCATGTTTTTCCATCAGGCACTTCAACTGTGAGGGCTTAGTAACATGTGTTTTGAACATTCACTTATCAGGCCAGAAAACAAATCCTGCTAACTTTAAACTTTCCCAATTTGAACTTGAACTTGAACTTAAATTTACCTGATGTTCACCTGAACCATCACCATTCCACCACTGAATGATTGTATTTGTTTAATATTACCTTTTTTTACTACACATTTTTCCAAGTATACCTGGACAAGAGAACCACCCCAAAACCCCTCGTAAGATGGTGTTGATCATAGACAGTAAAAGGTGGTGATGCTGATGACAATGATGCTAATGTTGCTGCGCATCATTTTGAGGGCGGAGAGCGAGAGAGAGAGAGAGAGAGAGAGAGAGAGAGAGAGACAAACACACACACACACACACACACACACACACACACACACACAGCCCTGTACGCGTTTTGATTTCTATGCTCTACATTGACTCATTGACATTGTACTACCTATATTTTTACCTCATTTTTAAAAAAATTATTATTATTATTATTATTATTTTTGCTTTATTTTATTCTATTTTATTATTTATTATTTTTTTTATTGTTACTGCATTTGTTTTATTGAAACTGTCATTTCAATGCTTTAGCAATACTTTACACGTTTATGGTCATGCTAATAAAGCTCTTTGAATTGAATAGAATTGAATTGAATTGAGAGAGAGAGACAGAGAGAGAGAGAGCGAGAGCGAGAGAGAGCGACTCGTACTGCGCATGCGCCGTCAGTACGCTGCCTACCACAGACTTGAAAGCCATTGTGTAGCGCCTTATCGGCTTTCGTCGGATTTAATCTTTGTTATTAATTAAAACCTGTTTCGCGTTTGCGCCAGCATTTCAACCAGCCGAAGGTAAGTATTGTGTTCGCTTTTTATTCATGTGCGCGTGTTAAAAAATATTAAATAAAAAAAAAACAGAGAGAGAGAAAGCAGCTGTTTAAATAGCTACCTCAGCAGGTGAAGCCTCAAGTCACAAACACCAGAAACACGCGCGAGCTTTACTGTATGCCGGCTGTGATCTGGAATAAGATTAGTCAAAGTCTAATGATGGTGAAAATCTTTTTCCTCACTATGCTTCTTCCAGGAGAAAAAAAGGTACATGTAGTCTGATGAAAATCAGTGAGACCATCATGGTCTGCCTCACTGCTGTGTCATTTAAATTCTCAGGCTAGCCTTTAACCAGAAATGTAGCCTAGGCCTTATTGATGGTGTAAATGTCGTTTTTATATGTGGGACATCTTGTAAATGATGTTTGGTAAAAGAGATTTTTGGATAAAATAGCCTAATGTACTCTCTTTTAACCTTCAGTTGGGATAGCTTCATTCCCATAAGCCACATGGTATTAGATGCATTTCCATTTTATTGCTTTTTAATCCATTTGCTGTGCTGTGATTATTCTTGTATTCTTCCTGTGTTTGATTTTTAAATAATACCTTTGACATGTGCAGCATTAAGCAATGTACGCTGCTCATGCATATCATTGCACTATTGTATATCATTGCAGATCTGTATGTAAATGTCTTTCTCACACAGGAGTTCGCCATGACATCACGTGCAGGCCCAAGAGCTGCCGGGACCGACGGCAGTGACTTCAAGCACAGAGAGAAAGTGGCTCCTCATTATCAGATGAGGTAATATCTTAAACAGTAAACCCCTACTGCCCATGTTTTCTTATTAAGCAAATCAGGAAACATTATATGGATAATACAGTGTATTAAAATGATGTCTGAGTATCTCAGAAAATCTGTTGACAAATCTGTTGGCAGTACAGTGAAATTACTACGAAAATTAATTCCGTAAATGTTCCTTTTTTCTGTTTGTGTTTTAGCATGTAAAAATGGCAAGCCCATCTTTTCCATCTATCCTCTAACTTAATCCTAACTTGACCTCTCTGTGTTGTAGTGCTTCATTAAAGTCTGAGATCAAGAAGCTGACCATTGTGCATCTCGTAGTATGGTTACTTATAGCCTCCCAGGTAACAATCGCCCACTTCAAGCTGTTCTCCCATGATGTAGTGGCCATGCCCTATCAGTGGGAGTATCCGTACCTCCTCAGCCTGCTGCCCTCGCTGCTGTCCGCCATGGCCATGCCGAAGAACAACATCAGCTACCTGGTGATCTCCATGATCAGTGCTGGCCTATTTTCTGTTGCTCCACTCATCTTTGGTGCCATGGAGATGTTCCCGGTGGCGCAACAGCTGTACCGACATGGCAAGGCTTACCGATTTATCTTTGGCTTCTCAGCAGTGTCAGTGATGTACCTGTTAATGGTGATCGCCATTCAGGTGCATGCAGGACAAATTTACTACAGCAAGAAACTACTGGATGCCTGGTTTGACTCCACACAGGAAAAAAAGAAAAAATAATCAGACTGTTGATGAAGAACTGGTTACAACTCACACTGATGTACATTTACTCACAGTTTTGACATGCATGGAATTATCAAAAAGGCATAACTTCACATCTAAGAGCAAATGGACATTCATTACATACTACTGGGCTCTGTTTTATTTACAGATAATTCTTTATGTTGTGGCCACCAATACGATATATTTAGACAGATACATTATGACAGAACATTACAACTGATGCTTCAATTGAGTAAAGCACCTCTGACAGTCAGCTGAGGTGTGTACTGTAATTTATGTATATCCATACACTGTTTTATTATGCCATTTAACTGCTTTTAAATTCACTGGTCGTTTAATGCTCTCACATTAATATAGTCATTGTATTGTGTTTCTAACTACTGATATCATCGTGCATGTACTATATGTTATCATAAATAATTTAATCATAATTAAAGTTCTGGCCAATACCTGAGCTTTCATGGCGTATGGACTGCATACAGTTTGTTTCCCTTTCTGCTTCTTCAATCCATGCACCTATTAATCATTAAGCACTAGATGGCACTGGTAAGCTTAAGCAGTGGAGACTATTGGAATATATTATGGAAAATGCACTTACTGGCCACATTATAGGAATACATATACATCTGACCATGCAGGCACTTATCTAATCAGCCAATCAAAACTGAACAGTTGAAGATCAGATTTTTCCACTCTTAAACTGTCCAGCTGTTTTGGTGAGTCTGTGCCCTGTGTAGCCTCAGATCCCTCAGATCTGCATCAAGGTTTGACATGTACTTTCTGAGATGCTTTTCTACTTACCACAGTTGTAAAGTTACTCAAGGTATTTGAGTTACTCTAGACTTCCTGTCAGCTAGAGCCAGTCTGGCCATTCTCCTCTAACCTCTCTCATGAACACGTTTCCACCTACCGAACTCCCGCCCACTGGATGATTTTATTTATTTTTTTCCCACCATATTCTCTGTAAACTCTATATACTGTTATATATGAAAATCCAAGTAGATTAGCACTTTATGAAACTCAAACTCAAACCAGCCCATCTGGCACCAACAGTTATAGCACAGTCAAGGCGACTGAGAATTGTTTATTTACAGAATGTACCAAAAATATCTGGATCCACATGCATTTTTCCTTGTAAGAAATGTAACATTTTTATTTTTTATTTCAGATCCAAAATGACTTTAAAAATAATAATAGAAGATCAAATTCACTGTATACACAAGAATCGTGAATTCCAAGACCATCAATTTGAGCATTTGTTGTAAAATCTGCATTTAAAGGTATAACTGCCTATGGATCCAGACTGTTGGGATACCCTGTATATACGATATATAAAATCTAAAAGGTTCTAGTTCTGCACGTTGCTGTTTATGATAATAAAATGATGCACATATGTAGGAAAATCATTGCAAAAGACATGGCTGTATGTGGAAATATCCCAGAATTTCGCCTCACTCAACAAAGCACTCCATTGTTCGTTGTATCTTGCTGAAAATGTCAGCCTTGTGGAGACAGTAGTTTTATTTCTATTTTTCCATGTCCTCAAGGCCCCCCAAACACTCCTCATTTCAAGAACTCCATTCAAGAAGGGATAGAGGAAATATGTTGACCATATTGCTAAGGTATCCATGGGTTAACAGGGCAAAGACACACACTGGAACTTTCCTACATATGTTACCCATTCCCTTGACAATGCTTCTGGAGGTAACTAATTACACATTTGACCTGACAACAAGAAAGTCTTTGGCAAACTCTAAGTCAGTTTTATACATGAAAAAGAGAGTAGATAGGAAGATGTGTTATGTTCTATACTGTATTATTAATAACAATAATAATTAATATAGCCACGAGTGGCAATGACTGGCCATTGCGTCTCCAGTGCTATCACCATATTAATACAACACAACAATTAAAAGAATTATTCTTTACCAAGCTGTGATGGAAAACAAACAAGCCACTTTTTCTCTTGGTGGATGGTGGAACTATACCAGACAGTCATGGCATGTAGTTATCATCAACCAATAACTACAGCAAATCTGACATGAATCTGATGGACTGTCTATGAGCAAAAGATGGGTGAAAAAAAACTGTTTTTGTTGCTAGATTGTGGTGCAATACAAGAGAGTCACTCTTAGGTGGATATCATCATAACAAACATAACCAATAACTATGGCAAATCTATGGAAGCCCCATGTGCTCACCAAATTTGGCGTGTGTACGTGAAACTATATGCCGGGAATAAGACTCAATAACATATGGTGGTGCAATAGACCACTCAGCAACACCTGGGGCTAAGCCTCACTTCCTGAGTACCTGTCACAAGAACTGATGTGTGTGCCAAATTTCATGAGATTTCATTCATGGGAACCACCTTGGAAATGGTCAAGTAAAAAAAAAACATCCTAATAGAAGCAATAGGGTCCTATGCCCCTAAAAAAATATCCTAACAGTGGCAATATGGTCCTGTGCACCTCAGGTGCTCTAGCCCTAAGAATAATCCATACAGATCCAAAAGGAATCTTGTACCTTTGGTGCACACGCCCTAATAATCCGTACAGAATATTACAGGCCCTAATAATAATTTATATTATGAATTTTGATAATTCCTATGTCACTTATCCATTGTGGGTTTGTGGGGGAAGCTGGAACCAATCCTAGCTGACCTTGAGCAAGGGACATGGTGCACCCTGGACAGGTCACCAATCATTTTCAGGTCAAACACAGCAACAATTCACACTTATGGGCAATTTAAAGTAGCCAGTTGACCTGACCTGCATGTCCTTTGAAACCCACATAGGCATGGGCGAAGTAAACCTCCATATAGAAAGGTCCCTGGATCAAACCCAGAACCTTCATACTGTGAAGCAACAGCGCTAACCATCACACCACTGTGGTGCCCCTTATAGCTTTTAAATGAATAGTTTGTCATGAATTTTAGATATATTAAGGAGGCGATGTTGATGGAGGCGATGACAGTCTTTTCCGTATTATTTGGCCTTTTCTCCGTGCTTTGTGCCCAGTAACACTCCCCTGTCCCCTATTCAGATGTGATTTTCACAAGTTCATTTCATCCATGGAATCAAACAAGAAGCCAATAAACCTGTGAGCTTTAGGTATTAAGACCTGAAAAAACTGTGTGTAATCCTCATACTGATGGAAGAGTTAATATACAAGAGTACAATTATAAAACCAGTTAGTGAGTGGCATGATGGTGCAGTCAGTATTACCTCACAGCTCCAGGCCATGCCGAAGAACATGGGTTACCGGCTGTGAAGAGTTTTGTATGTTCTCCCCATGTTTGCATTGGATTTCCTCCAGGGTCTTCAGTTTCCTCCAGCTGTCCCAAAACATGCAGGTAAACAGACTGACTATGAAAAATTGCTGGAAAGTGTGTGCTTGGTGCCTTGTGAAGAATTGTTGTCTGGCTGGGGTGAATTCTCCCACATTGTGCCCAGTATTACTGGGATTGGCTCTGGATCCACTGCTACCCTTACTAGGATAAAGTAATTACTTTAATAATAATAGATGATTAAATGTTAACACCACATAGTGAAGGTTTATAGAGGTTAGAGGCCCAGAATCAACCCTTGATGATATTTAAGTAGGATTTGAACCAGTTTACCAGATGTTAGGGGAAACCAATCTACTTCTTCAGCCAGTTAAGTATGATCACAAAGTTAACTGCATTAAAGTTGCAATAAAGCTGAGATAGACAGGTTGAACAAATATTAATGAGTTAATTCTGAAATTACTGAAATGTGTTAGCTATGAGCTATTTTGTCTATAAGAGATGATATCTGCAGAAGTCACTCTATCTTTACAATCACACAATCTAGAGAGGTCAAAATTTCTTTTTCATGCTGTATCCATGAGTTCACCTGATAATACTTTCAAAAATCTTTTTGGAAGTTGCTGGGTAAAGAGTCAAGAGGGATCTTAGAAAATGGAGTCGCAATTGCTAAAGGCAGAATTATAGGTGGAACAATGATACCTAGAAGTTGGCCTGAGAGAAGGAAGGGGAGAGCATAAGCTAGAAAAGATTCAGCATTAAGATAGCACTTTACAATATTCCTCTTATCGCTGTGCTGTTACAGACTGATGCAGACTGACACAGTGTAAGTCAGAAATTGTTACTTCTACTGTTAATGAAACTTTGATCCCTAAGAACACCTGACAGTCTACCTTCAAGATGTAGACCTTTTACCTGGGAAAGTACATGTAGTGCCCTTTTAAATCTTTATTATTATGATGACTGCATGTACAACAGTGGTTCTTAAGATCCCATCGTGAACCTTTAATAGTTGTAAACATACACTATATTCATATTTTCATGTGAAAGACACTTACTAAATATATCACCTCAGTGACAAGGAAATCTACAGCTGATTACCTTTATTCTGCGAGTGTACTTCCTAAAATCAAGTCACATACTGAGCACATTAAATTAATTTGTTCATTCATTCATTCATCCATTCATCTGCAGTACCCTAACCATAACGCTAACCCCAAGGGCGTCGCCACCATTATAACTGAGGGGGACGTGTCCCCCCCACATTTCATAATTATTCGTTTGGACCCCCCCACATTTAACGAAAATATTAGTTCACCCAGCGCTGTTTCTATTGCTACACAAAAGAATCCATTCCATTTGATGGATATGAGAATACACACACCACTGAAATTCCACTCCAGGTTTCCCGGGTTACCGACAACAAACCGCATGCAGGTGAAGTGACTCGTCAGTACAGCCACAGACAGTAAAGCTGCTCGGTGCTGTAAGGTTAGCCTCATTGCCTTCTCACAATGTCCAACTTTTACTAAAACCTTATTCTTTTGTTATATGCCCTCAAAATGAACCCTAGGCCATGTTAAATTA
>JAQQZR010000035.1:5547875-5562151 GCA_030068235.1 Notoglanidium macrostoma | reverse complement strand
GGCACCCTGGGTGACCCGGGGATCGAACCCAGGACCTTCTTGCTGCGAGGCGACAGTGCTAACCACCACACCACCGTCTGACCACCAAATGGTCAAAAAAAAGACAGCCAAGCTTGGCAGATGTAGCGTATGTCAGATTTTGAGAGGAAGGAAGCAGTCATTAATACACTGCGTTCCGTTACAAGTGCGCAGGAGCAGCACTGACCTGCTGTAGGATTTCTAAACAAGTGACGTAATGATACAGATTGTGAAGACTGTCAAATGTGAGCAGTAAGAAAATTAGGGAAGCAACGTTTAACAGTTGTGGTGACGCCAATGTTGACTGTCCTTTTAGGCATGTGAATGTCGCCAGTAATACGTCTTTTGTATTGCAAGGCATTGCACATGCTGTACTGTCACTGATTAATAAATAACCTTATATATTTCTACATTATGTAAGTAACAGAACAATTTAGGACATGCTGTTATAGGAAAATAATGAGTCTGAATGAGCTGCTTCTACAGAAACAATGGCATATTAGAACTAGCTTATTAAACTAAACCTGTGCTTGGCATTACAGTTGGCACTACTGTCAGGGCTCCTGTTAATTCATGAATGGATCATTTATTTTCCCCTATTGAGATCCGAAAAATCGTGGGTTTGGATGCAGCCTGGTGAAAATAGTTCTTAAGCTTAACTGTACATCTGATCTAGGTTTACGTCAAAGACAGAACATAACCAAAGTCCACAAGGGGGAGCCATAGCACACATTGTACAGAGGTACAAATTGGGAATTGAGTGTTTACGTTTCATTCGCGTGGTGAACAAAGCATCATGAATTCTTGGCTTGGAAAAAAATAGGGAAGTGTCATGAAGTGGTTCCGCATGATTGTGAAATGCAATCGTTGCACTTAGGTGTATTACTGTGACTGTGGTTCACTCTTGTATAAGGTGTGTATGTGTGAGGGCATATCTTGTAGCCATTGTCCAAAGATAATCTTTTTTCCAGCCAGATGATGTAATTTCCTGTCCGATGTTTCTGGTTGCAGCCCTGCCTCGTTCTGCCAAAAGGGTCATAAAGCGTGGCGACAGAGAACATTGGGAGGGGAAGGGAGAGATTTTTTTGGGGATATGATTTTTTTTTTCCAGGCCAGGCTTGGAGAGGTCAGTTGCTGGTCTGTTGCTTCTCAAGCTCACGTGCATGCATATCCCAAACGTGTGACTTGGGCTGATTCTGCAGTGAGTGGGTGTGTCATGGAGCCTGAAGCCGTTCACGCAGCAGCCTTGTAACACTCCGCTGCAAATTTTGCTAACAGGGTAGTCTGCTCTTTTCATTGTGCTCCACATATTTGCGCCTCTCCCACTGAGAGAAATGATTGACTGTGTTTCCACAGTGAATGGGCAGCCGCGGCCGTTGGAATCGTCTCAGGTTAAGCACCTGCGCAAGGAGCTGATCCAGCTGAGGAACAGAATCAACAGCCTGCTGGACAGCCTGGAGCCACCCTCAGAGCCTGCCCTGGAGAGCAACAACCCTGAGACGGGTATATAACCATTAAACCTGTTCTCCATACGTGCCCGTGTCAGAAGAAATATCACACACACTGGAAATCTGTGTTTCTGTGTTTTACTTTGAGAGAATACAATTGTTAGAAATCATATTTTATCAAAGCCAGTATCCTTAATGAAAAATCTCATGGAACTGGAACATCAATTACAACATAAACATTAACAAAATAGAATTAAGGATGAGGAACAGCTTTACTGTGTATATACTGGTGCATCTTGGGTAAGGATTCTGAAATCTGGACAGTTAAGAAAAGTGCTTGAAACTCATTTAGCTTCCCAAATCCCAATAGTGTGTCATTATAGCTACTGAATAACAAAAGGCTCACACTGTGAAGGCCTTTTATAAGAAGCTGAGGGTATGAGAGTAGTCTGTCATGCTATTTTGAAAAGAATACATTACGCTGCTTTGAGTCAACATGTACTATAATGCCTTGTGGACGAAGGGTTTCGGAGCTAGTAAATTTATATTGTGCATATTACATTCGGACCTAATTTTTCTCATCCTTATCAAATGCTGACCACGATCAAGGCTTAAAACTAAACCTGAAGCTTTGTTGTTGCGTACGTCTTCCAGAATGTGTGGATGCTGTAGACTCAGCAGTGAAGCAGGCTCCTCCAGTCAGCGCTGCTAGCATGTCTGCATTTGACCCCTTGAAGAACCAAGAAGAGGTCAGCAAGAACGTCATCTCAGCGTTTGGCCTGTCCGAAGAGCCTGCTCCAGGTACACACACGTACAGGGGTTTACTGCAGTCGTGTGCCTCAGGGGTAGATATTAAAGAAACTGGGTAATCTCTTCTCTGGTGCAAACAAGACTTTTATTTTTACCTCAGATTTCACATCTTTTTATTAAGAAAAAAATGTGGCTACATTGAAGTACTATTAACATCATTTTTTTTCTTGGCAAATCTCAGTTAACTATATAAGGTATTACATAATGGCTCTATATTAGCCTACAGGTGTATTGTAGATGCCATGTAGGATTCAGCCACAGAAAGTAGTTACAAAGGTTCGCAAACACAACTAACATTTTACACACATGTTAACACAACAGTTATTTCAGTGCTTGGCCATTAATGATCCGTTTATGCCTGTAAATAATGCAATTGGAAGTCGTTATGTTCGGTTTCGTAGTGGCGCTTCATGTTGCTGCTTTGCCTCGGGTTATGCACTCAGGAGAGAAGACAGATGTTTTGAATCTGATGCGGGGAGAATAAAAGAATGCTTCTCTGTCCTTTCTGTTTTCGGTGCCGTCTTGTTGTTAACCAGCCTCATTGTGAGTTCACTAATTATCCAAGAAAGGGTCGATCAAAACAAAAGTTTGAAAACTCTCATTTCTGACTAGCTTTGTACTTAGCTTGTAGCTTGTCTGAAGAGCTGCCATCAGCTGAATAATTTACAAAAACTAGAGTCACTGACTAAAAAATTCTGTAACAGAGTCAAAAAAAAAAATGTACCTGGCTGTTAAAGTGCTCGATTTGATCAACTAAAATACATTGTTGGCGCTTTATCTGGACCAGCCCACCCATTGATGACTCCTGACCCCCTCTCTCTGTCTGTCTCTCTCTGTCTGTCTCTCTCAGCCCCAGCAGTAGCTGCAGTGGAAGAGCGCTCTGGCACGCCTGATAGTATTAACTCATCTTCCTCTGCACCTCATCCTCCTGCTGGGGCTGGTCAGGGTGCCCCACCTTACTCAGGGGTTCAGCAGCCTCCTGCCACCACAATGGATGGTAAATACACACACACACACACACACACACACACACACACACACACACACACACACACACATAAGAATAAATACTCTGATGGTGTTTTCACTCTCTTTTCCATTCCCAAAAACTGGATTATATTTGAGTAAAAGTGAACAACTTCAGCTTTATGGCTTCATCTGGAGCACTGATAAGTGGCCAAGTAAAAATATGCAAACAATAATTAAGAAATAAGCATTGAAATGAACATTAATAGGACAATAGACAATGTGCCTTGTTTCCATAAAGGTTTCACGCAAGCAGAAATGATGTATAAAATTATCGAATTCATCCGTGGTTTGGAAGGAATGCATCTGTTTAACCCAAACCTGCAGCAGTAACAAGTCCCAGTTCAATCCTGGGTATGGACTCGAGCCTTCAGACAAGTGTGGAAAAAGCTCTTAAAGGAAACTGGCTAAATACCCTGTAGTACGACTAAATAGTACGACTGAATACTCTGTGTATTTTATTTAGTGATATCCTGATGTTTGGCAGCATAATGTTACACTGGCGCACAGTATGTACCCACAAGCACATATTTGTCTACCGTTCAGAGCAAAGAATGAAAGAAACTGAGGTTCGAAACACTGCAAAAGTGCTTTAGGAAATCCATGGTGTATATAGAGTCAGACTGTAACTTGCATTCTTTCATAGTTACTTCATTTCTCAGGAAGGAGAAGTCACAGGCATCCAGATAGAGAAAAAAAAGACCCAGGTCAACTGAGTAAGTTCTGGTGCAGAGTGTCATGTTTTCCCCTGTCATATTGGATTTGGTTCTGCTTCGTTTCCACTGAGCTCCCATGACAACTTGGTCCAAGTGAGGAAACTGTTGTGTTACTCATGGTTTCACAGAGTCATAACTCTTGGTCCTTTGATGCTTTTTTGTTTTATTTTATTAATATCAGTCCAGTAATCTGCCATATTTTGAAACGTACATTTTTTGCTTATTAGTTAATGCTGTGCACACAAACACACCATGAACCCTCCTATGACTTATCTTTAAAAATTGTTTTATTTACATATGGTCAGTTTCTCGTGTGTGGGTGGATTTGTGTGAACATGATTTTTTTTGGGGGTTTTTTTGTTTTTTTTTAAATGGGTGTCCTTTCTTGCTAACCGGACATGTTTCTTGGATGGGGGTCAGTGTTTTCTCTCCTGTGTGTTGAGCATCTGGTCGGCACAATAGGGGACTCCCACTTACTGCTGCTTGTGTATTTGTGTGTTTTGATTTCTTTTTGAGGACTTGTCTAACTTCTGAGAAAAACGTGTATATTTAGTGATATTCCAAGCCCAGCTTAGGATTGTGGAAGTGGAAACAGTGTGATGATTGCATATCAATTTTGAACCCTTTGATGTTTCATGAAAGCTAATATTGACCTGATAAGTGTGAGACTCTTTGGTCTGTCTGTTTCTCAGGTCAGCTGTATCAGCAGTACCAAGCTCCAGGTGGATATCCTCCTCAGCAGTCGGCCGCTCCTCAGCAGCAGTATGGCATGCAGTACCCTGGTAAAGTTCCTCACCTCTGCACTGATATGCTATAACTCACTCTAAAGAAAGTGTACACTGGGAGATCTGTGCTGTAAGACCTCTAATTTGGCAGTCATTACATACATTTGGTGTGCCGTATCTGTTATTTTAATCATGATAGGGTTAGGGTTGTTTTAGTTATTTATTTTTGCTTGATGACAAAGCACAGCAGAAATAAATGGCATTTAGCTCGAGTGCAACATATGAGTTTTGTCTGTTTTTCTCATCTTCAGCAGGTTATGCTACTCAGCCTGGTGGCCCACAAGCCCCTCCGCCTCAGCAACAGTTCCAGAATTACCCCACCCCTACATCTCAGGCTGCTGCTCCTGGCTCCGCCCCTGGATTTAGTGCCCAGTCACAGGCTCCACCCCCTCCCCAGCCTCAGGGTACCGGCCAGTACCCACCACCCCAGTTTCCTTCTCAGACCTACACTTCCCAGGCCTCCCAGCAGCCAGCCAACTACACCCTGCCGCCCACCTCCCAGCCAGCCCCGGGGTATCAGTCTCGTCCTGCATACACCCCACCCCCAGGTGTGACCCCTCCTCCCGGGGGCTCCAATCCCTATGCCCGCAACCGCCCCCCTTACGGCCAGGGCTATACCCAGCCCGGCCCTGGCTACCGGTAAAAAAGCTTCATCATTAGAGTACAACAGATCAAACCCCAAGCCCTGCGTTTGACGCCGTGTGAGAGATGTGTGAGCGAATGTGAGAAATTGAATTTGTGTATGGTTGCACAGATGAGACCAAACGGTGAAGGAGTAGAGAGCTGTGTGTGTTATTGGAGAGAGAAGAACCTGTGCATGTGTGTTTTGGTGTGTGTATGAGTTTTATTTTAACACTTGTCTACTCGTTGGTGTTATTGTGTGTTAAATCATGCATCAGCTTTCTGTTGAAACACTAGATATAATCACAGCTGAAGGAAATTACATTGTTTAATTCTCTTTTTCCCCCCGTTATTCTCCCCTTTTCATCATCTCCCCTCTCCTGGTTTTTACTAATATCTGACCGGCCCGGTGCTGTGGCCCAAGTCATTCTGTATAAACTGTAACATTTGTTTTCTGGAGGTGAATAAAGACTTTAAAAGTTAAGATCAGACAATGTGCTTTTGTGTTTGGTGGGTGAGTGAAATAGTGTTGTACATGTTCCACACATATCTTTGATTCTGTATGCTTAAGAGGCAACTATGCAGTTCAATGCCTCTCTTAAACCTTTCTTAAATGTGTCCCAAAATTTGCCCTTTCACAAGGATATACTCTACATAATTAGTGCAACTGGTGCAAAGATCCAGAGAAAAATATTTATTTCCTTTTGCACCTTCACATAGAAACTACAAAGTATTCTGCAATAAAGGTATACATTTTGAAACATTCGCTAAAAATATTACAGTCAAAAACACTTTTTTTAAATAGTGTTAACATTGCAATAAACGTGGATTCTTAAATCTCAAACAGCTGATCTGATAAATCAACATTCACTTCCTTTGTGTTAACACTGTAATAATTAATCTCAAAAGCTACAACACAAGATAAGAATGCGGGTTTAATTCACCCGTTTCCACATATACACAAATACTGTATAGTTGCCAAATGATGTACACTTATTTTGTGCAAAACTTGCACAAAACCTTTTGAAACTATGTTTTAACTTGATTCTGGTGAAATGCATGTGTACTAGACCTAATGCATAAAATTCCATCTCAGGTGTTTGTGTTTTAGTGTGTTGTTAAGCAGCTGTACAATACAACCAGTTTCCTCTTGTTGCTTCTGCCATCTGCTTCACCAACTGCCAGGAACTTACTGTATACTTTATCCCCAGCCCCTTGATAAATAATATACATGTTTAAAACATTCAGGGAGCCTGCTACCCCATACTTCCATAAACTCTGCTATTTCTTTAATTGTCTGATAAATCTGTTCTGCATATAAATAGTATGAAGCATTATATGTGTCAATAGATACTGTAGATAACAAGAGAACTTCTTTCTTTTCCTTGTTTCCCTTTCTGTACATCTTTATACATTGTTAGCTCTGTCATCTGTCATGCAGTATATTTTCTAATCGGGCACATCCTCAGACAGCTTCAGGGGTCCTACCATGACCCAGGAATGGGAACGCCACACTCATACCAGGCTACATAGTTGACCTGGGTGCTACCGCCAATCTTTCCAAACTTCACAGGCTCCTGGCGCATGGCCCGGAAATAACCTGAAAAAGATACCATTGAGATTTTTGTTCACAGTTAAAACGTACAGCCAAGTATCACAGAAATTACTCGCATTACTAGCTAGCATCATGAAACTAATAGTTGTCAGATGGGCCTGGATCAAGTATGTGAGAGAATGATTGCACAAAATGCTGCACCTTGTTTGAGTGGTAACTGATGTGGTGCAAGTGGGCTTCCAGTCCGTCCATCCAGGAAGGAATCAACAAACTGACAATGATCCTCTCCATATCCAGTCTCATCCCCAATGTTATAAAACTTTCCTACAGACACACAGGTAACAGATCACCATATTAACATTCACATGTGCATTTACATAATTTGTTAGATGCCCTTGTCCATTGTGACTTAGAAGTGCTTAGTAGTCTCCATCATACACATATTCACATGCTAGTACGAGCAGGTCGGGGTCTAAGAATACTTTTATTTATACTTATATCAATTTATACATATTTCTTTCACTTTTGTGGTGGAAGGCAGAGAAAATCAGCCCAGACTAGAACCACATATCATAGTTTCTCCTGGGGGATCCACAGATGCTCCTAAACCAACTGTGGCACATAGACTCTCCAGTTGGTCTTAGGTCTGGCCTTGGCTTTCTGTCCAGTGGGACATGCCAGATAGATGTCTAAGAGCCAACCAAGGAGCATCCTCATAACGTGCCCAAACAACCTCAACTGACTCCTTTAAATTTTGGAGGAGCATTAGCAGCACTTAATCTAAATTTTTTTTTGCATCACTCATGAATCAGATACTGTAACTTTTACTCTACAGGCAAGGTTCCTCCACTTTCCTTAAAGCAGCATCCCACCTTTTTTCAGTAGAGAACCATGATCTTGGACTTGGAGGTACTGGTTTTCATCCCAGCCACTTCACATAGCAGCAAAATACATGAATAGTTCAGAGGCCTACTCCAGACAGTGCCAAGAGAACAACATAACCTGGAAAAAGGAAGGTTACCTCTACCCACATCCCCCATCCTTGACACCACTTCAACCTTGCCTGCAACTTGAGATCCAGTCCATAAAAACCATAAATGGAGATGACACACTACTTACACATTCTGACGCACACTTAAACTTTTCGACTTAATGCCAAGACACATCTCTCACTCTTCCTATACAGAGACCAGATTACATGCAGTAGCAACCCAGTTTACTGCAGAACCTTCCATAACAAATGTCAAGTCACACAATCATAGGCCTTATTCAAATTGAGGAAACACATGTAGACTGGATTATCTTACTCTCATGGCCCATTGATAAATCTGTGCAGCAGTAAAGAGCTAGTCCATTGTTCTACAGCCTGATCAGAACCAGCATTGTTCCTCCTGAATCCTAGGTTCAATTATAAGATGAACTCTATTCTCAATAAACCCTAGCAGAAAGGATGATTGGAGTGATTCCCCTATAACTGGAGCACACACTGGTCCTCTTTTTAAAAATACAGACCACCACCTTAGTTTGCCAGTCCAAAAGCACTGCCCCAGATTTTCATGCAGCATTGAAGAGTGTTAACCACCCCACCCCAGCCCTGTTCAGAGCCTTCAAACATTTCTAGTTGAATCTCATTCACCCTTGCAGCCTTGCATCTATGAAGGTATATAGCTACTTTTGCAGCCTCAGCCATAGAGATGGCACTCCAAAATGCCTGGGATTTCTGATCCTGCCAAAGGATGGCATGTCCATTGGGTTGAGTTCCTCAAAGTGCTCCTTCCATTGCTCAGAAAATCCCCATTAGGGGTCATTGCTCTGTATTTACTACCAAACTTAAAGCCTGTTAGAGAGGAGTTTGCAAAAACTGTTACTGCAACAAAAAAACAGTAAAAGATGGTATTTGTCTTAGACTTCAGTCTATTTTGAAGACAGCTAGAGACTAGGCTGTTTGGACAGCCAGGGGAAGTTAATTCCACAACCTGGGTGCAAGTATGGAGAAGACACTTATGTGTGTCATTCTATCTTGAAGCGTGGGAAGTCATAAAAGGAATGTGGTGAAGAGCAGAGTTTGATATGTGCCTTCAGGTAGGTAGGGGTCCCTTATTGGCTTTGACGGTATACATCATTATTTTAATTTGATGCTGGAATATAAAGGAGGCCAGCAGAGGGGTGAATGTGGTATGAAGGGGTAGACCTGCCATAAGCAAGTTGCAGTACTTCATTTGCTAGATGAAAAAGAGTGAACAAGGACCTGGAAGGCCTCCACTGAGAGAAATAACTAGATCATTCTGACAGTATAAAGGAGAAACCCACATGACAGAGTCAGCTTAACAACATAATATTAATAACAGAGAATTGAGAATTAAGAGAATTGTAGCTGGTTGCACTTGAAGCATAAAATGATAGTTGGTTGTTCTGTACTGAAATGAAGAAAATAACAGAAAAGATCTCTCTGACGGCAGTTATGAATAACTAATGAACTCAATCACAAGCACTTTTAAAACCTTCCAAAACCTTATGACATAGATAGATAACAGCATCAGTGCAAGATTTTGTTCATAGAGGGACAAAATTCTGCCCTAATGCCCAGGAAGATGAACAAGGTTCTGACCTTTTAGTGAATCACCTAGGTAGATCTTGTATCTGAGTGAGTTGCACAGCTGAATTCCCACAAACTTGCGATACCATGTACGTTTCACATATTGGGTTCCAGTGCACTCAGAGTAGGAGTCCGCGTCAAATGAGAATGATGACCAGATGGCAGTTTTACCTGTAGAGAGAGATTATACAGACAATTGCATTGATAAGAAATTTTGCTTCTTTGTTTTGTAGCTAGTAAGTAGAAACATTTCACCACAAAATATTTTTATTGCAATCAGCTATCATTGCAGCTTTTAAAAACCCAGTTAACTTTCACAAAACTCTTCATACATCACTCTGAATATGCACTCATCAAATAATTTATTAGGAACACTTCACCTACTCATTCACGCAATTCATGGTAGGGTCAGAATTTGGTGCCAACACTATGAATCCATGGAGAGCAACCTGCCTTGTGTCAACAGTCCAGGTTGGTGGAGGTGGTGTAATGCTGTGGGAAATGTTTTCTTGGAACACTTTGGGCCCGTTAATACCAATTAAGCATGGCTAGAATGCCACAGCCTATTTGAGTATTGTTGCTGACTGTGTTCATCCTGTCATGTCCACAATTTACTCTCTTTACATTTAATCTTCTAATGGCTATTTCCGGCATGATAATGCACCATGTCACAAAGCAAAAGTCATCTCAAACTGGTTTCATGAACATGATAATGAGGTCAGTGATCTTCAATGGCCTTCCCAGTCACTGGATCTGAATCCAATAGAACACCTTTGGCATGTGGTAGAACGGGAGATTTTTTGCTCTTTAAAAATCGGAAGGTGTGATTTCAACATCTTGTGGAATCCATCACACGAAGAATTGAGGTCGTTTTGAGAGCAAAGGGAGGCCCTACCCTGTATTAGTGTAGTGTTCCTAATAAAATGCTCAGCGGGTGTATATACAGCTCACTACATCTATTCATTTCATGCTTTAAAAGCACTAAAATCTAAATTTGAACTGAAAAATTAAGACACCAGTGCTAGTTATTTACAGAGGAAATGTCTAACATTGTAGTGGTGGAATTGCAGTAGTTCCGGGTTGTAATGTAATTAGGTTATTGTTCTTTCGCAATCAATATCTAGATTTGTAAGCAAACATGAACAGAAAGACAGTTACTACATAAAATGTATAAACAAGCAGTTATAAATAAACATTTTAAAATAGTATAAACCCAAAGTCCAATACTGTCATGAAATAGATACTGTATATGTAGTTTGTAAAAAGCAAGTTAGCAACTGTATGTAAAAAATTGATTAAATGTTCAGAATGACGATAGTATTTACCAGTTGGGATTTCACTCACCCGTGGATCCGCTGCAAGAGAAAAAGAGGTCATTAATGCAGAAATGTTACATAATATAACATTATTTCTATACGGTAAATATTACATAATTGTCAGGATAAAATATGTTCAAGCTGTTTGAGTTTGAAATACATTTGAGCTGCCACACTTGAATGCATGGGACATGGTCTTTTTTCTTTTTCTTTGTTTCAGGTACAGATGCATACTTTCAGAAAGTCATCACTCTCCTGCATTTGATAAATTGAGCTACAATAAACCACATCATGTTTGTGGGCCCAACTATCTGCCTGAATTTCCTCACACTTCCACTTGAAATGACACAGGATTGTTATAATGACATTTAACTACATAAATGCTTTACTATGTTAATACTGTGCTTCCTCTTTATACTGTGGGGAATGTTCTGTTTTTCATAAAGACCATAGCCTCGTAATTTATCAGTTGAGTCATGTGTTTTCTGTTAGCTGCTGGCGCATGGACAGATCCTCTGGATCTAAGCAGCAAAGTAAAAACGAGCCAAAAAACTTGGCTAATTACATACATTTCATCTTGGACAAAAATAAAGGTTACTATAACAAAAAAAGATACATGCTCTGTAAGCCACCTTAAGCTAACAACCACACGCTAACAAAAGCTAACAGCAGGGGAGTATAAACAGAGGGTCAAGTGAGGAACACTAACAGTTCAGATTTAAATCTAATCAATTTCATTTTATATAGTGAGCACTTTTCAAAACAGACATTGTCACAAGAAGCTTTACAGAAATCTGAATGTAGATTTAAATCCCTAACGAGCATACTGGTGATGGACATGGTACCGATATGAATAGAGTAGTGCTCTCTTATGCGCTGGTTGTTCTGTCATGGAAATCATTTAACAAGGGATGACAACAATCGTAACATGGTACTTTGAGTGTTCATTAAGCTCACAGTCAATATATTGTCATGAAATTTAGCTAATGTTAGCTGCCTTGGTTTATTCTTTCTCTTTGTTTACTCACATTGGTTTGCTAATTATAATATTATTATCATCAACATCAACATGAGTAACATACTGGGAAAAAACTGTGCACTGAAGATGTTACAGTGTTTACCTGAATGACATCACTAGAACTGTTAAATGATGTTAAATGAAGATCACTGGGCTGTGATGTCAGTAAGAGCTTCAGGTCTGTGTTGGAAAATGTCAACATTTATAACGCTCGACTGTCATTTCCGCCCCAAAATTGTCAATCACCTCATCAATCACTGTCAGTTTGGGTCTTTTTTTCATTAACTAACATTTACAATTCCCATACGCGAGGTTAAAAACTGCAACTGCAACCAGCCAATAGACGGCCTCGGAGATATTTTGGGATGTGCACAGCAATGTCTTTATGATTACAACAGCAGTGTTTAGAAGGTAGAAATCTACATCCAGGATCCATCCAGAAATCTGCATCCAGGGGAGATTATTCACTGATTATTAAGATGTTTTAGTTTTAAAACAGCGTTTTTAAAACAAAAACCATCTTCGTGTAGATGAGTGTTTTAGCTCCAAATCAGATAATAATCTCCGTCCATACATGCCTGAAAACGCATATCTCATGACCATTCAGGTCCACTGGGATCGATTTATCATGACTTGTTTCCAAAACTCTCCATTTCCGAAGGTTCACACCAAAATGCAACCCTAGCATTTCCAAACTAAAACAGGGCCAGCAGCATTTCCAAAAGCCTGTGTTAAGGGCCGAAAACTCCAGAGTAGTATGGATGCCAGGTGTAAACGAAGCAAAAGTGATGCATTTTAAAACTAGAATGTATTAGTGTGAACATTAACTGTTTCAGATTTTCTTTAGTTTTATTTTAATGTCCTAAGGAAACTGGACACAGTTTGGCCAAACTGGAAATATCAACATAAATGCATGCTAATATATTGTTGGTCTTCTTACTGTGTAGGAAGACCTCTTTAGAGAGTCCCATGGCTCTCAAAAGCTGCTTTACAAAAGTTCCCTTGTAGTGTTCAGAAATTTGTGAGTCAGAGAGCTATTCTTAGGAACCCTCAGCTGCTTGGATCTGTGTTTTGATTAGATTCTGCATCACTTGTAAATCGTTTTGGATGAAATCCTATGCCTATTGAATAGGTGTAAACGTAAGTGTACAAACTCAAGCGTGCAGGCTCTAAAAGTAATAGCCATTCTCTGAGTTTCCATTTTGTTTCCTATTTGCTTGGTTTTTGTTTTGTCATTTGATTTAAACAGAAGTCTTGGCTGGCAGTTGATTGGTCATCGCTAAATCAGAACATCTGACATTGGATGGAGTTAAAATAAACACAGAATTTTAACCTGGATTGCAGTGGAGTATGGCATGTTGAATAGAAACACATCTGGTGTAATCAACCTTGCAATCAAATACTTTGCATTGGAGGATTTGTATTGAATTCATAAACCTCAGTGTGGTTTTGTGGTTCCACTTGGAGCGCAAAGCTTTGGCCACAGGAACTATGCTGAATGAGAGTATGGATAATAGATGAATAATGAGGGCTCCAGGCTCCTACATACCCGACTCAGTGCGGAAGGGTACCGGCTCACTGGAAGGTCCTGAACCAAGCTCGTTCTTAGGCGTTACTGTGAACTCGTAACTAAAAAAAACAACATGAAGAACATGAAGAAAATTAAGAATCTCTGTGGTAGAGTGCAATACCCTATGGGTTAATGACAGACAGACAGACACTATCAGTGTGTGTACCTGCTCTCTGGTTTCAGGTTCTCCACAGCTGTATGTGTCTGATTGGTTTTTACAACTGATACGTGATCTCCATTTGGACTTATTTCAGAGGAAGTGACCTCATATTCTGTGAATCAAATCATGAATGTCAAAAATTAGTATTAAGTGTCCAGCCTTTTCCTTGTAGCTTGTAAAAGTGCAGTTACTGTATTTTGAAAAACAAACAAACAAAGTTTGCTATATAGATGGAGCTATCTAATAAACCTGCAAAGTCTATTTATCTAGAAGTTGAAAAATAATAATAATTTAAAAAAAAATTTTAAACCTATGAATAATTTTATACATTAGTATTAAGCCCAAATTAGAACCATAGATTATTGACATAGAAATGTAAAGCGAGGTGATTACCATCCATGTGAAAAGAAAAAAAAGGAACACATTCCATTAAAGTACACTAAACCAACATTATTTTCTGAGTACTATAAACTTCAATATATCTAAAGTCTACAACACTCCATAGAAATTAATGATTTAAATAATCTGTTTGTGGTTGTTAGTTGGCAAATATATGTGTGTAAATACAGGGAGTGCAGAATTATTAGGCAAGTTGTATTTTTGAGGAATAATTTTATTATTGAACAACAACCATGGT
>JAQQZR010000035.1:5527928-5547483 GCA_030068235.1 Notoglanidium macrostoma | reverse complement strand
GTAAGACAACATGCATGAAGAGGATGATGTGGCCAAAATACTCATTTGCCTAATAATTCTGCACTCCCTGTATGTATACAGCTACTGACCTCATCAAAATTTACTAACTTAAAGGTCCACTATGTAGGATTTATGGGGGATCTATTAGGGGAAAATTAAATACAATATTCATAAGAATGTTTTCATTAGTGTATAATTACCTGTAACTACAAATCATTGTGTTTTCAAGTCCTTTATATCTACATAGGGCACGGGTCCACCGCTACAGAGCCACCATTTTACGCCGCTACAGTAGTCCAGAACAGACAAACCTCTAGACAGCATCTTCCACATTTTGCATTTTTACAAGCAGCAGTGTGAATCCAGAAGTAGGCAATGGAAGAACAAAGAAGAAGAAATGAAGACAAGGAAGAAGAAAGAAGAGAAATCAATGTTTGCTGTTTGAGAACCGAAATTTTGAAAAATGAAGGATCATTCTATTGTTTAGCACGGAAAAAACGAGGGAACGTGAATGTAAGTAATTGAAAGCATGCAACGGGCACCTAACGGCTACTGTACATTTTAATACCCGCTTGGTAAGGGATGGGCATTCAGTTAGTTGAATCCTACATAGTGGACCTTTAAAACTGTAATTTAATTGATACTAAATTATGTGACTTCCTTTTAGTCCTGGTTAGAATAAACATATAGTAAATTTGCTTTGGTACTTTATTAACATTACCTATAAGTTATTCTTTGTTTATGTTTGGTAACATTAAGCAGTGCAGTGCAGTAATTAATAGTAGTTTCATATGCCTTTATTTAAAATGTCATTGAAAAAACTCATAGATGTTTTTAACTGTTCAAATTGTTCGATAGCTAATCATCAATCCATGACAAATTAAACATGTATCAAATAAATGTTCAGGTTACCTGTTGTCTCATTGTCTGTTTTCTCCCAATCAAGTATGATGAATGAGGAACATCCCTCCACAGTAACCACAGTCAGGTTGGTGGGAGGGGTCTTGGGTGGACCTGAGATGTTTACTACCACATTCTCCTCATCAGGGAAGGAGGTGAGAGTATGAGTGACGGAACATGGTTGCTCTGGAACCTTGTCTGTCTGATACTTCACATGAGGAGCTGAAGACATAGAGAATACGAGATCAATTACAGTTACTACAGCCATAGACATTTTTGAGTAGTATGGGTAGGCCGATAATATATATTCCACTCAGATTAGACACAGGTAATAGTTTTTTGTATTGCAATCATTTTTTCAACTTTGACAATGTTCCATTTCAGGATAAACACAGATATAATCATGAGATCTGATACATAAGCAGAGATCTGAACTGGCCCAATGGCTCAGATGTGTTGAGAGCTGGATTGACAATGAATATAACCTTTATTCCATGCAAGGATTATGGGTAGAAACCTTTATTTTAATTTCTTCACTATTTATGTACATGTAATAAATGTGCAACATTGTCTTACCTACATAGCGTTTGTTTCCTGTTGAGTCCGTTTCAGAGACAGGAGTAGAACTGAATTTAGAGGAGTTGTTACCCATGTAAGACAGGCTACCTGTGAGTCACAAGCCACAAGAAGAAAGATGATGCGAAGAAAAATTCAGAACGCAAAACGTTTGACTTCTGACTGTGACGGGATATTAAGTATATTGTACAGTATGTGTTTCAGCTTTTTTGAAATCTTTGTCATAGCCTCCACAACAGACTGTTTTCATTCTAGCACTCTCCATTGTGTCATCATCACTGTCACAGATTAAAAATGAATGTAATGGCTACAGAGCTATTTTGGCTTCATACCATTTAAGGTCAAAATTAGCATGGTTGTTGGTGTTGGCTTTTGATAGATTTCTGAGGTAGTAGGAGCAACTGAGGGTTTCAGAATTGGTACTGGATCCACCAGCTTCCCAACGTTTTCTGATGCATCATAAAGATAAAAAAAAAGGCTTTGTTATCAGACGAATGTCATCTAAAAGCTTTTATATTTAACTAAACACACATAATGCGTTTTACCCTCACTCCCATCTTTAACCACCTGGTTTTGCTGATTCTTGATGTCTTTTGATTCTGGAAAGCAAAATCTGTGGTTAAGATTTTATTACAGAAACCACACAGTGGAAACTCTGGGCAGCAGAATACAAAAAAGGAAAAACAAAGCTCAGAAAAAACAAAGCTCAGCTCAGTGAGGATTACATGAAGAATTGCAGCCAGGAAACAGTGCTTAAAACAAATGCAACTTAAAGGCATATTTTGTGAAGTCTAAATGCTTAGATCGATGGTGGCTCAACTGTTAAGGCTTTAGGTTATTGATCAAAAGGTCAGAAGTTCAAGCCCCAGCACCACCAAACTGGCACTGTTGGGCCCTTGAGCAAGGCCCTTAACCCTCTCTGTATTATGGCTGGCCCGGCACTCTAAACCCAGCTTCCTAACAAGCTGTGATGTGTGAAGAAACGAATTTCTCCGTGCTGTAATATATATGCGATAAATAAAGGTTTCTTCTTAAAAGATTTGCTAGAACTATAATAATCCTAATATTATTCTGTTGACTTCCCCTGCCCTATACTGTATGCTGGTTCCACATAGACATGGCAATTACAGTTCATCTTGTAGGCAGCAGAGTACTCAAAAAATTACAAGCTGGATCGTTAGAACATAATTAGGCTACAATTCCTCACCATACCTTTACCTACACCAAAAATAGCCAAGCGTGTCTACAAAATTTAATAAGGTGCAGTATGTCTTTGCCAAAATTAGATGGATTAAATTCAAAATGAAAGATGTTCTCGGAATAGTTAAAAAGAATAGATGTTCTAGTTAATGCATGCACTGTAGCTGTAGATTGCATTCCATGCTATCAGGGCAGTGTCCTCAAAATCAAGTTTTTGTGGTCAATGACCAGTCCATGAGCAGGGGAAAGTACTGTTTCCAGACTAAATGGTTACTCAAAGCAATCCTGTCAACTAATCACACAACACAACAGTGTTCAAACTCTCACCAATGAGTTGTAATTGATAATCATTGGACATGGTGTTCTTTGGTTTTTGCTTTGATTTTTTAGGTACTTTTAAAATCCGAGAATTAGTGGACAGCTATGTAAAAGATTTCTCTGCCTATATAGTTCAGGGGTTTTTGCCCTGATTTGATCAATTCCAGTAACAGAGGAGAAGTAACAATTAAAACCGTGTCTTCATTTAGTCAATGACAGTATTTCCTCTAATAAGAAAGTATAAAGAAATAGCAAAATAAGGGAAAAGTTTAGTATTGCTTTAGCAATTGCACATGTGTCACAAGTAACTGTGAACTATCTGTCAGGGTTTTATGATACTGGAAGTCTCTTCTGTAATGGCACATAAATATTTTCTTTGGCCTGGAATTAGCCTGAAAGTCAGTTGTGCAAGAAGCAGTGTCTCACTGGGGACATCTAGCATGCTTGTTAGTGCTGTATTCTAACTGGTAGAATTGGGGCTGCACAAATCAAAGCCCTGTCAATATAACATTTTGCTATGTATATTAAGCCCAAGGAGAGAATTCTATCATGAGGCTGCTATAGAGAAAAATGTCAGACAGATTCAAACTTCACATATAACCTTTAAATAACTAAAATCAGAGCAGCCAGAAATCATCTAACTTATTTTATATTAGAATAAAGCAAATAAAACTTGTATTTTTTTTTAACCCTCTCATACATGTACACTTCTTATACACAAAGTATAATGACACATTCATGTCACATTCAGTGGCATCCATAATGACAAATATCTACTTGTGCATGTATCAGTTTATGAATATTAATAAGACTCTTTGGTTTCAAATTTACCAGGCTTCTTTTCAGGCATCCTAGAAGATTTGTCCGGTTTCTTATGGGATGCTGTGGGAAGAAGAAAAGATGTTACTATTATATGAGTCAAGTCAAAACACACTTCATAACAACATCAACTAAATAAAAACAGAAAGTGCCTGAAAGTGCAATATGAAGGAGAAGAAAACAAAATACATTTCAATCTGAATTTGATACATAATTAATACACAGCATGACTTTGGGAACCTTCAATTATTTTTAAAGTTTTAGTCTGTTTCGATTGATGTAGCAGTCTGGTTGAAGTCTGAAAAACAGGCAATAATAATAATAATAATAATAATTATTATTATTATTATTATTATTATTATTGTTGTTTAAACAAAGAAAAATAAACAAAATTTTAAAAAATTGTTTTACAAATCAGCAAAGCTGTAAAAGCAGTCAGCTTGCCTAAAGATGTCCCCTTTGCTTATGCACAGAAGAGTTATTCATCTTTCCATCAAAAGGAAGACAGAGATATTATTGAATCCTCAGTGCAGTTATAGTTATATCGATACCCCAATCCAGTAGTAGAGTCAGTCATGGAACAGGTATTTAGAGCAACAATTTTTGCTAAAGGTGACTTACACAGTACTTATAATCTGATCAAGTGGATGAATGAAAAATGACATCCTTCACTGTTTTGGGCCATTATGAATATATGGTAATGCCATAGGGTCTGCTTAACACACTTTCAGTCTTTCAAACATTCATAAATAAAATACTCCATGAAATGGTAAACAGATTTGTCATAGTGTACATTGATGAATTTCCTACTTATTTCTCAGAACATGATCATGTGACTCATAACTGCCAAGTCCTTCAGAAACTTTGCCAAACTACAGAATATCAAACTAGAAAAATTTGTTTCACCAACTCATTATTTCCTTCCTTGTGTACACACTGGGTGTATAGCGTGTAAAGATGGATGAGAAAAAGCATCTTCATGGCACCAACCATTTTGTCACAGAGCCATGGAAACCCACCATGACCACCTTCTTGTGTATTCTACCCTCTTTTTCACTTTTGGATGTAAACAGACTTTTAAAACCAGAATATTAATTGAGTTAACTTTATTAATATAAATTGTGACCAAGAAAACATTTTCAGTTCAGGAAAGCCTGTAGTTTTTAATATTATATATAGTAAAAAAAATGTTAGTTATACAACAGTTTGTCCTGGTCCACTAATTTTATTGGTCAAACAACGCTTTAAGAGTGCTGATATTTATTACAACTGCATTGGAACGTTTCACTACACTCTTCTGTATTCACCACATAAAAATTCTGCTTACTAGTTTGAAACGATTACTGCTGCAGTGTTAACACCACCATCAGTGGACATGGCAAACAATATTTTCAGGAATATAATTTCGACTTAAAATATGGGAAGCTCATCAGATGAAGATGAAAAGGAAGAAAGGGCACCAATTTTAATAGAAGCACCTTAAACAGGACTTTACAAATCAACGTGAACTAGCTAGCCAATGTGCTATAAAATGAATGTGGTTTCTGCGGGAACGATTTTCCACTAGCGGAAGAAAAACAAAACATTTGGCCATATTATGTCCAAAATGAAACTTACTCAATATTAATTTCTTGTTTATAGAACTGTTGTATAAAAGAATATTGCACTCACAATCATGCAGTTGTACTGAATGTCAGCATGGCTGTGACGACCCTTAGCGTACAACCTGAGGCTTCATGCCTTTAGCCTGATCACAGCCGTGCTTATATTCAGTATAACCGCATTCTCGCTCATGGGATATTGCTTAAACATTGTTTAAAAAATGTCATCATGTGAAGGGTTTCCCAGTCCATTACACATATAGCCTCAGAACAGACGAACATTAAATCTGTTACATGGAGTAGATAAGAAGAAAGACACTAATGCCTATTTTAACACCTCTGATTGCGGATGAATTAACAGCAGAACATACAATGTACAGATGGCTTATCACTAGAAAATTGTAATGTCTTGTTACCCTCTGAATGCCTGTCAGAGGTGTTTGAGTAGGTGGGTGTCAACCTTATTGGATTAGGAACAGAGACTGGAGACCTACGTTTGGTTACAGTAGGTGCTAAAGTATGTGCCACAGAAACAGAAGGTCTTGGCCTAGCTTGGTGGTTAGAAATGGTAATTGTTCTAGTGGGATGAGGAAGAGGGTGGTGATGGCGAAGTGGTGACAAAAACAAGCTTCTTTTACTCTGCAAGTAAGAATGAGTGGAGGTGTCTGAGTGTCCTGTGGACGCAGGCAGTGCAGTCCTGAATGAGTACAGTGGTGAGGACAGATTAGATGTGAGAATTCCTGGAAAGGTGGGGCTGTTAAAAATTTTTTTAAATGTTGCTAATAATTGTAAGTAAAAATAAGTAAAGCTGCTGGTGCCAGTTTACATGAATATGCTGACTGGTGCCTGTCTTTCATTGATTGTTAATTTCATTAATATTTCAGCTGACGTATTCCTTTAAATGAGGAACGAGCATGATGTGACAGAATAGTGCAGAGTTTGGTGGTTGGGTGGAAATGAGGTTTAAAGAAAAGGTGTAATACAGTAGTTATAGCACAAATGAAGTGTTGGCAGTGTAGGCATGATGGCATTTGTGAAAAATAATAAAATAATGCTTAAATACTGAAGTTGATGGCATAGATGATGCTTGGCAGCAGTCTCATTTTAGCTCAATTTAAGTGGTGTAATGTCAGAAAATTGTGCGTGTATACGTGCATGTATCAGCTTTTAAGTATTAGTAAGACTATTAGGTTTCTAATTTACCAGGCTTAGTTTTAGGCCGTTTCTTGTTAGGTTTGTCCCATGACTGCCCCTTATGCTTTTCATCATGGGATGCTGTGGAAAGAAGAGAAGTTGTTACTAACATATGTGTCAAGTTATATCTCACTCAGAAACGTAAAAATTATACAGAAACATATACAAATTAAGAAAAAACAAAAACAAAAACTTGAATGCGGGACAGTTTGCGGGACATTGTTATTTACCTACAATATGAAGAAGAGATTGTACAAGAAAATTTCAGGCTGAATCTGATACATAATTAACACACATCATGTTAACATTAGTCACCTTAAAATAATTTTTTTTACATTTCTGTTTCTGTTATATGCAACAGTCTTGTTGAATTCTGAAAAATAGCCATAATAATAGTACTAATAATAATAATCATCATCATCATCATCATCATCATAAATTAGTTTTGACCAAACAAATTTTAATATCTTAATATCTCAATATTTGATCTTTATCTTTTTCTTTAATATTTCAAGAAAACAAATATATTTTACTAAAATGACATGGAAAGACTTTAGTTTCATTTTTTTGTTTTACTTTATTTGTCATTTCTAACCTTGCCTTGACTTTCCACCTGCAAATTTTACATTGGTTAAGAGGCCTTTTAAACAAAGCTGAAAAACCCTTCAGTCTGCCTAAAGATGTCTAAAAGTTCTCCCCTTTGCTTATGCACATAAGAGACATGGCTATCCACGAAGTTGCAAAGTTGGGTTTTTTCATCCCATCAAAAGATAGAGGAAGATACCCTGCATATATTTATAGAAGCTTCAGTGCAGTCACAGTTATACTGATACCCCATTGGAGTCAGTCATGGAAAAGATATGTGGAGCAACATTTTTTACTAAAGGTGACTTACACAGTACTTATATAATCTGATCAATCTGATCAAGGGGATGAATGCAAAATGACAACCCTCACTGTTTTGGGCTACTGTGAATATATGGTAATGCCATAGGGTCTGGTTAACACCCACTTGGTCTTACATACATTCATAAGTAAAACACTCCATGAAATAGTAAACAGATTTGTCATAGTGTACATTGATGATATTCCTGCTTATTTCTCAGAATCATAACCGCCAAGTCCTCCAGAATCTTTGCCAATCTACAGAATATATAGAAACTAGAAAAATGAGTTTCACCAACCAACAATTTCCTTCATTGAGTACATTATAGTTGTATAGTGTGTAAAGATGGATGAGAAAAGGGTGGAAGAGTCATGGTTATAGGATGTGACTCAATGCGTTTGAAGGCAGGGGCACACATAAAAGCAGAAAAGTAGTTTCCTATATATAAACCAGGCTGACAAAGTCCAAAAGTGATCTCACTCACAATGAAAAGTAGCAGAGTTTCAAAACCATATGTATATTATAGGAAATCCAACAATCAGAGTTCAACAATGCAGGCAAATATCAAACACAGTATATAAAAAAACAGAAATATCCAAGGCATGGCAGAAACAGAATCCAAAATATAGACAATAATCCAAAACCAAAAAGACACAGACTGAGAACAATGTAGCTTACCCCATTTATTAAGTGTGTGGATAGACATTAAGATTTTTCTTTAAGACTTTATTTTAATTTAGACTTTAATCAATAAAATATGGTTGAGGATGTTTATTGAATAATTTCTTTTTTTTACTTTTATTTTGTCTTGCAATATTGTTATTGGCAGTCTCACTGGAGTGAGACCATGTCTGTGTTCTCTGAAATTATTTTAAAAAAATCTATGTTTATCTGTAGAGGGTTCAAGAACTAATGTACCTTTTGACTTGAAAGGATGAACATATTCTTAAGTGTTACTATGCAATGAATGGGTTTTTGAGCTATCATTCATTGGATGTAGCTACATAAAAGGCTTGACAATAATGGACATTAAGTTAATGATTCCCAATCATAATCGGTAGTCCTTAAATAGAGACTATAATGAGCTTTAATGCTCATCAGGTGTAGACACTCCGGATGTCTGTGCAACCATGCTAACCGGGAAGCATGTGCAGCAAAGAGATTTGTAACACTCACAGCAATGGGCAAATCCATAACAAAACCCCCTGCCAAAGGCACTAATCCTGGAGTGCCTACTAAGGTTGTCTCTTGGAAGACCTGGACCCACAGGCTTGGGCATGGCACTAGATACTACCATGCTGAACTTTGGCTTAGAAAATGGTGTGGGCATGGGTGTGGACTTGGGAACAGGCACTGGTATAAACTCTGGCAGGAACTCTAGCAGGAACTATGGAAGACTTTCAGGCAGGAATTTAAGCTGAGACACATGTGTGAGCATGGGGTCAGGTACAGGCCCAGGATTAGACATAGGTTCTGGTTCATGCATAGGCTTAGGCATAGGGAAAGGCATAGACTCATATGTGGGCATAAACTCAGGCCACGGGCATGGACACAGGCATGAGCATAGACGTGAGCATAACAATGTACTGGGGCTCCTGTATGGATCCAGGCATGTGAGCAGGTACTAGCACAGGCATGGAAACTGGCTTTGAGTCTGGTGCTGGAACAGGCATGGAGACTGGAATTGGCATTGAAACTGGAACTGGAGCAGGCTTCAAGACTGGAACTGGAGTAGGCTCTGGTATAGAACCATGCTCAGTCAAAGAAGCAAGCACTGAGACAGCATCATCCTCAAAAGCTCTGGAGTGGGTGCCTCCCTGTTGGCCACAGGAGTGGGCTTTGGAGTGAAGGCCTCCTTTTCGGCCTCTGAAGGGACCTCTGGAGCAAAGACCATGCTTTCTGCCTCTTGAGAGCACTCTGGAGCGCAGGCTGCCCTGTCGGCTTCTGGAGGGGACTTATTGGTGCAGGCTGTCCCTTCAGCTTGTGGAGAGAGGTTATCAGTGCACTGATCATTGCAACCCCTCTGCTCCTGTTTTCCTGCTGCATCCATGTTAGGGTGAAGCATTCTGTCAGGGTGGTAGGGTGTGGCTGGATGTATTTGCAGGCATGGACAGATAAGTGGTTTATTATATATAATATTATATAATATTTATATATAAATTATTATATATAAACCAGGCTGACAAAGTCCAAACGTGATCTCACACACAATGTAATGTAGAAGAGTACCAAAACCATATGCATATCATAGGAAATCCAATAATCAGAGTCCAATAATGCAATCAAACACACAGTAAGCAGAAATATCCAAGGCAAGGCAGAGACAGAATCCAAATTACAAACAATTATCCAAAACCAGCATGGCACAGACTGAGAACAAAGCTTGACAATAACAGATGTTAAGTTAATATTTTACAACCATAGCATTCGTGACCGAGTCTTTAAATAGCATCTATAATGAGCCTTAATGCTCACCAGGTACAGACACTCAGGCTGTCCACATAATGCTATGGTGCAGCCTGGGAACTGGAGTCCATTCCAATTATGCAAACACATGAACCCAGAAGCATGCACAGCAGTGCTGTGCATGTTGATGATCAAAGAGAGCATGCTGAGCTTGCAGCAAGGGGCAAATCCATGACAGCCCCAATCAATTTGTCATAAAGCCATGGAAACCAACCATGACCATCTTCTTGTGCAGAGGAATGGAGACATTGGCTTGATGCTGCAGAGTATTGTTTCTTAATCCTCACAGACCACAGAAATCTAGAACATGTCAAATCATCTAAGAGCTAAACAGCTAAAATTCTTGCCCAACCAGGTGGGCCTTGTTCTTCACCTGATTTAGGTTTTGATAGGACATTATGGAAGAGATCTCACAAGTACAATGAGTAGAACAATCAGCTCCAGAATGTCTGTCAGACAAGGTCTTGTTTGACAAACAAGGAGAGGTCAATTTATCTGGTGTGTGTACACACATCTGGATTCCCAGGTTGCCAACGTACTATTAATTTAGTTAAAAATAGATTCAGGTGATCTTCAGTTAAAAATGATGTCATGATCATTGTACAGTCTTGTCAAGACTGAACCCAATTTAAAACCCAACATAAGCTACCATGTTGTCTCTTGCAGCTACTCTGTGGTACCCCTGCCTGTATAGCACCCTCAATGGTCACAATTGACTTCATCGCAAATGTGCCAGACTCACAAGGTTACACCAAAGTTATGGTAATCATTGCTAGATTTTCTGAAGCTTTTCCTTTTGATAAGCTAGATAAGCTGTCCATAGCTATAGAGACTGTAAAATGTGTTCAGTATTTGGATATTATGGTATACCAATGAAATTTACTTAAAAATTTTGCATTGAGGATTGAGATACTAGGAGATATGACCTCAGGTCATATTGAGCAATTATTGGAGCTGATATCGACCATGGGCAATAATTCACTTATGCATTCCTCTACAAGATTGACTTCGTTTCAATATGTACTAGAATTCCAAACATCCCTCCTTCCATGGTATGAAGAACCCTCAAGAGTGGCTTCAGAGAACTGAACAAATAATATTGAAATGTAACATGTCCATCATAGAGACATCCAAACACAAAAGTTCAGTGTATATCAACAGTGTAAACCCAGCCCAAATTCCAACCTGGACAGATGGACTGATGTCCTTTAAAAAAAAAAGCCAAGTCAATGATTGACTGGTACTTTTAAGACTCTAAGAAAAGTTTATATGGTATCCTATGGATTAGAACCCAGTGCATCTTATCATATTGCTCTCTTTCAATGTAGAAATAAACCTGTTGGCTTGTCACCAATTTTCAATTTATAGTAAAAGTTAAAAAAAGGGTTTCCCTGTCCATTACACATATAGCCTCAGAGCAGACAAACATTAAATCTGTTTCATGGAGTAGATAAAGACACTAATGCCTATTATGACACCTCTTATTACAGATGAAATAACAGCAGAACATACAGTGTACAGATGGCTAATTACTAGAAAACTGTAATGTCTTCTTACCCTGTGGATGCTTGATAGAAGTGTTTGACTTGGTGTATGGCAACCTTATTGGATTTGGAACAGAGACTGGAGACATACGTTTGGTTACAATAGGTGCTGAAGTACGTGCCACAGAAACAGGTGAAGTCATGTCTTGGCCTAGATGGACATAAACATAATTAGCAATTTCATGGTAGTGAGAAATAACGGTTGTTCTAGTGGGATGAGGAAGAGGACGGTGATGGCGAAGTGGAGACAGACAACAAGCTGCTTTTACTCTGTAAGTAAGAATGAAAGGAGATGTCTGAGTGTCCTGTGGAGACAGACAGTGAAAGCATTGAGGCAGACAGTGCAGTCCTGAATGAGTACAGTGGTGAGGACAGATTAGATGTGAGAATTCCTGGAGAGGTGGTGCTGTTAAAAAAGTTTTTTAAACATTACTAATGAAGAAAAGCTGCAGGTGCCAGTTAACACGAATATGCTAACTGGTGCCTGTCTTTCACTGATTGTTAATTTCATTAATATTTCGGCTGAAGTATTCCTTTAAATGAGGAATGAGCATGATGTGATAGCATAGTGCAGAGTTTGGTGGTTGGGTGAAAATGAGGTTTAAAGAACACTGAGTGGGTGTAATACAGTAGTTATAGCACAAATGAAGTGTTGGCATTGTAGGCATGGTGGCATTTGTGAAAAATAATAAAATAATGCTTAAATAATGCAGTTGATGGCATAGGTGATGCTCGGCAGCAGTCTCATTTTAGCTCAATTTAGGGCTTGTTATGCGATGTCACAGTTGCATGGGGTGTGAAAGACAGTGGTTAGGACCAATAATACTGGAGCCTCAACACACATTGATATCATTACCCTGGTTCCTATTCGTTGCCCCACTGACAAGAACAGGATTTCTTGGATGTCCATCCAGTGATTGGCTTGGAACTGTGTGACATGAAGAAGCTGTCTCATAAGGATGAGGTTTATAATGCAATTTGAAAAACTCTAATGTGCTGTTCTTGTGAGTCTTACTACAGAGTCTGGGTTATGTCCCTGGCTATGGATTATAGGTCTATAAAAGTTTTTGGCCTGCATTTAGTGGGACTTTCATGGGAATTCCTGATTAGACATTTTGGTATTATTTAGTTATCTAGAAACCCTTGCTTTCTGACTGGCCCAGGAAAGTTTCTACAAAATGTTTTCCAGGCACTATAATCTCAGAAGTAATACATCATGGATGATAAGCACTATGTTTGTACTTTTACAGTTTTCAATAAATGTTTTTTAATACATTAACATAAGTCATAAGTAAGCAACAGGAGAATTTACCCATTTTGCTGACTTTGTGCTTCTTCTTCTTTCCAGCCGAAGTTGAGTTTTTGGTTTTAGGTTTTTGTGAAGATGTTTGTACAGGTTGATTTGGCTTACTCATGAGGGCAGGCTTAGTTTTACCATTTTGCCATATGCTGGTATTAGAAAGTTTTATTGTAGCACTTGTTGGGTGATGGTCAGATTGTTGTTGGAATTCAGTAGTGCTTAACCCCTCATGTGTAAGTTTCAGCTTGATTGAATATTTGTGATGTTGATTTGTAACAGGCTGTTGATGGGGCCTGAAGGTAGGTTGGTATTTAGCTGTACTGGATTGGTTTGTGGTTGGTTGTAGTTGTGCTGGGTTGGATTGGATTACTCTGGGTTTGGATTGGGTTGTGGTTAAATTGTGTTGCATTGTTTTTAGTTGAGATTTTGCTGTGTGTTTGGGTGGATTGGATTGGGTTTTAATAGGTCGAGGTTGGATTGTGTGGGGTTGAGATTGTGTTGTGATAGGTTGAGTTTGGGTTGTTTCTTGGTGAAGTATTACTGTGCGATTTTGGGATTGAGTTGTGTGAGTTTGAGATTTTTTTGGAATAGTTTGGGGCTGTGATGTATGGGGTTGAGATTGGGTTTTGGTGGGTTGGGATTGGGCTGTTCTTGGGTGGTACTTTACTGTGATAGTTGGGAATTGAGTTTCATGGGGTTGAGATTGGGGTTGGGCTGTGTGGCTTTCAGACAGGATTGTGGTGGATTGGGGTTGGGTTTTGTTGAGTTGAGACTGGATTGTGGTGGGTCGCGGTTGGGTTTTGTTGAGTTGAGACTGGATTGTGGTGGGTTGGGTTTGGGTTGTGTTGAGTTGAGACTGGATTGTGGTGGGTTGGGTTTGGCCTGTTCTTGGGTAGTATTTTACTGTGTTAATTTGAGATTGAGTTGTTTGACGTTGATATTGGGTTGCAATGGACTGGGGTTGGGTTGTGTGGGATGGAGATTGAGATGCACTGGGTTGGAGATGGGTTGTGTGGGATTGAGACTGTTTTTTGTTTAATTGGGGTTGAGCTGTTTGGGGTTGAGATTGGGTTCTAATAGATTGGGGTTGGGTTGTGTGGGGTGGAGATTGAGATGCACTGGGTTGGAGTTGGGTTGTGTGGGATTGAGACTGTTTTTTGTTGGATTGGGGTTGAGTTGTTTGGGGTTGGGATTGGGTTGTAATAGATTGGGGTTGGGTTGTGTGGGGTGAAGATTGGGTCGCAGTGTGTTTGGGATGAGTTATGTGCGGTTGGGGTTGGGTTGTAATGAACTGGGGTTGGGTTACATGGGGTTGAGTTGCTATGGGATCAAGTGTTGTAAACTTATTTTGGGTCATTTTGAGTTGGCCTTTGGCTGTGCTGTGTTGGGACTGGTCTATACTAGCTTGAGAGTGAATTGTATTGGCTTGAGGTGGCCTGGGCTTGGGATGGGCTGTTATAAGAGTGTGTTGTGAAATCTGGGTAGCTCTAAGTTGGAATGCAGATGTGCTGAATTGGAATTTGGTTGTGCTGGACTCAGGCTGGGGATGAATTGTATTGAGGATTTGGGTTCGTATCTTTTGGGTTAAGTTGAGTTGAGCTTTGACTGTTCTAGATACAGTCTTGGCTGTGTTGGTCTGTGTTTTGTATGTGTTGAATAGAGTTTTACTTGTGGTCAGTTGAGATTGGGTTGTGTGAAAAGGTTGTTGGGTTGTAGTCACATGGTGAGTTTGAAGAACATGTGTGGTTTTTAAATTACTCATTGGTGGGTGAGGGGAGGTGAAGGTCTGGGTCATAAACAATGAATCTTCAGAAGGACGTGAAGTTCTTATGCCATCGCTTCCTGTTCCTGTTCAAAGAAGAGATATGACAGTGCCTTATAATATGTGTGTGTGTGTGTGTGTGTGTGTGTGTGTGTATATAGTGCATCTTGATAGACAATATGCATGTACTGGCTTTAGGAATATTCAGCTTTGAGTCTGTAGTTGGGAGACAAATTTCCACTTCTAAAGGGAGCTGAAATTGCCTTTTATACTTGTTCAAAGTATTCTCAGTGCAAAGACAACTTTCTTTGACAATACAGTCATTTGATGCAGTCAATTTTTTGGAACGGAGTGTGGAGCTCACAATATATTTTGGCCTGGTGTTTTCGGTTTCTGTTCTGTTTTTAATCTTTACATTTGTTTTTCATAGAATTAACATTATGCAATTCAGAGCTAAACTGGTAGAGTGGAACTTTGTCTCCCTGTTCCATCTGAGTGGGAGCTGAGAATGAGAGTGCACCTGAGGGAAAAAAATTCTTGGATCAAGATCAAGTAGAAAAAGATCCAACAACGCATGTGAATTTTATATGCATTGTAAGGAGTATTATATATACACAGTGGATATGTTATTAGTTATACCTACCTTGTGGCTACCCTTGTTGGCTACTTTCTCAGAATTTTTAACTCTGAGAATTGTGGATCATTACTATATCAGGCACAGTGGCACTGCTGGGATTTTAAGTACTGTATTCTTACTGGTACGGTTAGGAAAACACACTGAAAAACTGTAGGAGTACAATTAAAGACAATAATTCACAAAAGATCTTCCACTGACTTTCAACCCAGCAGTCATATAAAGATGTTTAAAAAGCCCATCATTACTGCTTGTCTGTTACACTTATACCAGTACGACACACACTACTACATCTGTGTCACTGCTATTCTGAGAATGGTCCATTAACCAAATAATATCTGGCCACCATTGGTGGTCTGATGAATTGTTCCTAGCAATACATAAGTTACAGTGAGTAAATGTATACCCACTAAATGCATCTATATGGTAGTCACACCTGACAAAATGGTCAGTGACTGTAGGCACAATTTATGTATACTTAATAACATATCCACCAATTATATACTATTATACATACTCCTACATACTATCAATTGTGCAGCGTTTTATTAGTATTGTTTCTTGGTTATAAAAAGTGTCAAAAAAGTCATTTCCTTTGCTGTTACATGATCAAAAACTGTAGACTGATCATTTAAGTGGTAAATATAGCACACAGCTCTTTCGACAAGCAAAGCCAAGATTAGATACTTATACATTGATAAACATTGTAGCATGCAAAGGACTGTTTTAGAAAGTATTTCACTGCAAATAATTATTTAAAAAATCACTATAGACAAAAGCATTCCTGGATTTTATGTGAAAGTAAGACAGGTGGAGAAAAAGACAAGTGTAAAAATACAGAAATCAATCAGGTGGTCTATGAGAAATTCACAGATGTTCAAGAAATCAGTAATAAAAACATCCATTGTAATTCTTATTACCCAGAGTTACCCTTGGTGTAGGAGGGGGTTCTGTGTGTCTGAGGAGAGAAGCTGGATTGTTCTGAGTCACGTTATTCAGAGCTGCAGAGTGGAGCGTATCACAGAGAATAAGATATTTGATAAATATTAAAATTTATCTTAATGCTTTTATGAATGGAGAAAACAGCTTACTAGGCACTGAGGGGGTGAAAGCTTGAGTGCTTTCGATGATGGGCTTCTGTAGGAGAGAGAAGTCTAGACTTATAAAGGAAAACAGAAAAGAGAGGAAAAAGGAAAACAAGGGAAAGACACAAAGAGAGGTGGAAATAACTTACTAAATATGGCAGACTTACCTCAGAACTCAGAAAGGTCTTGGGTGTCAGTGGTTTACCAATGTCAATATCTTTTTCTGAGAAAAGAGAACAATGTGTCATTTCTCAGTTTATTTAAACATTATTAGCTGAATCTCATTTCAATCGTATTAATTCCTCAGTGGTTCAGTGGATTATGAATGCCTGTAAATAAAAAAGAACAAACACACAAGTGTGTGATTATGCAGTTTAAGTGTTTTAATTAGGCATTAGTAACCCATTCTCATGTAATGAAACAATGCAGCCAGCTACAGTCAAGTGCAAGTGTTTTGTACTCTTCGAACAAACTAAATAAGACAAAGAAATGTAATTTAGAGCAACATATGTATCATATCTATATGTAGTTCCTTCATTACCTAAGTAATTACATTACATAAGTAACAATGTGGAGAAAACAAATTTTGGCCTTTTAAGGGAACTGAAGAATAAACACTTATACTTGTTTACAGTACTCTTGTACTCTTCTATGTACTCTTCTATTAATCAAATTTTATTTATTACCGGTGGCTGCAGTGAGAAACAGGAATGGGCAATTAGAATCATGCTTTTACTCATTTCTCTTTGAAAGCGAGGTTACTACACTCAGGGATATCGTGGTGACAATTATTGAAGTGCCAGAAGTTTGCTGCAGAAGGAGAAAAGAAGAGTAGATTCCCCCTTATTACTAGCATGTTATTTTAATAATTTTATTTTAATCAGTTTTACTTTAATCAAACTGATGTATGACTAACTATAATTGTTTGCCATGCACTGAAAGTACAGGGGCGTATCACAAGTATCACATGTGTCAATATAATTGTACTGATCACACTGTGATTTTATGTAGCATATTTCCAAACATCCACCTTCAAAATGAATTCCTGGCTACAGGACTGTTATGACAGTGCAATCATTGATGCAATTGATATGTCTTCTGCTATGGAGTCAAAATGCTAGATATTTGGTCTTGTTTCAAATTTTTTGCAATTATATTTTCTGTTTTGTTTGTCATGAATATATACAGTACACTTGTCCTTTATGCAATTTATTACTAAACAGAGCAGAAAACAATGCACTGTTAACTAGCAAAAAGGAAATTTCTCTCCCCGTTCCATCTTTTTATAGTGAGAAATTATCTGGAGTATGGATCTGAGAAAAAAAGTCCTGGTTTTGGACCAAGAAAGGAAGGATCCAACAAGTCTGGCATATTTCTCATGTATAGTAAGGCATACACTCCATGGACAATTATATTAGTACTTTACTACCTTGAAGCAACCCATATTTGCTATTTTCCAGGAACACCTACCACTTACTACTACACTTTCTTTTTAAGTATACAATAATTGTGTAGCAGTCTAAAAAAAAAACATTGGATATGGTGTTTTTGGCTTAGAACATACTTTGACACCTATTTAAGAAACCAAAAATACACCTGTACATTTCACTAAAATGACATGGAAATATTTTTATTTAATTTATATTCTTGACTAGGATTTATAAATTATAAAAAATATCCAAATTTTACCATGTGAAAGGTTTTCCCATGTCACCACAAAATACTGACACAATAACACATAACTGTTGCCATGAACAATTTATTAGCCCTCATCCCCCCATCCGTCGTTGGAAGGCAACTAGCATAGTCCTGCAGCAGAGTAGGACATGAGAATAATGAACCATTAGTGTATCAGGCACAGCAGTGTTGTAGGGATTTTTAAAGCACTGTATTCTTACTGGTACAGTTAGGAATACACACCGTGTGATCTTAATTGTATGTGTAATGCCGTACCATTGTAGGCTTGGTTGGCAGACTGAGTCCAATCCAGCAGTCATATTAAGGTGTTTAAAAAGCCCATCACTAATGCTTGCCTGATACACTTGTATGAGGAACCACACACACTGCTATAGACTAACAATGTCAATGTTGTGTGTAGAATAGTCCACCACTATAGAAAAAAACATTCCTGGGTTTTGAAAGTAAGACAGATGGAGAAAAAAGGAGGCATCTGTTAAAATACAAAAAAGACCTTTAAAAAAAAAAAAAAAGCAGGTGGTCTATGCAAAATTCACAGATGTTCAAGAAATCACTAATACAAACAGCCATTGTAATTCTCATTACCTTGAGTTACCCTCTGTGTAGGAGGGGGTGCTGAGTGTTTGAGCATGGAGGCCGGTCTGCTCTGCGTCACACTGTGCAGAACTGCAGAATGCAGTTTACAGTGAATCAGATTTGATAAATATTAAGCTCCTGCTAATATTTTTATGAATGGAGAAAACTTACGAGGCGCTGAAGGGGAGAAAGCTAGAGGGCCTTCAGTGATGGACTTCTGTAGGAGAGAGAAGTCCATACTTACAAAGGAAAACAGAAAGGCGAAGGAAAGAGAAAGACAAGAGGAAGAAACATAGAGAGAGTTGGACAATATTTTTTCTGCATAGGATAGCATTACCTCAGACTTCAGTGGTTCATGAGTGTCTATAGGTGAGAAAAGAGAGGAAGCAAACGTTGTGTCATTAGGCACTATATGTGTATGTGTCTGAGTCACAATGCTATAATCCTTTTGCAATAATGCAGTGCCATAATGAAAAACTCATGTTTCAAATTTGAATCTAGGTCTATTTGAAATAATTGTGAGGTTAAATTAGCATCAAAAGTACATTTTGTTTGCAGATGCAGGATGTCAACTGGCCTCAATAAAGTTGACTCAGCATTTGATATTGACAGTGAGGATGTAGAACTTACACATGGGAGAAAAGAGAAAAACTTTGGTAACTTTGGTGCAGTTATTCCCATAAAGTTGGTATCATTAGAAGATAAAGGAGTTAGACCAGTAGATAACACTGCACAATTTTTTTTTAAAGTCTTTCCTGGAAAGTTTTTGCTGATTGTGACAGGTACCTACTGGGTTTGCACAAATATAGTTTTGGTTTTATTGCATCATGTAGGAACTCTGAGAAATAGACATTTATTTGTTTACTGCCAATAACGTATTTAGTTACGTTTATGTTTCGCATAAGTTATAAAATTCAAGAGAATTAAAAGTGTTTTGCTCCTGATTTTCTTTTGTATTCAATGTCTGGTGCATCACGTTGCAGTGTCCAACAGCAG
>JAQQZR010000035.1:5510571-5526766 GCA_030068235.1 Notoglanidium macrostoma | reverse complement strand
ATTTTGTCTCTCATAGTTGAGGTATACCTTTGATGAAAATTACAGGCCTCTCTCATCTTTTTAAGTGGGAGAACTTGGACAATTGGTGGCTGACAAAATACCTTTTTGCGCCACTGTATTTATAGGTCCCTATATAAATGTCAGCAGATTTGTGATATTGACCGTGTTAACTGCTTTGTACAAAAAGGTCAGATTTTCTTCATGGGTAACCTTTTCTATTGAAGCATGTGTTCAGATGACCTATTGATTTTATCTAAAATGGATCATAAGGTTTTACATAAACATGTGGAGTCCATGCCAGCTCACAAGGACACTGTCATTGAAGCAAAAAGGGGAAATGCAACTCTGAAATTCATGCAAATATTTCTACTTATTTTAGATAAGTATCTATGTATTAAATATATTCTACTTTTTGATTCAAGTTGTTGTCCATAATATCACTGGTAATGAAAATCATTAAAAATAGAAGTATTTTCACTCATGGTTTCAGACTTAACTGAAAACTATGAAACTAGAAACCAGTAAAATGGAAATTTCTCTCCCTGTTCCATCTGTTTACAATCAGAAATCAAAAGGGGTTTGAATATGTGAAAAAAAATCTTGGATCTGAATAAAGAAGGAAAAGATTCAGCAATTCTGAACAATGCTGCTTGCATAAGTTTTCAACCCCCCAGGTTTTCCATATGGTCCCGATGAAAGAGATTCTCCATTTTCTGAACACTCACCCGCACCAGCACTATCTCAGTTCAACTGTCATTGGAGAGACCGTCAGTCAGAAGGAAATGAGTGAAAATGAAGACTAAGGAGCATTCTAAGGAAGCTAGAAATGAGGTAATAGAAATTCATAGATTAGGAATAGGGTGCAAGCAGGTTGAACATCCCAGTAAGCACTGCTGGATCAATAGTGAAGAAGTGGAAGCTATATCACATCACCCAAATACTACTTAGACAAGGCCCTCCTACTTAAACATCAGTATCATTGTTATTTCAAAGTAAGACCAGTGGAGAAATAAGTGCAAAAATACAGAAAAGAATGATCTTCCATTAGGACCACTGAACAAGATAGACAACTAACAGTTTTACAACAAATTTATGTTAAGATATTAATATTGGGGAAACAATAGCCACCCTACACCCTCTTTATGCTATACAGTATTTGCCCATTGCGACCCATCATCATATGCTTCCACAGCAGTATTGAGAAAGATGCAAGAAGATTTATATGCCAGGGCTCCAGATGTTCCTTGTTTCCCATATTGACGGTGCTTCACAAAGGGGTGAAGGGTGCTTCAGAAAATGAAATTGTTCGATGCCACCAAGAAGAGGCTGGATGAGCTTAACATTTGTTTTACGTTGGCATATTTGGTTGTCAGAATGGTAATATGATTTTGATGTTTGTTAAGCCTACTTAGGAAGATATATAGTGGATATAAAATATCTGCTTCCCTGTGAAAATGAGATTTTTTCTGATGTAAAAATAAAATGAAATCCAGATAAATTAGGCCTTTAATGTGATACACCTACCAAACAAAATTCAAGTGAAAAGAGAAACATTTTAAGAAAAGAAAAAGAAAAAACTTATAACCTGGTTGCATAAGTATGAACACCCTTTAACTGATACATTGTTAAAGCACTTATGTTTGCAATACAGCACTCATTTTTGATAAGAGTCTACCAATTTAGTACAGCTTGATTTGGCAATTGTATTCTATTCTATTAAAAAAAACTCTATTACTTGCCAACAGTTTTTAGTGTGATGGTATTCTAAGCTCATGTCCTAATGAGCCTGTATCAGAATATATTTAATGATGGAGACTTCAAAGCACTTATGTAAGTCGCTCTGGATAAGGGCGTCTGCCAAATGCTGTAAATGTAAATGTAAATGTATTCCACTTTTCCTTGCAAAAATGCTCCAGATTTATCAAATAGCAAGGGGATCCCCTGTTCACATCCCTCATTCATTCGGCTTTCACACGATTTTGACAGGATATAAATCTGGGGTCTGACTGGATTTGTGATCATTATTGAACTGGAATGTGAAATTTTCAGGTTGTGAAGTGAGGCCTGCAGGATTTGTGCCCAAATAATTATCTCTGAATTGACTAGGGGCCCAGTCCCAGCTAAATATGTGACCACCATGCTTCACAATGGGTAGGGTGTTCTTTGGGTGATGAACTGTCTTGTTTTTTATGCCAAATGTATTTCATAATTATGGCCAAAAAGTTTTACCTTGATCTCATCACACCATGACACCAAGATTTTACAGGATTGGATTTTATTTTCCACAAGAAAGAGCTTCCATCTAGTCTTTCGTGTCTTTCGGAGATCCCTTTGATACTTTGTAAGCTCTTTAAGCGGCATGGCTTCACCAGTCAGATGAAACCAAGAAGATTTCAAGAACCTCCTACAGAAACTTCTGATATTTACTTGAGGTTTATTTGATTGAAAATGGGTGTATGGCAATTTCATTTGAATATGAGTTTGAATGTGATTGGTTAATTCTGAACAGGTTAGGGTTTTTTTTTTTTTTTTTTTTTTTTCATTTTTCTGTTTCTCTTTTTTCTTTTTCCAACTTTTTCACTTGGATTTTGTTGCTTGCTATACCAAATTAAAGGTGGAAAAGCTCTGACATGGCTTATCTTCTTTTTACTTTTACTGTGTGTAGACTTTTTATATCCACTGCATATACTGATGATGCTTTTTCTTTCCATATTTTCACACCTCAGGGATCAAGATTGGGTGGGAACCTCTTCTGAAAAAAAAATTTTGTTTTGTGTACTTATTAAATGTTCTATGAAAGGTACATGTTTTCTTGTTGAACAACAAATTAAAAAATATAGAAATTGAATACAGAAGAGAATACAGTAGAGAAAAGAAAATACAGAAGGGAATGTGTTTTTTTTTTAATCAGGTGGTGTATGAGAAATTTAGAGATGTACAAGAAATCAGTAATAAAAATAGCCATTGTAATTCTTATTACCTTGAGTTACCCACTGTGTAGGAAGGGGTGCTGGATGTCTAAGGAGAGACGCTGGACTGCTCTGAGTCACACTGTGGACAACTGCAGAGTGGAGCGTATCACAGTGAATCAGGTATTAGATAAATATTAAAATTTACCTTAATGTTTTTATGAATTGAGAAACATCTTACCAGGCACTGAGGGGGAGAAAGCTTGGGTGCTTTCAATAATGGGCTTCTGTAGGAGAGAGAAGTCTAGACTTATGAAGGATAAAAGAAAAGAGAGGGAAAAGGAAAAAAAGACACAAAGAGAGGTAGAAAAAACTTACTAAATATGGCAGACTTACCTCAGAACTCAGAAAGTTCTCAGGTGGCAGTGTTTTATAACCATCAGTATCTTTTTCTGAGAAAAGAGAACAATGTGTCATTTCTCAGTTTAATTAAACATTATTAGCTGAATCTCATTTCAATCATATAAACTCTCACATACATTTATGAATCAATGCTGTCAGAGACAGTAAAATGTAAAGGCATTTTAGAGTTTAGGGTTTCATAGGTGTTCAATTGTTAAAAATAATCACCACTCATCCACTTTCTGATACAGTATGTGCCCATATTTCTTCATCTATCTTTTATAACCCTGTCAAATGTCATACACTGGCTTTTTTTTATCAGGTCTGGTGATTGATTGAAATAATCAATCACCAATCAATCAATCCAAACCAATCAATAAATAAATCAATCGGTGAAAATTTTTTTCAGAATGTTTAGATTTTTGCTGTACGTTTTGGATTGGGCTCTGTTGCAAGGAACACCCACAGTATCCAAATAAAATTCATTATTCTGAACCAAACAAAATATAACAACTGCCTCGATTACATAGACCAATTATGAACTAGAGTGATGTATTTGAGGTTGAGGAACTGCCAGAACCAGGATGCTGACAGTACTATGAGAGTTCCATAGGAAATGCACGCTTTAGGTTTAAATACCAAATACTGATAAAATAAACAAATTCAGATGCAGATACAGATACTGGAATTGTTTTGAACCCCAACTTTGTACATACATTTTTAAAAGAAAAAAGAAAAGAAAATAGAGACACATTTTTCTTGTTAAATTTAGAAATCTAGGCGGATATGAACTTTTGCTCTCAGTTGTATATGTATGTGAGGCTCATGAAGTGATTTGCATGTTAAAATTTTAATGCTTTGTTCTGACATACCAGCTGTGTTGTGGATTACTGGAGGGCTCCAGGCTCCACTAATATCATCAGACTCTGCCCGTACCCCAAACTCATATGGTGTGTCTGGTTCGAGTTGATCAATGATAGTATCTGTGGTGGGACAAGTCTGATAGCTCCAGTCCTTTTTGGGCTCCTTCTCCCTGAAGCGCACGGTGTAGTGACTAGAGATTCATAGAAGACAAAATTAGTCTGTCGTTCAGTCAGTCTACTGATACAGCAGTGATTAGCCTGGATATGAATGATCTATTATACTTTATATTATGTTGGACATGTAGTGCATAAGCTGATATTCACAATTATCATAATTGTTTAAGCTACATGAAGGTACTTTTACCTTCTTTTAAGGCTTTTACTGACTCTCAGTCTCTCTCTGGGCAGCAAAAGGATCAGATTAGTTAAACAGAGCAAACTGACATAAAGCTTTCCACCAGCTTGACCAAGGCACACACAAGATGTGTGTGTGTGTGTGTGTGTGTGTGTGTATAGCTCTGCACCTGCAATATCTATAATAGAGACATATCACATTCCAAATTTTTCATGTCTGCACTCCTGGCTGTTCAAATGTGTGAGTATACAGACTGGGACTCTGTGAGACTATTCTGATAGTTTTGGCTCTTCTAGTAGTTGGTACTGCTCAATGTCTTCTGTCAAAAAACATGACCAAATATCTGGCAGAGTGTCAATGTTCTTGTCTAACATAGAGAAAGCAGACATGCACAAATACAAACATACACTCTTACCCATCCTCAGTGCAGTCATCCAGGTTGGTTTCAGTGGAAAGAGTATTTAGCAGTGTGCCCCAGGACAGCATGACTGAGGTTGGGCTCACAGAGCCAATCACCAGATGCAGAGGCTTTTCCAGAGTCTCCTTCCCTATAGATTAAAGATTTTTTAGGACATGCGCTTTATTTATATGAATGTAAATTAAACCAATGGTGTCAAACAGCTTATTGTGAGCTATGTGTGGAATACAACACTATCTTTAAAAGTGCTTATTATACATACACAGTGGTGTTGTTTACCTGTGCACTGTTTCTTCTCCTCTCCATTGATTGGTTGAACTGCAACTAGATATTTTGGCTCAGCATCTGAAAGAGTGAAACAGAATGTCAAAGAGAGGCAGATGGAGAGGTTTTATCAAAAAGGGAATTTGGAGATTTTACCAATTTCAGTTTCATATGGTTCCCCGTCCTCAGGGAGTTGGATGAACTGCTTGGAGAACAAGCTGCTCCCATAGCCCAGGATGTAGCCCTCCAGCTTAGTGTCCATGTGTGGCTGCAGGAACCTCAGTATGATGGTGTCTCCTATAACACTGATCCGAACCTTTGTGGTCTCCCTGCGCACTGGGGATGGAATATAAACCAAAAATGACACAAATAACAAGAATTTTAGTTTGACTAAGATATTGGCCTTCTCAGTGGAAGAATAAGCTTCAATATGACATCAAGACTTTAAAAAGCCAAAACCTACAGAGCATTAATTGATTTTGATTCTAGAAGGGCATTTACAGTATCAGAGAACAATGTGTTTTTATGCTATTGCCACAGAGAAAAATATTCTAATATGCCAGCAATTTGATTGTCCCCACAAGAGTACATTTGGTCATTTTAATGGGATATTTTAATACTTTATAGTTTGCTAGAATTTTCAGCACGGCTGTGTATCAACAGTTCCACAGTTTAATGCCAGATTTAGTTCTATCCAACAACTACATGGTAAATACCACCAACACAACCATTAATAGGACAGGCACATGAATCTGGTCACAGACACTAAACATAAAACAGACACTAATAAAGACAGAAATAATAAATGAAGATCAAACATTTTAGAAATGGATTTGAAGCATAGCCTTGTGGTCAACTTTTATTACTTGGGTGATGAAACAGTGGGTGTTATTGCAGGATAAACGATTGCTGTGTGAGAAGGAAACTCCTTGCAATTCCAAAAAAAGCTAATTGGCTTTTGGTTACTTCAGAACCGACTTGGCCCATCTCTGGGCATCTCCTAAGATATTTGTCAGGGCTGGATTAGCCTGTCAGCAGGTGCATTGGAGAGATGTCTCAGTAATGAAACATTTTGAACTTGACAGAATCAAAAAAGTCAGACTATGTCTGTGAGTGATGTGAAACACACAGTGATTGGGATTTTATCATGTGCCATGGTATTTTTAAAGCCAAGCACCACAAACCTAAACTGTCCTATCATTTTTGTGGCATTTGACTGAATCTGAGCAGATAGTTCTATACACTTTAGAAGTCATCTTGCTACTTCCACCAGTAGTCACAAAATCAATAAACACAAGTGACCCAACACCTGCCCATGTCCACAGAGATGATCAGAGATGATCAGAGCTTTGGACCATGAGCCCATGCTTTCCTTACATACTCTTCTATTCCCACCATTGTGGTATGAGTTAAACATGGTTTCATCTGTCCAAAGAATCTTGTTCCAAAACTCGCCAGACAGAACTAGACAAGTTTAATCTGGCCTTTTAGTTCAGTGTTACCAGTTTAGTTCTGTGTTAGAGTGTTACCCAGTGTTTTGAGATAAATCTTCTGTATTTATACTCAGTGGCAAAAAAAGTTAAGCACCTAGAGTGGTGAAAATGAAATGAACCTGCATGTGGTGAAAAGTCATGTGACTGTATCAAAATGTTTATAATATCAATTCAACTTCAGTTCAATTCAATTTATTTATATAGCACTTTTAACAACAGACATTGTCACAAAGCAGCTTCACAGAAGTATATAGATTCTGAATATAAACTTATGAATCTATAAGTTTATCTATATATATCCCTAATGAGCAAGACTGTGGTAATGGTGGCCAGGAAAAACTCCCTGAGATGACAAAAAGAAGAAACCTTGAGAGGAACATGACTCAAAAGGGAACCCATCCTCATTTGGGTCGCACTGGATAGTGCAATTACAACTAACACACTTTAGTAATAGGGTCAGGTTTTGAGTTTTTCAGATCAAACAGACAACAAGAGTTGGCAGTATAGGCACTCTGCTGGTCCCGTGTCAGTAGGGTGTGGCACACCCCAGGGCCTGGATATATGCAGCAATACGTTGTGTGGAAAGGAGTCATACAGCCATTGTATCCTCTCCTGTGGCAAGACAGCCCACAGCTATTGTAACTAGCCCTCGAGATCCTGCAGATTGGCACTGGGTTTGAGTTGATGCCTAAGCTGATCCCACACATGCGACTGGGGAAAGATTGGGGACCTGGCTGGCCATAGGAGGACCTCAACATGATGCAGACAGTCCCTAGGCACATGTACTGTGTATGGACGGGCATTGTCTTGTTTGAGACTGTATCAGGGTGCTGTCTCAGGAGGGGTAAGACATGTGGATGCAGGATGTCATTGACATTGTGCTGTGCCATCAGGGTCCCTGAATCACTACCAGAGGTTACCTGAAGTCATAACCTATAGTTATGCCCTAACATGCCTATTCGTTCCAACGTCTGGCCACTGTGATATATGTATGCCCACAATACAACTCCTATCATATTCCGTCAATTGCTAGAACTGCTGTCTAATGCGTCTACAAGCCATCTTCTGTGTCTGGTGACTAGACCAGCTCCTTGCAAATGAAATCATTTACATACCCATTGCTGGTCTGCATGTGTACTGAATTACATCCAAATCGGACCATTCCTCAAAGCTGCTTAAATTTTTTGTCACTGAGTGTACATTCATAAAGGTGTTTCTTAATTGTAGACTTTGAGAATGCTACTCCTACCTCCTTAGAGTGTTCCTGACTTGGTTACGTTGTAAAGGTTTTGGGGTTTTTTTAAGCTAGGAAAGAATTCTATAATCATCCACTTTAGTTGTCTTCCATGGTCTTCCAGGTCTTTTGTTGTTACTAAGCTCACCAGTGCAGTCCTTCTTTTTACCAAATTGTTGAGTTGGCTACTCCTAAAGTTTCTGCTATCTTTTTGAAAAGTCTGCTTTGTGTTTTCAGCCTAAAAATGAGGTCCTTGTTTTGTATTGACACCTCTTTGGACTGCATATTGAGAGTTCCCATGAACAGCTGCCAAATGCAAATTCAACACTTCAAATCAAATCCAGACCGTTTATCTCCTTAATGTGTTAAAATATAATGAGGAAACAGACCACAACTGTCCCATTACTTTTGAGCCTATGAAAATGAAGGACTGTTTTATAAATGGCTGTAATTCCTAAATGGTTAAAGCAATATTTTTGTTGAATTCCTTGAATTAATGCTTAAAGCCTACACCTCAATCACATCTTGATGACTTCTTTTCAAATCTGTTGTGGTGGTGTACAGAGGCACAATTATCAAGATTGTGTAACTGTTCTAATACTTTTGGAGGGGTTAAAATTTGTTCTAATACTTCTGTATAATCCATGTATAGACATTTCCTTAAATCGTGAAATGATTTGAGCATGAAATATAGAAAGGTTCTCTTTTCTCTGATTTTTATCATGTTTTCTCAGAATGACTTGGTCTCCATGTTCCTATAGAATTTCATACACTGGTTCATTGTAAATTTTTTTACATGTGGATATGATTTTCAAAATCTTTATATTAAAAGCAATATTTTGATAAACTGTTACCAACAAATATGACCACTGGCTGTGTTATGACAATAAAACAAAACAAAAATCAAGGTCAATTTATTTATCCAACTAGGCAGCACGGTGGTGTGGTGGTTAGCACTGTCGCCTCACAGCAAGAAGGTCCTGAGTTTGATCCCCGGATCACCCAGGGTGCCTTTCTGTGTGGAGTTTGCATGCTCTCCCCGTGCATGCGTGGGTTTTCTCCGGGTGCTCCGGTTTCCTCCCACAGTCCAAAACCATGCAGATTAAGTCAACTGGCTACTCTAAATTGCCCATAGGTGTGAATGCGAGCATGTGTGGTTGTTTGTCTGTGTTGGCCCTGTGGTGGACTGGTTACCTGCCCAGGGTGTACCCCGCCTCTCACCCGAAGATGCTGGGATTGGCTCCCGCTTCCCCGCGACCCCGACGGATAAAGAGGTATATATAATGGATGGATGGAAGGTCAATTTTATGTTTAAAAATGGGTTTCTGTAATGTGCAACCTAGTAAAAAGTCAATGATCCGCTACTGCATTTGCATATTTTAATGTTTTTAAAGAAATTTTTAATACAAAATCTTGTTTTGATGGTTTTTAACTCTCTTATCCTGTTTAATAGTAGCTAGTTGAAATGTCAGAATATTCACACATCACACAGTAACAGAATGTAAATCTCCATGACAAATAGAGAACAGGATTACTGGACTAAACATAAAAGCAGGTGCTCAAACTGGATCAAATTATTTAAGGCTAAGTGATCTCAAACGGATGAACAGACAAAGGGTTGTGGGTCACTTTTTAGTGTGCTTTTTGCTATAGGAAGGAGTGTAGAAGCAAGTCACAAACATTTAATTACCCACACCTGACCTCCAATCATGCCTAGGCATGCTACATTTTCAGAATCGACTTTCGTTGCTATAATAACATTTTGGAATGTTAAGCAGAAAAAACTTTGCTCAGTGACACTCGTTACCTTTAAATAAGATCTTAATTTATAAAGGTGAGATTTGTAGTGCATCTTCACCTGCATTTTACTACTGTTTCGTTTCGGCTGTGATGGAAGTGGCTTCTACTGGGATGATTGCTTTCACATAGAGTACTAGAGATTTGTAGAATCAATGACACAAGAAATGGAAGTTCTCCATGAATTCTCCATGTTGTCATCAGTTGGATTAAGATTTAGTGTATGTGAGTGGGAATAGCATATGTTTTAAATTATTGTAATTCTTAAGGAATCGTTCAGAATTAATTTTGTTTCTGTGGTTCTCATCCTGGAAAAGACTACTCCCAGCAGCACATGATATTTATCAAGTATCACACTCATTTGGAAAACTCTCTTCTTATGTGTTTAATATAACTTAAAAGATATGTAGCAATTATTATTTTTTCAGTTTCTTTGTGTAAAAAAACGTTTAAGCAAAGTCTCTCAGATTTCCTGGATCTGTGCCATCTAGCTTAGTCTTAATCTGTGGTTGGAAATTTGCCCATCAGGCTTGGGTCAGGATAGTCGACAAAGTCCAGATCCAACAATGATTAGGTAATGGAGTTCTCCAGAAAAAAAATTGCACCAGGATGATATAAAATTGTGCAGGCTGCAAGGTCAAAACATAGATGATTGACAACAGAATCAGAAAAGCCAACACAACAATACATTATGCATGCATAGTTTTCGACCAGACCATATTGGTTTAAGCTGATGACCAGAGTCTCCTCACACTTCAACACCTCTTCCCAAGAAACACTCAGACTTTCCCTCCAAACAGCCATTTCCATTATTGATCACTGGTAAGAACTGAAGTAACATCCAAGAAATCAGTTCCATTTTGCAGTAACTAATAACCAAATGGAGTCTAACAAAAACATCATGCAATGTTTATAACTCTTTTATTTAGAACAGGCTGCTCATTAACAATCTGATAATACAAAATTCATTTATTTCAATAGCATGCATATTTCCGCTACATGCCAAGTCCAGTTGAGCACAAGAGACATTAACTGGGCCAAACAAAGCAAATAAAAGAACAGAGTGCATGAGTTCATGGCCAGAACCTGAAGTATTGGATTTGAATCTATACAAAGCCATAAATAACACTGCTATAATTATGGTGAGTCTTATTCTTAAATGCGATCACATTGTTGCATGCAAGATTAGATTTACCATATTATACATGTTGGCAGATTAATTATTATTATTATTATTCGAATTATTATTATTCACAAGTGTACTAAGAAGCCTTTAAAAGCCATGTGTTTTTTGCCTCTCACCTGTGGTCCTGGTAAATCAACAAATCATAAACTGATTCCAGCTGCAGTTCTTTCAAGCAATTTCAAATCCTAGTCTATTTTCTAATGTCAGGTATAGTTGTGACCAACAGTAAATAGCACAGCAATTCATAAACTGATCTCAGTATACTGTACCTCTGGATGCACAGGTGAGGTTGGGGAGCAGGACCTCACTGAGGATGAAGAGGAGTAGGAAGACTGACATGCTGTTCCCTTTATTCATTGGGTCTCTAAAGCTTAGTCCTGTCCACCGTTGTCCGCTCTTATGCTTCTCCAGTAAAGGTCTGCTCAGCTCTGAGCCTTCTCTCACACCCTCTTGCACTTTAATGTAACTCAGTGATCACATGTGTCTGAGAGTGAGCATATGCATGTGTGTGAAAAGGCTGTGCATATTATGGCAGAATTTTGAAAGGTTTTGCTTGTGACCAGACCATCTCAAATGGACGAGCTTGGGGGAGGTAACCTCTGATGTCACAAATGTTGTCAAAGTTTGACATAATTCTCTCTCTCTCTCTCTCTCTCTCTCTCTCTCTCTCACACCCACACCCACACCCATATCCTCTCTCACTCCATTCTGTTTTGTCCCCTAAGACAGCTATTATTTCTTTTCCACCCATTTGGAACCACTCTTCAAGCCATGAGGATTTATTTACTATGGAGAACGTTACATTTTAAACATTCAATAATGGTTCAATAGATTTTTCAAATCCTGGAAAATAAACAATAGAATTACTGACCCTCTCTCAATGTGTCATAATTTATTCTGTCTATTTGACATTTAACAGACATTGCTGTTTTGGCTGCGGTCCAGATATACAATATACTGACATACACTGACAACACATTCACTACGTTTACATGCACAAATTATTCAGTTTTCTTTTCCCATATTCCTACTTATCTGTTTACATGGCTAACGAACATGAGAAATACACTAATGTTCTGGTTTACATACATACACATCTACTCCAGCCTTGCAAACTGTTGTCTAGTTGGTTTGTGTTCAATACACAGAGCATAAACAGTCAAGAGGCCATGCATTGCAAACTGCCATCAAAACCCCCAAATGGGATGCATATTCCAAATGCACTGTATATATGTCCAAAGAGGCTCCTAAAACCTGAATAATATCAGCATATCCCATATGTTCATCCATCTATTCTGCTTATCTGTTAAGAATCACAGGGAAGTTGGAGCCAATCCCAGCTGACTTTGGACAAGAGGCAGGATACACCCTGGGAAGGTTGCCAATCTATCACAAGGCTAACACAGAGATGAACAACCATTCACCCTCACATAAGGGGCAATTTAGGATAGCCAGTTGACCTAATCTGCATGTCTTTGGAAGGAAATCAGAGTTCCCTGAGGAAACCCACAGAGGCATGAGGAGAACATGAAAACACCACACAGAAAGGCCCCGCAGTCAACCCAGGGATTGGACCCAGAACCTGCTTGTTGTGAGGTGACAGTGCTAACCACTACACCACCATGCTGCCAGTATCACACATGTCTTAATCAGAACAATTTAAATTCATATTATAATAATAAGAATAATAATGGAGTATTAGTGTGCACGTAAACATACTTACTTAATCATTGTCAGTAATCACGTCATCCTGTTCAAGGTTGAAGTGCATCCGAAGCATATTCTGGGAACTCTGAGAATAATATGAGAATACATCTCGGATGAGATGCCAGTCCATCTCAGGGAACAAACACATTCATAACCTCATTCACACCTCAGGTCAATTTAAAGTTACCAATTCATCTACTGGCCATGTGTCTGGGATGTGGAAGGAATATGGGGAATATGTCAAATTTTGTGCAGATAGCAATCTGAGCTCAGGATCGAAACAGGGAACCAGGAGCCATGGAGCAATGCTACCCACTGTGCCACCGTGTCACACTGACAAACTATACATGTCAATATAACAAGTGAACCTGTCATGAAGCTTCAAGCAGAAAAAATCACTTTCCAAGGAAGAAGTGTGTCACTTAACCAGTTGATTAACTCATTGATATTAGTTTATTGACTACTCAATATTTGTTTATTGAATATATTAATTAGATATGTGTTTATAGAGAATAGTTTGTTGACTATCAAATGGCTAAACCAGCAAAAGTTAAAACATAAGTTAGATCCTTCACCACCCCAATATAGTTTCATTGATTGACTTTTCAAATGAACTCACATATAATCTCATCACCATTTGACTCATTGCTTAACCCACAGATTAGCACATTGGTCATCCTATCATTTAATTAATTGCTTTTCCCAGCTAACAGCTAACTCATTATTTTAATACAGTGATTATTAATCATTACTTAGTGCACATGTTAGCAAATTAGCTAGTTATTTAAAAGCATTGCTAATTAACCCAGGGTTTATCTCATCAGTTACTTCATACATTATCTTAACAATTACCCACCAGTTGATCAGCTTGTCTGGCTAACTTAATGATGAAACCACTTTAGTGAACTACTTGTTTATTAATTTACTTCTGAGCTCAGTGGATCTATTTGGTTAACTTATCAGCAATCTTAGTAGTGGAATTATCTCTGGAACCTTTTACTTCATCTGTCCAAAGTCTGTTTGGAAGTCTTTGTTGTGCAAGTCCATGTTCATGAAATCCATGACACACACAGTTTGTATTTAACACCCAATTATTTGGGTGTTTATTGGGATTGGATTGGATAAAAATGTTGGCTAATGAATAAATGTGCAAAGAGGCAACCACCAGTAGCCAGGAATATGAAGTGTTTTATAGATCAAATTAATTTGTTTTACAGATCATTATTATTTAAACCTCATACCCACTCATTATATTTCAAACACTTGTATACAGGCTCGTAATTAACTAAGAAGTTGCATTGTTTCCAATAATAAATGTTCACCAGGTGATTGATGCACACAGAAGGACTTTATGATTAAACAGAAGGAAAACAACATGACCAAATTAGACAAAGAAACAAATGAAGCACTACAATTGTATTTAAAAAGAAAGAAAAAAAAGCAGTTCTGCCATTTGATCTGTTGACTGGTGAATGAACACTTCTTCATCACTATTCATATGCATGTTACTGCTTTTGGTTAATCAACCACACCTTTGATCATTCCAGTTTCATGATTATGGAATTCACAGAAACATGTTTAAAAGTGAGATTATATTCAGACGTATATTTCGGTGAATGCTTTAGTTGGGTGTCTAATGATAGCTGCCTTTTCCACTGAAAAATAAAACTTTAACACACTTTAGTCACCCACATTCTGTTTTTCTGGATTCATTCTACAGACTTTTTGAATGTGGATCCAAAACATACAACAGTTTTTCTACACAGAGTAACAGTAAAATAATGGTTTCTTTTAAATAAAAATAAAAAAAGAAATATAGCACAGGCAACATTTAGCAAAACACTTTCAGAAATCCCAGAGATTCACAGAAGCAGTATTAAGTGAAGATGATCTTAGGTAGAGCAAGGATTCAGTATAATGCTCACACTACCAATTAACAATGATCATTGATGCTTTGGGGAACCTCAGCCAGAAATGATTTCCAGTTGAAACTGAAGTACGAGAATGCAAATTAGGACTCATGTGTCCTTCATGTGTCCTCAGATTGACAAGGAATAAAATTTGGACCTATTGTTTTTAAAGAAATGTATGGTTATCAATTAAAAAGGTTAGCACACTCCTCAATCAAATGCAAAGCATTTGTGAGAACAATGTGAAATGTTTCTATAAATATTTCAGACCACAACAGTACACAGTTCATTCCATTCTTCATGCTACACCATCACATTGGCTGACTTCTTCTGCCAAAAAAGCTGATTTATTGGTTTATTTGTGATCTATTTATTTAATCATACTTTGAAGATTTTTGTGATTTTAAATAATAAATAAGTTCAATCTGTTTTAAAAATCAGTGTTGGCATTTATGACTTTTTTTTATATAAGAAAATTAGAATTTCATCTGCCGACACATTGATGCTTGTGGCGTGAATATGTTTTCAGACTGAATTCTATAGACAATTTGATTTTAATCCTCTGTGACATGATCTTTTTGTTAACATTTTGACTAATCAAAGCACTCTTAAGTTCAGTATGAAGCAAAGATTTTCCATGGTTCTTTCTTTTGCCATCTTTCCAGATCCTATTTTATCATCTGCTCAAGCATTTCATCTTGTTCCAAATTATTTAATAACTTCCACTCATCAGGCAGGGTGTGCATGTATGTGCGTGTGCACGTGTGTGTGAGAGTATGAGAGAGAGAGGCGACGTGGCAGATGGACCAATAAAAGGATCTGGAAAAACAAAGGCACTCATCAGACCAGTCACTATTAATTTAATAGAAACAGACTTTACCTACAAATACAATAATCAGGGATGTTTGAAAATCCCACCAGAGACACCTGAGGACCAGCTGCATTTACGCATGCTTTAATAATAATGCCCTTGGGAGATTAATGTGTCTCTGTCTCCGAGTGATGAACTAACACATTGTGTTTAAGTGATTTGAATTCCAGCGCAATTTGACAACGTCTCTTATTCAGCAAAAGCTCCGGTCACATTAAAATATATGAGGAATCCAGGGTCCTGGACTCTGAGAGAAGCTGCAGGGTAGCGGAATGTTCTGCATGTGGCGTTCAGGAGGTAGGGTTCATGCGTTACCTCATGCTAAAGAAATACTTATTCAGGATGCCAGATTTTAGTGTTTATTAAAAAAATGTCTGCTGGACTGATTAAATCCCTCTCCATGCTATTAATATAAATAATAGCTACTCAGACAGTTGCACACAGAATCGAGTTTGCTGAAAACAAAAGTGTGTCTAAGTTATATACAATTCTGGCCTTGGACTTGATATGATATTGGGTCAAGCAAGGAGCAGAATTAAGTCTAACCCTGCTGTCTGACAGGTTAGGGTTACCACAATATGTCACATGTGTGTTTATGTTTATGGTGTAAATACACTTGGAATGCCATTTAAGGGCAATACATAAATTAACTAACATTTCCACAGTCTTACTTGGAGATATTGCTTATCTTAAAGATAAGCTGTAAGCTGGGCGGCACAGTGGTGTGGTGGTTAGCACTGTCGCCTCACAGCAAGAAGGTCCTGGGTTCGATCCCCGGGTCACCCA
>JAQQZR010000035.1:5487826-5499973 GCA_030068235.1 Notoglanidium macrostoma | reverse complement strand
GGACACCGGGATGGGTCGGGCAGGCCCGGAAAACAGAAGGGGTCAGGATCACTGGATTCTCTGGAGTAGCGTGTATAAATAAATAGTGGTGGAAGGCTTATAAACAGAATATGAAAAGTTCTACATGTGTAGCATAGTATGGTAGCGGTAATGATAGTAATGATAAATAATTATTGTGCCGAAATATATATATAAATATAAATACTTCATACTGTAGTATTTTACACCAGATCTAGATAATATAAGTACCTAAATATATAATATATATGAATAGATATAATCTATATACAGATATACAATATATATAAATATATACATACATATATATATACATATATATGATAGATATAAATATACATATATAATAGTAGTAATATATACTAGTTATAGCAGTAGTTATATTAATATAATAAATCAGTAAATAGTAGAATCGAAAGTTGAATTATTGCACAGTCATGTGGTCTATTGCACAGTCATGGTTAGTTGTCCGGGTTATGTTTGGTCAGACTCATTGTTCCTGTTCCTCCCCGTCCTCCTCTGTCCTCCTGTTACCCTCCCCCCAGCGAGGAGTTGAACGGTTTGATGGTGTGTGGGACAAAGGAGTTTTTAAGTCTGTTGGTCCTAGATTTGGGGAGAAGCAACCTGTCGCTGAGCAGACTCCTCTGGTTGTTTATGACAGTGTGCAGAGGATGCCTGGCATTGTCCATAATGGCCAGCAGTTTATTAAGTGTCCTCTTCTCTGCCACTGTCACCAGAGTGTCCAGCTTCATGCCGACCACAGAGCCGGCCCTCCTGATCAGTTTGTCCAGCCTGGATGAGTCCTTCCTTTGCCGTACTGCTCCCCCAGCACACCACAGCATAGAAAAAGACACTGGCACCCACAGACTGGTAGAACATCCACAGGAACTTCCTTCAGATGTTGAAAGACCACAACCTCCTGAGGAAATACAGTCTGCTTTGGCCATTTTTATACAGGTACTGTGTGTTATATGTCCAGTCCAGTTTGTTTTCCACCCACAGCCAGAGGTACTTGTATGTGTTGCAACCAACTGCACCTCCTCTCCCTCGATCTGAAATTGTCGTGGACTTGGTCTGGACCTCCCAAAGTCCACGACCAGTTCCTTGGTCTTCGGGTTGTTGAGCTGAAGGTGGTTTGTGTGGCTCCAGGCAACAAAGTTCCTCACCAGACTCCTATATTCCTCTTCCTGGTCGTTCCTGATACACCCCATGATGGCCGTGTCGCCCGCAAACTTCTGAATGTGACATGATTTAGAGTTGTAGCAGACGTCCGAGGTGTACAGTTTGAAGAGGAGAGGAGACAGCACAGTTCTCTGTGGTGCTCCTGTGCTGCTGACCACAGTGTCAGACTTGCTGTCCTTCAGCCTAACATACTGTGGTCTGTCAGTGAGGTAGTTGGAGATCCAGACAACCAGGCAAGGGACCACTTGAATCCTGGTTATTTTTTCCTGGAGCAGACAGGGCCAGATTGTATTAAAGGCACTAGAAAAGTCCAGGAACAGAATCCTGACCGTGCGCCTTTTGCCTTGTCCAGGTGCGAGTGGGCTCGGTGTAGGAGGTACAGGATAGCATCCTCCACACAGACATCTGCCCGGTAGGCAAACTGTAAGGGTTCCTGGACATGTTGTACCTGGGGCCGGAGGAGGTTGAGGAAGAGCCGCTCCATAGTCTTCATCAGATGTGATGTGAGTGCCACCGGTCGGAAGTCATTCAGCTTGCTGGGCCGGTTCTTTTCTGGGATGTCTTCCAGAGGGCGGGCACTCTCCCCAGTCGTAGACTGAGGTTGAAGACTCGTTGTAGTGGCTCCCTGATTTCAGCAGCGCAAGTCTTCATGATGTTAGGAGGGGGTTGGTTTGAGGAAGGAAGGAGAGTAAGGAGAGGGGTTTGTAGTAAAGGTGAGGGTGAGGGTGGGAGGGTTGTGGGCTGGTCAAACTGGTTGAAGAACTTGTTGAGTTCGTTTGCCTTCTCCACAGTTCTCCCCACTGTGCTGTTCTTGGTGCTGTGGCCTGTGATGATTTTCACACCATCCCAGACCTCCCTCATATTGTTCTTCCCCAGCTTCTGCTCCACCTTCCTCCTGTAGGCATCTTTTACTTCCCTCAGGCAGCATTTCACCTCCTGCTGTGCTGCTTTTATTGCTTAACCTAACCTCTGCATTTGTGTGGGGATAGCAAAGAAAGAATTTCATTGCACAGAGAACTGTAATTTCTACTGAACATATGACAATAAACGTTGAATCTAGTTGTCTTAAAAGAATCTGACCTTGCTCCATTACAAAAGAAAATCACTTCTGAGTCCCAGAACTGTCCTGATTGTGACTTTAATATTGACACTGCAATATTCAGACAATTGAAGTTGAACTGTTGCTCTGAAGGTATTGAGTAGAAAATGTCTTTAAAATGTTTTCAAATAATGAAAAACGGTTAAACACTAATTCATGTAATGTACTCAGCAAGAGTCATAGGCATCCTATTTTATTTATTTATTTTTGTCTTAGATGAGTATTTTATGACTTACGCATTATTGAGTCAGTAAATAGGCATTTTAGATAAAAAATTAAGTTAAACATTCACAGAAAGATGTTTGTATGTAGCAAAGAAAGCAGCATATTGCATAATGGATGTCTTTTCAGACAAAAAATAAATAAATGCTGGCTACCAGGGATTATCTGAAAAAACACACTCAAGTGTGACAATTCGAGTCTCCAGATGAATTGTAGCAGGTTCTCCTAGATGCTTAGAAAAACTTATAAGCCAATGTTCTCATATAATTGTATGAATTGTACAGTACCTGAGACCACTGATGCATTTTTAATGACAAAAAGTTATCATGCCAAACACTGACTTTTTTTAGTTTAGTGCTGTTTACTGTTCTTTATAGTAAATTGTTTTTATGTTGAAAATGTTCATTATTATTATTATTAGTAGTAGTAGTTTTATTATATTAAATATATTTATATTAGTTTTATTATTATTATTACATTAATTCATTATTTTTAAAGGCATCTTTGCTTTACAGCATTTCTTTTGCACAGGACTTAATATGCATTTCAAGCTGTTTAACCAAATTGAAAACATAAAAAAGAAAAAGCTTTGTGGAATCATATTGTACATTATCTAGATCTTCAAGGGTGGTAAGGAAAAGTAGCTCCAACTCTGCAGAGTTACTTTGTGGAATATTCTGAGCTGTATTTTGTCTTATTAAGTACCTCACTTTCTCTTGGCTTGCTGTTGAACATGCTCTGAACAATTTCTAATGGGAAATTACATCATTTGTCAATAAGAAACATTGCAATAATGTTTCAGTAAGAAACACTGTAATCGGTGCGAGAGAAAAGAAAAGGAAAGGAAAAGGAAAACACACTCAGATGCAGAAAGAACAGCAACAGATGACTCATTAGACCATATTACTTTGTTCCACTGTTCAAAGGTCCAAGTTTCTTAGTCATTAAAGCAGGTTGTTTTCATTAGACCAGGTCAGTTTTATGAAACATGGTTTTCTACCCTCCTGTTGTTTAGGTTTATTCTTATTTTCATTTAGCAGCTATGACATTTAAGTTTGGCTGTCTCTGTGCTTGAGTGTCCACATTCTCCTATTTTTGTATCTGTTTTCTAGGGCAGCTCCTCTTTGTTGGAAATATGCTGTCATGCTTTCCCTTGAATTTGTTATTTCTGTGACTGACACACCAGCAGTATGAGAACCAAGCCTATTTATCATGTGATAATTTGCTTTTTACAACAAAAAAAAAACACAGAAGTTCAAATATGGTTTTAATTCTTTTAATAGAAATATATTAGTGGTCAGTACTTACTTGAATTGGAAACACATTTAAATTTCTCACTTCAACAGGTGAATGCTTCTGGTTCATTTGGACAAATAATATATTTACACTGCAAAATATAAGTTGATAATATTGATCAACTAATATATTAAAATACATTAATTTAAAATTTTGCATTGGCATACCTCATCTTTGTTACGAGTCTTATTAGACACCATTATTATTAGTTACTAAACATGCTCACTCATCAGTGGAGTTAAAGGTAAAAGCCAACAGAATACAGAAGCTACAGTTTCCCTGTCTCGCCAGCTGCTACGTCGTGTTTGTGAGTGTTTCTGTGGGTTGTTCTGGAGATCAGTTTCTTTGAGGTAATGGGAATAAATTTAAATAAATACAGCATAAAAGAAGTGATAAACCTCTCTTACATTCTTCCTTTGGTCTCACTTATCTCTTTTATCCTTTGGATGAAAGGTTTGGTTGTAATAACTTCAGAAAAATCTGGCTGAGATTTTGAGGAATAACCCTGGAAAGTAATACATTTTCCAGGGCTATCTCTTTTGGCCGTGTCAAAAGAGAGTATGTGGGGAAATTGAAAACATGTAACACCTCAGATTTAGCAGTTGCTTCAAAAGACAATAAAACATTGATTCTGTTTAGTAGATTCAGTTTCACCCCACATTCAAGATTCAGTAGTCCATCATAAACATCAATCAACTTTATACAGATTATTGTAAAGAAATTACACTAAGTACATATTACACATGATTACACATGGATTCTGTTTTGGGCCAGGGCCATATTTCTGAACTCTAGATTATGATTAAAGCACAGTTAGTAAGGCACTGATTAGAATCTCATATGATAAACATTCATATCCATGTGATATAGGAAAGACAGAAGACTATACAGCTAAATGTTCATCAAGCTTTCTTCAAATGAGCCTGAAACGGCAATAAACATGAGTCAATGAAACATTGTTAACAGGTTAATGTCAACAGGTTAAATGAAAAATGTTAATCTAATGTGAAGACATTTTCTTGATTCACTAATAGAATTAGTTTGTTGTGTGAATACCTTGTTTTGTGTAGCAGGCTACTAGGTGTGTGCCCTTTTCATGTTGATGAACTCTCACACTGAGCATCTGCCACACTTATGACATACACAAAAACAGAAAAGTGAACACACTATATTAAGAAAGGAAATGAAGAGTAGCTCAGTTGAGCAACCATACTCACACTTGATGCTGAGTCACAAAGTTCACAAACTGACGATCTTTAGCATAAAGCTCAATAAAGCGAATCCGTTCCTGAATCTCCTACAGACCAAAGGAAACATCATAGATTAAATACCAACATCTCAAAAGCACACCAATAAACATCAGCTTTTTTTCAATACACAGGTAGTGTACTTCTTTGGTGAGTTCACTGTTCTCATAGATGTGCTGGATCTCCTCACTGCTGAAGTCTGTGGAGGCTTCGGCACTGGCACTGCTGTGGAGTGGAGGGTCAGGATACCGTTTGTAGTAATGACTATAACCTGTAGTCACATCACTCTCATACATGGGATTGTACTTTGTAGCCCATTCCAGGGAAGGAACACTGTCTCGTCTCCTGTGTGTACAGACACAAACACACACATTTAACATCGCTGTTATTGCTGTCTTGTATTACTTTAGGTACAAAATGCTACCCCTTACCCTACCCTTAATCTCAGAAACAAAAAAGCTGCAACTTTTGTAAAAAGAACAAAACAAAACAACAAAAAAATGTCCCCATGACATTCTCTTATTTTGATCCAGGCATCTGCTCCCGATAAACAACTAAATAGTCAACAAAGACACACATGCACTCCATCATACACACAAACAAACAGATTTTTTTTTCTAGACCAATAACAATGGTGTCATTATAAAACTAAAAGAATAATAGAAAAAGCCAGGATGCGCTTGTTTAAAATGGCAGCTCATGAGACATACATAGGTTCAGAGGAGGTTGTCTACATATGCAAAGGAGATGTTTGCATTGCTGTTGCACATTGTCAGGACACAATCCTGCTATTTATGAGCTTTTGACTTATAAAAAGCAATCAAATCTTAAGCGAAACTTAGGATTTGCTAAGAATTTTTTCTCTTTGTGGTACTAGGCATTGAAATGGTGTGCTTCCATAGAAACAGCTCATTACTAAGTCTGAGGAGAGACGGCTCTGAATATGACCAGTTACTGTAGCACAGGACACACTGTGTCCTAACACACACGATGTCCTAAATAAATGATGATCACATTTCTGCATTATTTGTTGTTATCCTTTACTCAACACACTTAATTCATCTTTCAGCAGGAGTTAACTTGAACACTGACATGTCAGAAATTGTGTTGCATTAAACCTGTTGAAGTGAGAGCATTAACTGTGCAAACTTTAAAGTAAATAGTTACCACTACCACGCAGGATTATTCCATTGCAATGGATGTGTTTCATGTTTTATATGCATTCAGAAAAGAGTGATATCTCAACATTATGATTTTGGAAATATGTCTCCTTTGAAAATACATAGTATACCTGGTGTATTGCCCCATGAGCATTAGCACAAATCCAAAATTCACTTCAGCTTTGTTTATTAATTTGATACCCCATTTCTAAACATTCTATTGTATGTTGGTTGTTATCTGACTACCTCACAGTGTCCTGCAGATCCTCTTCATACTGGTTTCTCATAGTCCGAGCTAGGAAGAAAATGACTCCGGAAGCCACCAGCAGGAAGCCAGCCACTGATGCTATGGCAATCCCCACCACCAGTGGCTCTGACACATACTCCTCACAGTACTTTCCTCGGTACCACCAATTCTCCCCTACTCGACACCTACAGCATGCAAACACACACATTGTTGATACTCCCAACAGAAATTTGCTCCTACATTTAACATCAGGTTCACATGCAAAACGTAGTAAATAGATCATTTATCTCAGGGATTAAAGTACATACAATACACAAATGCATAATGTGGTAACACACTGATACACACCTGCAGATGGCTCCTCGTCCTGGAATGATGTCACACTTGCCATCATTAAGGCAAAAATCTGGATGGACTTCACAGATGCTCTGGCAGGGCAAGCCATCAATGCTGAAGTACCCTGGGTTACAAACACACTCTGCCTCACTGGACCAGTGGATTACTGTACACTCCGCAAACTCATTACAGGCCTGGAATTTACATGGATCTGCCTGATCACCTAGAATGCAATACACACATTATTTAATTGTGGAATGACTTGTAAACCTACAGTTATAACTTGCAGTGGAACACATGTTTCAAAATACACACACACACACACACAATATTCATACATACACACATAATTAGCACTACTTCAGATCTCCTCCATGTGTATGTAAGAACAATTTTGCTGAAGAGTTTTGAGCATCCTGACTCTCTCTAAGGTCAAAGACAAAGACAAGTCAAAGACCTCTATACGTTTTTATTAGTATAGTCTATATGTTGTACACAATCACTCACACTCATACTCAGAAGAGACACTTACTGCAAAAAACTATTTACTAATAGAGTATGCACTTGAGACAGTGACTTGATGTGAGCTTCACATTAGCATAATTCTGTAATGTGTTATACCACAGGGCTGTGGAATGCTCATTACTTGCATGGTGGATGTATCACAGCATTTTAGAAGATTTCCAGCATGGAAAAGTAAGTAGAGGTACTTTGTAGTTCCTCAGTAACATAAAAAGCTGCATTTTTGTCTTAATTCTAACAAATGAGAAAAAAAGAGATGCGGTTGATAGAGCAAGAGAGATTATACGAAGCTGCTATAGTGATATAATGAAGAAGTAATTTGTTTCACAGACATTGCACAACATAAATATAACTATGAATATATCAAAGGGTATGAAACATTGTTCTTTGAGGACTAGGTTAATTAAATTGTTGGCAAATTGGCTGTCTTGTAAGAGGTATAAAATTCGTGATGTGTTGTTATTGTAAATGAATCGATGTAATAACAGTAATAATGCTTTGGGTTGGGCTGCATCACACTTAGTTTTATTTTGCAGCATTCGTGTTTTATTCCTTATCTAAAACCCTTTGTGTTGTACATACATGTGTGACAAGGCGTAACTTTGTACTGGTTGTTTAAAAAGACTGTCTAAAGCTTAATGTTCCTCTTAGCCAACATCCTATAAATTCTCATCTCTCCATTTAGCTCCTCATGATGATGTTTCCATGTCCACCACCTCCTTGTCTCCATTAGTCAATTACAGCTACACGACTACCCTTCCACAATCACTCTCTGTAGCGCTCAGTTCAAAGTGTGATCTGCACTCCTTAAAAGCCTTTTTGACTATACGTCCATGCTTGAGTACTGATCCTACCTGACTCCACCTCTAGTGAGTATTTGTCTATGGCCAGGTTCATGGTCTGGTATGCTGTGTTACAGAAGTCCTCAAGGATCAGGTAGACAGCTGTGGTGACTCCTGGAGGAACTGGCTTCCAAAACTTCATGCGGCTGTTCACCACAATGCTGCCATTCCTGAAGTTTAGTATCTCCAGATTCTGAAAGTCACTGAGGTTTGACTGAAGGTATGGAACCAGCTGAGAACAGCAAAAATTAAAAATGATAAATAAAAATTTTTAATCAGTGCATATATATGAATTTGTCAAATATGCACATGCAAAAAAAATTAAAGTATATTCCAGCAGGAAAAAACGCAAACTATTCAATATAGAACATGTAGAAAATGGTGGAGCAGGAAATCAAGAACTGTTCAAATCAACATTCATGCGCATTGCAATTTCACAAAAATTATATTATATACTAAATTGTTGCCATTTTTAGTAATCTCAGTGATTCAACGCTGCTCACTCAAGAACTTGTATTAATAGTACTAGTACTAATAAAATAAGTGGTAATAAAGCTGGAAGATTTTTTTTACCAACTCAAGAAACCTCTGCTCCAAGGCTTTATACTCTGGAGAACTTTTATTAAACAAATCTTCAGAGAATATCATGTTGGTCACACGAAGACTGAAGAACACTATCTGAGCACGCCCAGGGCTAGTAGGCATGGCAATGGTGACTTCACTCCCCTCTACTGTTCTACTTGGTATATGAACAGATTCACTCTCAGGAATAGTGACATCCGTGGGTATGGAGGGATCAAACTCTTTATCTGGAGAGAGGTGTATGGTGTAAACAGCATGAGGTTCTTTGGTGATCTCCTCTTCTGGAATCTCAATAGCTGGAGCAATTGTTTCCACAGCAAGCCCATAGTCATCTCCCTCCATCACTATGGAAACATTAAAATCTCCACTTTCCACTTTCTCTGCTTCTTTCACTTTTACTTTGAAACTGTCAACATCTTTTATTCCTGCTAAAGTAACAACCTTCTGCATTTCTCTAGAGGTCTTCATTTCTGTTTGTGTAGGAACCTCAGTATCTCCATCTTTCTCTTTTTGGAGATGAGTCACAAGCTCCTCTACTGATATGGGACTAGGTGGTGCCAGAAATTCCTCTAGATACTCAGTTATAGTGGTAAAGGTGGAAAACTCATAATCCCCTGCTGGAGGTCTGTCAGTTAAAACAGATGTGTCTTCATTCATTTTTCCAATGTGTTCTCCATTATCTTTGGAGGGGTAATACTCAAGAATGTCCTCTCTCAGATAAGTCTCATCACCAGAAACAACATCTGGGGAACCAGCAGCTTGGTTAGGAGCCATAATAGGAGTTACACTGGGCAGAGCTTGAGTTTCCACAGCACTGAGCAGAAGCAAGTCTTCCTTCACCTTAGAATCTACACACATGGAACACATGAAAATTTACACAAGTGTTCTGCAACTCTATAAGAAACTTCACCAGGGTGTAGGGGTCTGTGCATACCATCCAAGGTGCTGGCCTGCTCAGTGAGGTGTGGCTGTAAAGTGACAACCATTCTCACAACAACTTCCTCAAATAAACTGGAATCTTCCTCTGCTTCCTCTCCAGGGAAATCTTGTGTCATTGTTGTGGTTTGTCTCTCATACTATAAGAAAAATCACTGTCAACAACATGTTATATACCACAGCACTATTGAATTCTCAAATCTGATTGGTCAGAAGGTATTGATTGAACATCTATTATAGCACTGACAGTAGCAAAGTAAATTTGCAAGGGAAATTACAGGTTATATGAATGCACTAATACATTTTCATTGCTATAGTAAAAACTCATTCACAGGGACTATTATGGCAGATGCTAAACATGAGCTAAGACTAATAACAAATGGATTTAAAAATGTGTTGCTTTTTTTCTGTAAAGAGATTATTTAACATTTATAGGAGAAGTTTCCAATGTCAGTGCTCTGTAAGAGTCAATAAGCTACTTTTTTTGTCTTATTCAAAAGTTGGAAAAAAAAAAAGCTGGTGAGGCAACGACTGTTTATAGTTGCCATATTGTAAGTGATACTTACATACATAAGTGTGAACTTGTGAAATAACTTGTGAAAGTGTGAAAGAGTGAACTTGTACATGGACATTGCACAACACTAAACGTAACTATAAATCGAATGTGATTTTTTCATTGATTACTTCCCTACAATAGCATGCCCCAAAGTGTTTCATCCCTTTTTAAAGTTTTTTAGAAAACACATCCTTAAAGTAATTAACTTGACCTACCATTTTCTCAGTTTTCTGTGGTCCATTTGTAGGTTGGGCTTCCTCTGTAGATATTTCCTCTGCAAATAATAAATCCAATTTAGACTACTACAGACTGCAATAATTTACTTAATTCAAAGTTATTAATGATAGCTCACAGCTCTGTATACCAAGAGGTGCCTCAGTGATGTTGACATGCATGTCAGCGATGGTGTATAGAACAGGGCTTTTTTCTGTATCACTGAAGTTTCCTTCCACCATGTTCAACTGCATGTTGATGAAGTCCAGAGTTTCACTGCTGATCTCGTGACCCATTGTCTGAAGAGACACTACGTAGTTAACCAATACAGACTCTCTGCTGTGAAGAGAACACAAGTGTATATATATCCTTCAGTCCATAATATACTTCACTAACATTACATCCACACTACTAAACATCCACACTGATTTTTAAAAACAAGAAAGAAAAAGAAAGAAAAGAAATAATCATTGTTAAGGAAGTAATTACTACTGCAATGTCTTGTAATAGCCTGCTGTCTAAATAATAACTCAAAATATTTCAGTTGGTTGATTTACTGGTAGGACAATAACACTTTTTTCATTTCCAGAAAAGCAAAACTATTCAGCAGTAATTAAAAAATCCCAGCTGCATCAAAAACTCAGCCAAAAAGTAATTGGTAAGTGTCAGGATCTCTACAGTGATAAGGCTCAAGGCATAATGTTATTAAAGATTGAATCTGGAAACCTGTTTCTAAAATTTTATTTCACCAACTGCAATAAACACACACACATGCACATATGTCATTCTTACTATCCTTGCAAGGAACTTCCACTGACATAATTAGTAATACACCTAATTAATGCTATGCCAAAACCTAAACATAAACCTAGCCTTAACCTCACTATCCAAAAGTAAACCCTTTTGGCTCATTTAGCTTTTTTAAATAAAAAAAACTGCATTTTTCGTAAGAGGGTAGTTTTCCTTATAAAGACCAGCCAGATGTCCCTACAAGGTCAAGACTGTCAAATATTTGTGGGGACATCTGGTCCTCACCAAGATATAAAAATCTGCCCACACACACCCGTACATACAGTGCACACAAGCATGGGCCTGTTCTGCAGATCATCTCACTCTAGAATTAGACATGCAGAGCCATAACGTTCAGTTATAAATCGAAATATTTCTGGAGAAGGAAACTTAAGCAAGTACATCATTAATAAAGAATGGACTCACCAAGAAGTATCCAAATGAGGCCTGAAGAAAAACACAAGCATGATGAATACTATAAACAGGACACATTATATTCACAATTCCTTAAACTTCACTGTAATAACTTAAACAAATTATTAAATGTGTTCAAAGGAACTAATGTAATTACCCTGACTGGGACAAATATATACTGTACATATACTGTATAAAAGTTTATGCAGTTTTTCCTACAATACTATGCCCTTAAAAAATATCAAAACCTACATACCTGAAGTCCAGTACAGATACGCTCTTGAATTCATTCAGATTCTCCAATGCAGCTGAAACCTGGAGACACAACATAAGAATTCATAAATGCACATGATATGATAGTATATACACTACCAGTCAAAAGTTTGGACACACCTTCTAATTCAATGTCTTTTTTCTTTATTTTTATGACTTAAAAGACACTTCATGTCTTAAAGTAATGATGGACTGTTGTTTCTCTTTACTTAG
>JAQQZR010000035.1:5464760-5486212 GCA_030068235.1 Notoglanidium macrostoma | reverse complement strand
ACATAATTCAGTATATGTGTTGCTTCATAGTTTGAGGTATTCAGTATTGTTTTACAATGTAGAAAACAAACAAAAAAAAGAATAACCTATGAAAGAGAAAGTGTGTCCAAACTTTTGACTGGTAGTGAAAATTGCAGTAGTAAGGAGGATATGTTTGTGAGTGGGTGTACATGTTACCTTCTCAGTAAAATGCTGAGACAGAGTGTAATATTGGATGCTGGTTGGGTCGGAGAACTGTTCTAGCCAGCGCTCTCCTTTCAGTATCACAGTGAGATTCATACTAGACTCCATTGTTGGATGTATCGGCACAGCTATAGGCTCTATATCATTATTGACCTGCAACAAAAACATACAATACACTCAACACACTCTTTCGATTTTAATGACTGCTAATTTATTTTCCTTAGGCCCTCTATATACATACTTGCAAACAGCAGCTTGACTTTACATGGTGAGCCCAATCCCCATGAACACAAGCATGCCTTTGCTTCATTAAAAAGCCCCATTACCTGTCAGTAGCAATTTTACTCTTCGCCACCACTGACCTCTTCAAAAATTGTGGTGCCAGATGATGCTGTTGTAACTTCCCACGTTTCTAAGCCCACTCCATTCACGGTTGTTGGGTTAGTTTCTGAAATAACCTCTATTTGTTGCTTATCCACTGACCCAACTACATTGAACCAAGGAGATTTGTTTTAGTGATGTGACTAAGATGTGAATCAGAGATTATCAATACATATTCATATACACTAATGCACATTTGTTACACAGTTATACAGTTAACCAGTTATTGTACCTATTGCACAAGCAAGACCAAATTTGCAGAACAAACCTGAAGGGCTGATGTCCTGCTCTTTGAATGACTCACACTGAGGCCTGGGTAATGAGATACAACATTAGGTTAGAGGAAATGTATGTGTATGCACAAGTCATATACCAGAGTAACATTTATCGAGCATATACCATTTGCACTAAGCCAAGATAAACTGGATGTTAATGCATGAATCATTGAATCCACATAATTGCATTACTAGGCTGCATTGAAATCTATTGGAATTACACTATGAAGATGAGCACCCACAGTAGAACTTGAGTGGTTGCTAATAATGTATGTTTTGAATATGCAAAACAGATTAAAACATACTATTTTCTATCAGCTTTAATGTGATTCACTCATTAAAGTGATTTAAAAACATAAAGTGCAGAACTAAAGAATAAAGGGGATATTGACATTATTGCTTGACATTTAGTCAAGATTTCTGACAAGATTTCTACTGTGATGTGATGAGCTGGTAAAGCCAGTGCTCAGAGCTTGGAGTTAAGAGCACATACCTGCACACACGGGTCTTACTTGTGTCACTGAAGACAAAAGAGAGACAGAGGCTAAATATGAGTGGGATGCCATTAACTCTGAGGATATTACACAGAAATGGAAGCGAAAAGGTTCTGTGTTTATTATAGGTTTTGGTGGGAATGAGGATTTGGAAAAATGAGTATCTTGTGACACCTCTTACTTTTTCAGTCCACTTTGAACCAGCCTCTGCAGAGACAGAACAATGAAAGTCACAGATACAACCAAACCCCCACAAAACTACCTATACACATGTCCCTACATGCTGTGTACATTTACAATCTTCATTGCTACAGCATCGATAGTCATGCAGCTACACTCCGACTTACGCTGTAAAACAGAGCAAGATGTTCCTCTGATTGGCTGATCGCAACACCAATCTCTCTTGCACTGATTGTCCCGGTCTGGCATTGGCTCATCCAGTGCTGATATTCCTCATCTACAGGTAGGCGGTCCAAGAAAATCTTGAAAGCTTCCCACACTACCTCCTGGCACACTGAAACAAAAATATACAAAGTCGGACAGTTAAAGACAAATGATAAACTAAAGACTCAAAAGAACATGAGGCAAATAAAACACAAAAGAAAGCAGACATGTAAGCAAACACAAGATATACCTAGAAGGCCAACAGATTCTTTCAGTAACAAACAAGTGGAACTTACAAGAGCAGTAATCAGTCTCTAGATAAGATATGATATAAGGCTGTAACAGACCCTCAAGAACTGTCCTCAGTGAAGGGAGCCATGTGCAAAAATGCTTGATACTAGGTTCTATACTAAACACGAAGCTTTATTTTTTAAACTATTGAAAATGGCAAATTTTTTCCTAATCCTCTTATTCAATGATCAGTTCTGAACTTTGCCTGGTTTTAGATTATGTCTTGATTTTTTGTCTGCCTGCCTGAATAAAACTCTCATTGTGTTTACATCTGCTTCCTGCCTAGTTACCTGACAGAATACTTCGCCATTCCCCATGGATATAGCAGGGGAGTTTATTTATTTAATTTCGCACTCTCGCTGGTAGCGGCTGGAACAAATGGTGCTGAAAGCCACCTTCGGACATGGAGTTAATGCTGAGGTGCTCCCCGAGATGGCCTGCTGCAATGGTAGAGTTTTTCTGAACACTTTGGTTGACCTAGCTATCCACCTTGGTGACCTGCTGAGGAAGAGACTATGTCCACACTATGTCCCAAGATGTACAAGATCTCTTTCACTAGTGCAACCCCGCACCGAGCTGAATTCCACCAAGTGAGAAAGTAGACGATGGGGACAACTTTATTTCAACTGCTGAAAGCCTCTGTCCACCTCTGTCCCATGTGACAGAGAAAGCCAGGTTCATGGCCGGATGCTATCCACTAGGCACCCAAGTGGCAAGCCCAAATACATCCAAATAAAGCATCGCAAAAACATCCAAATAAAGCACTCAGTGAATCTTTATGTCTTCACAACCCTGATCGACTCCAGAGCCACCAGAAACTCCATAGACCAAGACACTGTGCTATGTCTCAAATTACTCATGCAACTTCTTTCTCATCTCTACACATCCAAACAATCAATGGGGGTCCTATCATCAAAGTCACCTTCACTCAGTGCACACAACCCCTTCAACTCCAAGTCAGTATAATTTCCTTCCTTGTAATTGTCTCCATGGGCCAACCAATCATCCTAAGGTTAATGTAGATGCAACTTCATGACCCACAGATATCATGGCATAACAAGGAGATTACCAAGTCATCCAAATTCTACATCAAACACTGCCTACAGGAACCATGCATCCCTGTGGCATCCACTTCCATCAAGAGCCCTAAGACCCCAAGTATTGTCAACATTCCCAAGGAATACCATGAATTATCTGAGGTCTTCAGTAAGGTCAAAGCTAGTGGTCTACCACCTCACAGAATGTACAAATGTGCCATCAACCTCCTCCCAGGCACCTCTCCTTCCCTCAACCACAGTTATCCTCTCCTTCACAGAACAATGTGTTAGGGAGGAGTATGTACAACAGGTGCTCCAGCAGGGGTACATTCATTCATCCATGTCACCTGCCTCTGGTGGGTTTTACTTCATGGAAAAGAGTGGAGATGGACTCAGGTCCTGTATAGACTATTGTGGGTTGAACCAGATCACTGTTAAGTACCCATATCTTCTGCTCCTGGTGCCCTCAGCTCTTGAACAACTATGGGCAGCCAAGATATTCACAAAACTGGACCTCTATAACCTATAATCTATATAAGTGGCTATAACATGGTGACAAGATAGCCTTCAGCATCACTAGTGGCCACTTTGAATACTAAGTGTTTTCCCAAGTTTCATTAGTAACATCTTGAGGAAGATGATGAGAAAATTATTGTTAATTGTTATTGTTAATTTAGTTTTTTTAATTGTTAATTTGTAATTTGCCATCTCAATAAATTGATGATATTCTGATATACTTGCCAAGCCAAGAAGAACACATTAACCAGCACAAGAAAGTTCTGTCTCTTCTGCTGGAAAATCAGCTTTATGTCAAGGCAGAGAAATGTGAATTACATGTAACCCAAATCTCATTCTTTGGATACATCATTAGCCCTTTAAGGGGTCACCATGGATGGGGGTACGGTCACTGCTGTAACCATTTAGCCCATTCCTACAACAGTAAAGCAGCTCCAGAGATTCACAGCCTTTTTTCCAGGCTAATTTCTACCATTGCTTCATCAGGGGTTTTAGCTCCATTGCAGCCTCACCCACAGATATTGAAAAGAGCCCAAAAAGGTTAACCTGGAATCACGCCGGTGAAGGCTTCTCTTGCCTCAAGCCGGATTGTATGACCTTGCCCATCCACAAGCACTGATTCCACAAAACCCTTTGTTCTGGACATGGCCACTTCTGAGACCGTGGTTAAGGCTGTCCTGTACCAGCATCTTGGCGATAGACCAAAGCTCTGTCCCATCATGTTTCACTGCAAGAAACTGACACCCACAGAGAAGAATTGTAATATCGGCAACAGAGAACTTCTGGCTGTCAAGTCAGCTCTGGAAAAGTGGCATCCCTGGCTAGAGGGAGTGGCTCGCCCTTTCATGATCTTCACAGACCGCCAAAACCTTGAGTACCTAAAGTTTCCAAGCATTTGACCCCACATCAGGTCCACTGGGCATTATTTTTCTCCAGGTTAAAATCAGAGAGGAGAGACGTCCACCTACAACCCTGGCTACTGCATCTGGCTTGTCAACAGGGACATCAAGAACACTTCTGGATGTAAAAAACCCAAATACATCAGACCCTATCTAGTCAAGCAATGTATTAACAAGGTCACCTACAGGCTAGAGATGCCTCATCATTCTTGTAACTTCCATGGGTCTTGTCTCGAGCCTGCCAGGACCCCTGGCCACCCATGCTACCTCAAATACCCCTCTTTCTTCACTAGAGACAGACAGCCTGCATACATCGTTAGCAACATCCTTGATTCGAAACATAGAGCCGGCACATTGGAGTATCAGTTGGCAGGGGAGTACTATGGCTCAGAGGAACAGAGCTGGGTTCCGGTCAGGGACATTCTCGACCCACGTCTATGCCTGGAATTCCATGCACAGCACCCTGACAAGCCTGGAACTCACCCCCGAGGTTGCCCCAGGAAAACATCAGCTCCCAGAGTGAGCTCTCCAGGGGCAGTCTGTTACACATCCACAGCCACCTGCCATGCAGTCGCATTCACATGCCACACACTCCAAGTTCCAGCAGTCTCAGTGGCCTTCAGATAAGGACACTGAGGAATGCAATTCCCAGCACCCACCTGCACTCTCCCACTCACAGTCTCCTGTTTTTATTGAGTTTATTGATTGTTTTGAGTTTTATTGATTGCATCTGTTTTGAGTTTTATTATCACTGTCACGTTACTTAAGGACTTTAGACTTTTTAGACTGCAAAGTATCATTCTGTGTTTTTCCAGGTCATACAAAGCCTTTTGTCTCAAGTTCATGTTACTCTTGTTTCTGACATTGTGTTTTTTTTCTCAATCTTGATTCTTGCTTAGCCCTTGTTACTACTGATTGCCTGGTTTTAATATTTTATCTGCCTGCCTGAATAAATCTCCCATTGCACTTACATCCGCTTCCCACCTGGTTACCTGATAATTTGTTGCATGAATTGCCTAAGGTGGAATTTATTTAAGGTTTATGTGAATGTGTGATGCTATGTCAGGTGATGTTCAGTAATTTTGTTTTCACATGAAAAAGTGAAGATCCATCAGATATCTTTATCTATGCAACTCTATTTTTTTTCCCTAATATTACAAGTTATTAGTTTGCCTTTACTAGCTGCACTTCATATGAGAACTTGGAATTGATTGTTTACTAACAAAAAGTGTTGGTGGTCCATTTGCATTCTAAACAAATATCCGGCAGGGACAGTTAGAATCACACGCTCACCCTTGTACACTTGGGTACATATACAACTCTTAATGATAAGAAACACTGCCGGTTATCTAGGGTTCATAGAACTATAGTTAAATACATTACCAATCCATGACCGAACCGTGTCATTCTTTTCTCTCTCACCTCATGAATATTGGCATAAGCATTTTCATATGCTATCCAGCACTAATTTATGAAATATATATATCATGCTTATCAATGTGTCATACAGGCTGGATTGTAAGTATTCAAAAAGTGTCACACAACTAAGACACTTCACATACATGGAAATCAATGTCCTTTATCCATAATTTATTTTAATGATCTTTTCCAAGGCAAATTTTTTTTTAACTTAGACCCCGTTTACACTTAGCATTAAAATTTGTCTTGGGTGAGCTGATCACAACTGGATAGCATTAAATACAAGTGTAAATGACCTCCAAGACGCATTCACTCAAACCACTTGCCGAGGTGGTCTGGGATGCATTTCACCACATACCTTCTGTGGTGTGAACGCTAATGTGTCCCGATGCGTCCGCAACACGGACGTAACAGAAAAATACGTCATTAATGCTGGACGTGGTGATTGTTTTATTAATAGTGCAACATGCTAGAAAAAAAATGGAGAAGAGCACCGATGTACATAGTTGGAGTACAAGAAAATAATGAAGGTATGCTGCAGGTTCAACGTTTTAAAATAGTTTTGCACGGGGACCTTTGACCTTCTAGTGAAAGTGATGTAAGGCTGTAACAAAATTTGAACAAAAGTGGTCAGCTGGACACCTTGGAGACACATGAAAGACACAGGTGTAAATGACATTGTGTCTCTGCAGTCCATTTGTGACCTGAATGCTCAAGATACATTTTAAAAACAAGTGCAAACAGGGCCTTTGTAACTTAATTTAGTTACTAACTTAATTAGTAACTCTATAGTTACTATAGTAACTATAACTTGGATCAAAAAGTGTGACAGAAAGTAGACTTTGTAGACTTTTGGGCATTGCCCCTTTTCCATTTACAATATGTGGCTGGACATATGTTTCTTATTTTCAGTGTTGGTGTTACTCAGGTTTGTGTTTGTTATGCAAAGCAAAAAAGAACACTTCTGCAAGTGTATAAATACAAACCAAGGTAACTCAACCAAGAAAGGAATCCATATGTCCACTCTGAGTATAATGGCAATGACCGATGTATGTTTGATTGGGGTGTTGGATGTGTGTGGGTGAATGTGAACAGTTTTGCCATTAGTCAGAATTGCAGTTTCTGGTACATTGGTGAAGGAACCATTCATATGAGCTCACAAAGTTGGCAGTATTGCGAAACAGTACAAATGTTCCATCAACAACTACAGCAACAGCTCATACCCTTACATGATCATTACTAAAACTGAAAGCTACAGTACATCTGGCAAGATACCTGTGTAAGAAATACTGGAGAAAGAAAATGAAGCCATGCAATCATGTGTATTAGGCCAACAAGCAATGTAAGCAAGGTAATCTTTTTTCATAAAAAGAGTTTTTTTATGTGTTTATTCACAAAGCTGCACAACATTCATGTTGGCTCAGTTTTATGGACATGAAAATGCATTTAATCCAACACAATGATCAATATTATGCAAAACTTTTGTGAGGATATAAACAGGACTTCAAAATTTCTAGTGTTGTAAACATGTCTCGAGTGTACTGTTTTTCATCACAATTATTTGTTTGGAGTAACCATAAAGTAAAGAACTTGGTACAAGAACTCTGTTGGGTAACACAATGCTCTTGCTTTGGAAAAATCTACTGCATATGTTTAAAATATGTTTAACTTTCAGGTAAACTTCAGTTAACTTTCATTATTCTGTTGTTAATCTTAAAATATAAATTTTCCAGCTACTTCTTTAAGGGGTCATATACAGAAACCTAAAAGCAGCAACTTCCAGCCATAGAGACATTCTTCCTTTGAGCTGTAACCTGCTCAGTAACAAACTGGACACTGTTTATTGTTGCTAAATCTATATACACTGACATGCCATTTATGTTTACAAGTCTATTCAATTTGTACAAACATACTGTGCATATTGTACATGTATTCTTTTTTTATAAAGACACAATGTACTTGAATGTAATTGAAATAATATTGGCCTAAATTTTTTTCTGATTCTGATTATTAAGTATTTGCAGGGGAAACTGGGAATGTTATGTGCTTGTGAGAGTGAGGAATATAAGAATGGACCTGATGATGTGTCCTGACATGCGAAAGTGTTATGCAAAATATATAAGATACAAAATATCCACTGGAGAATTAACTGATCTTAGCTCAGTGTCCAGGATCTCTGCACCTGGATTTCTTATCAACTCGCAATCTCAGAGGTCGACATTTGCATTTACATTCTCATCATTCAGGAGATTCTCATATTCATAACAACTTAATAAAGTGCTTTGTTGTCTGCTTGTTATACATATCCTTATGCTAGTAGAGATATGGTTCTAAAAACATGAACAGGCTGTGGCAATTGTGTAATTAGCCAAAACAATAGACTTCAGGACTTTTAATTGCACCTCATAGCTTTTTACTTAGTTGCGTAGGAAGTGACACATGAGCTGTTAGGGGCCAAAACTACACATATTACTCTGTCCAATTCCAGCAGCTGACACAAATCAGAGTCTGTTTTCAAATAGACAAGTGTGACTGATTCATCTCCTTCAACATTTCTACTAACTCATACTAATGAGTACTACTGACAATATGCAGTTATAATGTAATGCTACAATAAATAATTTTTCCAAATTACTGTCTTGTTCATTATCATTAATAAGAAACAGAATTATTGTTTACTACAGTAGTCCATATATTCAATGAGATGATATTGGGATATTCCAACTGCCTTTGGATAAGGCCAACAGCTTTCTCACCTCTCAGCTGGTAGTATTTGAGATGGCTGGCTACGGCTTGTTGTACAGTCTCCTGGGAACAGAGTTGTACTCCACTGGACAGAAGGATGTGTCGTTTTTGTCGTAGCAGAAATCCTCGTTCCTCAAGGGCTCGAGCTGTTGCTTGAGACCAAGTTTCTGCCCATGAAACATCAGAGCTCTTAGAGACTTTGTCCAGCTCTCTTAGTTTGGGGATCCAGTTAGCTTCATCTACAAAAAGCCCCAGCACAAATAAGCATACAGTTGAGTCGAGTCTAAATTGAATTTATGTAGAATTATAATAGCGCTGTATGGTTCTTTTGAATCTGAAGAATCACATCAAGATTACACTAATAATAGTACTTAAAGAATTCAGGTTGTGAGGTATTGCAGGCTGTCTCACTCACATGGTTAATTTTTCCTTCTACAAAGTTTTACATTTCAAGTCTATAGGATTATAAATGAGAACATCTGGCCAAATTCAGTCGTCAGTGACTACCAGTTGATATTTTCGATTCAAATACTGCAATACTGCTCCCAGAATCTACTGAATATCAAGAAAAGGTTAATATCCCTTAGTTGAATGGACACTCTTTTCTAGGAATTCTGATTAACCTTTAGATAATGTGTATAATTGTTTCTAGATGGTTATTTGCAAAATCTCTCCAGAATGGTTCTACATATGACTACAAAAAGTGTGTGTGTGTGAGAGAGTGTGTGTGAGAGAGAGAGAGCTGGAGAACTACCAGAGATACATACCAGTATTAATATCCAACTGACCCATTGCAAAAACACTGGCTATAAAGTACAAGGTGGAAGTCCATACACACTGCCACATGTTATATCCTCTCTGGTTGGCTGCCAAGGCTTATAAAAAAGACAGCAGAACAGATTTGTGTTATTAAATTACAGCACGGAACAATTCCATTTTTCCATGGACCTACCACAGTTCATTGTCTATGACTTTCATTAGTTAATTGAGAGTCAATCATCCTGTTTTGATAAAGTGTTTGGTCTGTCTTGTCTGTGATGCCAAAGTCCTGTTGCAAGTAGACAGATGGTACCACACACTTTTTTTTGCTCTCTAATCTTGTTTGGTAATCCTCTAGAGTGGCTACTCAAGAACTACATGGAGTGGTTGGAGTCAAGGAGCAATTGGCAAAGAAAGGGAGAGAAAGAAGGCCTGGATCTTCACTACCTCAACATGAGGTAAAACTAAGAGACAAATACAATGTGGATGGGCTTGAATTAAAGCAGCGAGCACCAACAAATCTTTACACAGATCATAACTACTAAGTAATATTTTGGAAGATAATCAGATATGGTTACACAAATACATTAAAGCATCCTGAGGTATGCGGGACAGGTATGTTTACAGTTTACAGACGTTGAGTCTATTAGACCTGTCTAATCAGTATTAAAGAAACATTTTTACCTCCTTGACTACCTATTAGAAAGCCAGATTGCAACCACACTCACTACTTGTCCCTTCCTCACCCCAATCACACAAGTAAAACCTTCCCCACTAAGGCGATCTAGCTAAGACTGTCTATTTTCAGAGCAGCTCAAACACGCCCAGAATTATTTAGGGTCCTACACAGTTTACAAGGTACTCACATGAGTAAAACAAGACAATATTTCACATCATGATTACAAATTTATTACAGTTTTTCATGAAGGTATACAAAAGCATAAAAACACATAGAAGACCTAAGAAAGATGTGATAAATAAAAGCAAGGAAAAATAAGTAGATTCTCAATTAATGCTTCATTCTACTAAGCTATATTATTTCTTTTCCATCTTCGGAGCTGCCATTTCCCAGAGAGGCTTGCTGAAATCGGTACAGGTGCAACACCAGATCTCGAATCTCTTCTCGCTTCTCACGCACTTTCTGTCGTGGAAACCAACAGTCTAGCTTCAGTGGAAGGTCAAAGTGCACTACAGGATCCTGAAAAGGTTTAAAAATGTACAGCACATTTATTTCCTCCCATTCATTAACAAGGAAAAGCAGATTAACAAAAGTCTATGTAATTATCATACGTGTTTACCTGTAAAAAGCTTTCTGCATACTGCAGTAAATAAAGACCACAGTCGCTACTGTTGTCTTGCAGGGGAACTCTGCAGTGGGAGCCAACCATCCGCTCTGCACTAAAGTCTCGATGTCCACCTCTTTTTACTTCCCACTCCGCCTGCAGATACCTAAACACAAAAATGAAAAACAATTACAGAAATGGATATTATGCTCTTTAATCTCAAACACAAATCTCTAGCATGGCGGTTCTGAACACTAATCCTTAGCCACTAATCTAAAGCTACACGCAAGGTTCAGTTCTAGTTCCTTGCTGTTTTAACTAGAATTTCAGTCACAAATAACTGTCTAACTATCTTTTTTCCTTCATTTTTTTATATATAGAAATACAGGCACTCAAAAACCTTAAGCCTGGAGCTATTGGCTAAGGCTATAGCTATTCACACTCCTAACAAACAGAAAATATATGCAATATTCAACAGCACTAATTCAGAAGTGTCATGCAGTGTTCATTATTTAGAACATAAATGCCAAGTCCTTTGGCTTCACGAAACAAAGTGAACAAGGTAATCACAGAATGGTGAACACTCACTCGCGCAGGAGCTTGAAGATACGCTCATGAACAGACAGCTTCAGAGAGTCCATAATGAGAATGCAGGGCCTGAAGGAAATTCATAGTCACAGGTTTATTACCTGCATTAATAACTGTTATACCAGAGCAATGCTGAATTCTCAAATCTGATTAGTCATGTTTATACCAATGCGCTCCTTCTTTGATTATCATTGCTACAGTAGCAGCTAATTAACAGGGACTTATATGGCAAATCATCCAGATAATTGAAGCCATGCTAATATTCACTACTAAAACATAAAAATCTTGAATGTGCAATATTACATAATTATTTAACAAAGAAAAATACAACAGGTGCCATGGTGAAGCAAAATGTTCATTTAAAATGTATGTAAATGTAACTATCTTGTGTAACATTTAGCTTTCATCTTCCCAGTTTCTGAAATTTTTATCTAATTAACTTTACTCTATTTAAATAAATTTTACACTAATTAACAACAGAAAAAGAGAGGCTGGTATACAGCTGCTGTACAGCTGCTAGCTACTTAACTGACAACAAGGACTGACTTGTCTCATGGACATTCCACAACGATAACTCTAACGTTAAACAATAAAAAAGCATGATGTGGCATTCACTAACAAATGAAAAATTGCATTATTTGCCAAGATGCTGTGGTATAGGAGGAATAAAACTCTTCAGGGTATGCATTTATAGGAAAGAATCCACTTTGGGGTGATAATATACCCCCACTTAGTGGGGAGCTGCATCGCAACATTGTGTCATGGATTACTTTCCAATAACAGCATCGCCTGTTGTGCTGTAACTGTAAATATTTTCCATAGTACTCTTTTATTGCTATTGCTCTATATTTGCAAAACCTATGGTAAAGAACACCTACTCTCACACATACCTCTTACAGACAGTCTGTCGTTTACAGGTATTTTCCGTGCAGGTCTAAATATGCAAGGGAAAAGTGTTCAACACATCAATTTAAGGATATACCATACAGTATAAGAATATGATACACATTAGTTTTAATTATTCAGGTCACTTACTGGTGGACCAGGAGCAGAAACAGACCTTGAAGAGTTGTCATCTATGGTCAGAAGGGCAATGTTTCTCTTTAATGTACAGTAATAAAGAGAAAAATACTGATAATGTTCAATAAAGTCACTCAGGTGGACTGTACCTGAATTTATGTCCCCATCACCATGCTGAGATTCACTCTGAGCTGTGGTATCGCTGGAATTTTCATTCTCATCATGCACTGAGGCATGGCCTCCTCTCTCTACATACTGTGGCTCTTCCAGGCCGGGAAAACACACGACTACCAGGTACCAGTGAGCTCTACAATATCAAACATAATAACAGTCAGCAACTGAACTACTATATTATAGCTAACATAATACAAATGTTAGCCAGAAAATTTGCCAACAAAAAAAGTTGCGCATATACTTCTCTACCATATTACCATACCTACACATGATAATACTCACTCTTGATTGACGGGCACAAACAGAAAGTCTTTCTCAAATATGTCCACATGGCGTGTCCATGTCCTGACTCGCTGGTGCCTCCTGAGCTGGGCCCTAAAACACTCACACACATTGTAGCATCATGTAGATACACACAAATGCACCCAAACCTTTGGCTCATTGCCACAGAAAAAAAAACTAAAGCTAGGGCTGCATTCATTCACATAACACAGCATTGTAACAACACTGTTATCACTTGTTACATTGACATGCACATTCGGAATGAATTCATTTTCATCATCATACATTGAACTGTTTACATGAAGAAATTTCATTCTGATCGAGGTTGACCCATATTATTAATGGATTATTAGGGTCCATGTAAACGTAGCTACTCAGTCTTGGGTTATACTGGCTAGTTATCCAAGTCAGATTTATCATCATTGACAAAATTTTTATTTATTTAGCAGATTTACCCTAGGTGTGGTGAGGAAGAGGCTGCAAGGCTCTATAAGCTGCAGCCTAATTGCTTGGGAGGGATATAAACATGCTTGGTGTCACTCAGTACTTTTCTTAAAGCCTCACAGCTTACATAAACCAGCTTTTGTTTTTTTCTGCCCCCTGATTTCCTTCCACCCTTTCCTTTACCAACTTACGGTGTGCTGGTGCTCTCTTCGTTAGCGTTGTCACGCCGTGTGAGCTGTTTGTAAAAGAAGCTGCTAAAAACGTGAGATCTTCTCACTGAAGCACGAGGTGCCTTCTGTACCAACAGATACCTTCAACACACAATCACACATACAATCCCGTATTAATATCGGTTGTTTCAAGCAGTTCAGTTATATTATCAAGTAGCACACACTGTGTCTCACTGCGCTTTACAACAATCAGGTTACAGGCAATTTTATTAATGTGCATTAGGGTTACTTATTATGGTGTTTGGGTGCAAACCATGATGTGAATGCAACAGCTTACTTGAGGTAGAAGTCGATGATGACATCATTGAGAAACTCCCCGCTATCTAAGCACTCCAGGTCCTCAGTGGTCACAGTTATGGCTCCTTTAGACGGTGGCGGAGGAAACTGGATCAACCTGAGATAAGAAAGAGTCAGGCAGCATAAAATTTATGCAAACCTCCATACTCACCATTCTCTGCAAAATCAGGAACACTGCTTACAATACTTACACACAAGATTTATGGTTGAAGTAAACAATTTCATTTTACATAGTTTGCTCATCATGCTATGCTAGTACAATTTTGAGCTTTGCATTGGAACCACTCCTGTTTTAATTTTTTTTTTTACCCTAACAACTAAACGTTTAAACACTGTTAATGAAGATTTTCTTTTTAATAAACACAAGAAAGATAACAACTGAGCTCACTTAACACTTTCACTCAATGCTTAAGCTAATCACTTAACAACCCAGAAGTGGTTACACTGAAAATGAATACTTTTTACCTGGCAAAAAACAGGAACAATTCACTTAAATGGGATTGGACCATTATTAATAATATGTTTTAGGTAGCAGTTTAAAGTGAAGCATTAAATATGAGGCCTATAGAAAACAAGTGTTCCTTCGTCTCCAAGACAGAAAAAAAGGCTACTGATAAAGTAAGGGACAATGACTAGATGATATGTTTATCTTAACCATTTGTCTTAATTTCACACATCGAGTAGTCACACTCCACCACAAACACCTCTGCAAAATGTGTAAAAACCAGAATCACTCGGATGCCATGCAAGATTTATTAGTGCACTAGATACACTCTACCCTATTTTAGGACCTAACAAAATAAATTTTTTTATGCGTTTTCCTACTCTGCGTACCTGCGTGCAGGACCACAGTGCCGGTACCGAGTCCAGTCTGCTCCAGGTTTATGTGCCAAGGACACACTGTAAGCACTCTGACCTTTGCTTTGACATAACGTGTAGACTCTGGAGTCTGGCTGGGCATCTGAGTCCTGGGAATGCACAAACACACACGTATGCATACAAACACACGCATAAAAGCAGATGACCATGTAGTGTTCCATGCTACTATTACTGAAAATAAGAAAAAATTTATATACACTATATAGTCAAACTACTGTATGTGGAGACCTGACCATGACACCCATGTGTGCCCATTCCAAAACCATGGGCATTGTGGAGCATCATGGAGTATCATAAAGATCATCATGGATCTCGTCTCCTCTTTTCTAAGAGCCTCCACTGCCCTGGGGTGGAAAGTGTTTCTGGAGCATGATTGTGGGGATTTGTTTTCATTTAGCCATAATAACATTAGTGAGGTCAGGCAGTGATGTTGGATGAGGAGGCCTGGGGCACAATCAGCATTCCAAATCATTCCAAAGGTGTTCAGTGGGGTGTTCTTTCACTCCAAACTTGGCAAATGTCTTCATGGATCACATTTTGTGCACAGTTATATAGTCATGCTGGAACGTGTTTGGGCCTTTTAAGTCCAGTGAAGGGAAATTTTAATGCTACAGCACAGAAAGGCATTCTAGACAATTGTGTGCTTCAATATGGGTATTGGTCACATGTCCACATACTTTTGGCCATATAGCAAATATAAAATCAATGCCACATTCAGTGAATGAATTTTTAGCTGAAAAAAATACTATTTACGATTTTTTTAACCTGCATAGCAACAATTAATATTTGATGCAGTTCCTCCTACACATCTTCCTGTAGTGTCTAACATGGTTGGAGACACTAATGGTAGATCCTTGTTTTGAAATCACTTTAGATTTCCCAAGAGGTAAGAATGTCAATTTATTTGGAATTAGCTTGAATATTTTAGGTATGTCAATTATGCCATGGTATTGAGAGAAAATGCAAAATAAAGTAAATTTTCTAATGTTTTAACTAGTAATTCTTCTAAAATGTCATCGTTATGGTGTTGACAAGACCACAAAAGGCACAGGTACATCACGCACCTTAGGTGAGGTTGCAGTTGCAGTGCTTGCTGGTGCTGGTGTAGTCCCGGACTCACACGAGACAGCGTGTGTCTCCACTATGGGAAGCAGTAGTTGGAGCATGTGTGAGTCTCGGCTGTTCTGCAGAACCTTCAGACAGTCGGGGTGTGTGAGCGGGGACAGAAGCTCAGAATTTCCATGTCTGAGACCTACAATGTCCATTATAGAGGCAAGCAGTGCACCCTGTACTCCATTCAAGGATTCAGACAAACACAGCACAACACACGTGCTACCCTCAGCTGCAGCACAGAGCGCGACACAGGAGAGAGAAAAAACAGGTGCACAGTATATGAACAAACTGAGGTCCTGTTAAACATACTGACCCACATTAATGCAAACTCTTTATGGAAACAACTGGCTGAAACGAAACTATTTCAGGAAACTTAAAGCAGTTTCTCTGACTCACCTGGGTGTGTCCCTGGCTGAACGACAGACAAGTCACTCGATAGGCGCCAAACCTGTACTTCAGCCAGCCATAAGAGGAGGACAGATGGAGGTAGTACTTCATTTTCTTTAGCTAAACGACTGTCCTGCACCAAAAGCCCATCCCATGTGCTGTACTTAAGCACATGTGCTGTTGCCAAGGAAACGTTTACCTCAGAACCTAAAGAATCTATAAGGGAAATGAAAGATGAAGACATGATCTATTATCTACATCTACAAGATCTATTACACCTCCACATGCACTAGCTTCCATAGATCGCAAACATTTATATGCACCATGAACAGATTCCACAAATAAATTTAACATTTTAAACTCTCTTTGAGAGACTAATGAGATACAGCGTAACTTCTGTACACCTGTTTCAGAATATAAGAGTTCCTTTTGATCACAGCTGAAAAAATTTGTCTCAAACACTCATGTACCTTTAAATGAAATGGTGATCTTGTCATCTGTGATCTGTGAGAGACAGAACATAAATATATTAAGGAAAACAGTCACAAATTCAGAACACTGATCAATAGGAAAAAGTAAATTAATGCGATCCGAGCCAATTTATATATGAATATAATAAATGTTGCATAGGTATTGGTCACACCTTTACAAGCCCATTAGTCAAGGAACTGAGGCTACCCATGTAGAGGGCGGAGAACTGAAGCTCCATCACCGAACAACCACCTGAAGAAGAGGCCTCAAAGCTAGAACCCTAGACGGCACACAGTAAAAATGAATAGTCATTAGGAAACCCAGCATACCTCAAAACATTACACTGCCCATTTGTCAATCATAATTCAGTGTGATTTGTTTTCTTCAACCGTGAAAAGGAATATAGATGGACTGTAAACAAAAACTTGAAGCTTGAACATGAACAAGAAAAATTTTATACCAATTAAAATGCAGGAAAGGAAAGGAAAGATCCGTGAGATAAAGGAGACCTGTCATCATTACAAGTAAGAGGTATCTTTAAGCTTCCATCACTGTTCAGTTAGAGGTACAGACATCCTCACACAGATTGCACACAGGTAGCTTATTCCCCAAGGGCCTTTTACAGATTGATGCCTGTTCACTGGAACAAATAATGATTTTTTTCTGAAGCTGGATCGTTGCATGCACAGGAGTTTGTGTGTATGCACGTCACAAAATTCCGGAGGTGACTGGTGCATGTAACTGTCAGAATAGTTCTTGTGTTCTTTATTTTAGGAAATGTGTGATGACAAAATCCTGGAACGCAGCAAAGTGACTGTGAACCAATTGTTCCCTTTTGGAAGATTACTGCCTTTCATTTGTATTACTCTTTGGGTGTGGGAAGACTGTGAATCACAAAATGTCCCTTACATGAACGTTGCTAAACTGATATTACTTGCTTTAATGCTAAAGCTTTCAGGCAACAATGCTCGGGTGAGAAGTATGTAAAAACATGCCTGGCTCAACCCTTACTTTCAGAATGAGCTAACATTACAGCCAATTCTGAAGCTCTGCACAGCTCGCATATGGGATTGAATAGGACATGGCACACAATCCTAAGACCCCACACCCAAGGTGAAGGCTGTGGGGAGCAGGGGTGCTGAATGTGCTGCTGCAGCACCACCTACTTTTAAGGTGTTGGAACTACTAAAATACAATACGTTTACTTTGTGCTGCTCAGAGTGTTTAACATTTGCATTTTATTTTAATAAAACAAATTTAGCCTGTAGATTCAGAATTTTTTAAAAACGTGTTTTAAGATGAGACAGATCAGTGGTGATCCTCCTGATCATGTAAATAATGTACAACAACCATTCCTATGATGGCAGTTACAGAGTGAGGAATTCAAAGTGCTGCTGTTGGCCAACTCACTGAGCCTTCCCAAAGAAAGGGTTTTATTTTCCAACCAGGTGAACTGGAAACTTCAAACAGGTAGATTTCTCTGGTGGAAACAGTTTCACTATGAGACAGATACGGTCAAATGCATCAACCCTATCCAGCTCCTTCTTTGCAGAAATTACAATGGTCACCTGGTTGTTCATATCAGAGGGGTGAGTGGGTGCCTCTGGAATCTTTTTTCTCTCCATGGTCTGTACAGGCTTTTGTTGCCTGTGTGGATCTTTGGCTCCCTCTAGCGCTTGGACATGCGCTGTACCAGGATCCTCCTCACCCTCCTCCTCCTCCTCTTCCTCTTCCTCCTCCTCACTGGAAAGGACAACTGAGAGAGAAGAGAGGGTGAAACATATACTTCCTGCACACGGTCACATGCAGCTGATATTGAAGTTAAGACAACCAATAACGCTGATGAGGATGCAATGAAAGCAGATCACTATTCTTCACATCTCATAAGAACAAAAAAAATGGTAGCCTTCTGAATAGATTTTAATCAATTATGTAGAGCTAGTGGAGGTGTCTACTAAACTAATCAAAACGATTAAGCTAATCAAAATTAGGATCATAATGTCTTTTATGAAGCTCCGTGCCTGCTGTAAGGAGGACCTCACTCACTTGGTTCAGTCGTTTGTGGTTTAGAGGCCTGTCTGACTTCCACAAGCTCTGAATCAAGGACGTTTTTATCTGCAGAGTCTGCCAGTTGACTGGAGTTGGGTTTGACTTCTCCATCAGCCAACTGGCCCTCAGCTGCCCCTGTGGACAGGCGTAGCACGCTGCCTCTGGTTCCACCCCCTTCGTCTAGCACTTCTCCATTCTCCTCCTCTTCAATCTCTCCCTCTTTTACTCCCGTAACTTCTGCACAATTTTGCACATCATTCTTGCTGGTGTTTTGCTACAGAAACAAAACACAATTAGATACCCAACAACAACTGGAACTTCTAAATTTGACAGTAATGGTGACAAAGCAGTACATGTAGCAAATCCGAGAAAATTCACATCGCTCTGCCTTACAATATGCTAAGGGTCCTGACACACCCAAGCAAATCGTGTCCTGCACCACTGAAACTATTCGACCGGTGTGCAGATTGAGCATTGTGGGGAAAAAGGGTTTTCATAGTAGCTTTTTAGAGAATACACAAACAAATGCTGCATTATTCAACTTCTGCCGCTTTGCTTTTCTGCTTTAACAAAATATCCGACCAGAGCATATAGCACATACAGTGATGTCTGCTCATCACCTGCAAATCACTCCTAGTGTCTCTGTTTCAGCCATGTTCACGGTGTCTACTCTCCCTTCCAAAGTGCTGTCACTGGTCAGTCACTAACCAAAGAATACCACAGTTATATCAGGAGCTCTCAGCTCCAGTCCTCTGAATCAGGTCTGCAAGATTGGAGGAGAAACACGGAACAGTAAAAAATAGTAGACAACTACAGACAAAGAGATACTTATTAAAGAGGACTGAGCTCCAGGAGGATGGTTTAACTTGCACCTTGCAGAGCAGTGGCTTTCAAAGTGTCTCCAATAAATAGCCGAAGTATTGTTGTACATTTACATTTACAGCATTGGAAAAAAGGAGTTATCCAGGGTGACTTACATAAGTGCTTTGAAGTCTCTATCAGTAAATATATTCTGATACTGGTTCAATGGAACATGGGCTAAGAACACCAAATGTATTCTGAGTGTACTCAGTCTTAATGTTCATGTTTAAGTAATGTGCTTATTATTTGTATAGTTGATCTACACTCACCAAACAGCTATAAGCAGTTATAGAAATACTGAAACCACCCTTTCTGGCACCAACAATCATGCCATGGCCAAAATCAGCGAGATCACATTTTTCCCCATCCTGATGTGAACATTACCTGAAGCTGCTGGCCTGTGTCTGTGTGATTTTATGCACTGCAGCCACATGAGTAGTTGATGAGATAATTGTACAAATGAGGAGGTGTACAGGCGTTCCTAATAAAGTGCTAGATCAGTGTATGTTCATAAAATAAATCTATGCTGAGGACTGTGGATTTTGATTTAGAAAAAGAACGTTTTAGGATCCTTGCTTTAAAGCATGTGTTTTATTAAATGTTTCATTATTAGGAAACCTCACCTGAGTGGAGGTTCTGTGAAAGATTCTTGGCGGCTTAACTTGTGATGGAGTGTGTGAGGCTGTGATTAAGCTTTCAGATGTCTGCTCTGAATCAGCTTCTTCAGAATCAAGAGGACTGACACTCATAGGTCTCGGAGAGTCACTTTCCTCCAACGGATATAATTCATTGTCTACAGTGTCAGGTGATTCCGTTGGTCTAGGCAACAAACCATGACTTTCTTTGCTTGGCGAAGAGCCACTTTTTTTCAGTGAGGGAGAATCCTGTTCATCAGATGAAGACTGTCCTGCTTGTTTCAATGAATTGTTGAATCTTCTGCATGTTTTAGCCATTGGAGGTTGAATTTCTTGGGAAAGGTGCATATCATTCTCCTCAGCACACAGACAGTCAGTCGTTTTAGAGGAAGCAGGGTTGGGGAGTTTGAGGGGTGAAGCACTAGCTCTCCTCCTGACTGTGCTGTGCTGTGATGAGGGTCTTCTCTCACTCCGCTTCTCTCTGGGCCCTCTTTTAAGTGGCGACTGCAGCTTGTCATTGACATCACTCCCACAGCTACTCAGGTATCTCTGCCCCTCTTTTGTCTGGAGAACATCCATCAGGATCACTTTCAGCTGTCGCCTAAAAACAGAAAATAAATGTAAATATACAAAATGCTATCATACTGGAATGGGGCACAGAACAGCAAGTGCACAAATTATTCCCTGTCCAACAAACAGCAGCGAAATATCAAGACCTCAAAGGTTCAAATTGTCAGCAATATGAAATCCATTTGTTACATGAGTCTAGAGCTACAAAAGTCTTGGTTCACAAATGAATCAGTGATAAATACAATGTGACGAAAGTAGCTTCATCATATAATGCTTTAAATAGAAATATTTATTAATTCAAATTACTCAGGCAAAAACAGTGGCCTGTTTATCGCTCAATAAGCACATGGCAATATGAGACAGAAGGTGAGATAATGATAAGCAAAGCAGCAGAGCAAGCGGAGTACTGGTGTGTGTGTGTGTGAGACTATACTATACAGCTCTGTAAATGAACACGAATAGGAGGTGAGGAAACATGATGACTGGACAGCTATGTGTTAGAGATAGATAACATACACAGTGCCCATATCTCACAGCTATGAAGAAGCACAAACAGTAGCCTAAACAGTACATATCAGTATAGTCCCTTTTTTAGCCTGTTATAATATCTTGCTAACACCAGGTAGAACATGGCTTGGGATTAACTTTAAAAAAAAAAAAAAAAAGTAACACAAAGGAATACATGCACACTAATCATTCAATTCAATTTAATTCAATTTTATTTGTATAGCGCTTTTAACAACAGACATTGTCTCAATGCAGCTTCACAAAAGTATATAAATTCTG
>JAQQZR010000035.1:5448576-5464660 GCA_030068235.1 Notoglanidium macrostoma | reverse complement strand
ACAGACACACACAGACACACACAGACACACACAGACACACACAGACACACACAGACACACACAGACACACACACACAATCAGGGTCCTCTGTCCTTTAAGCTCATGTCAGGGCTGTAGAAGAGGACATTGTTATCATCATCATCCGACTCCGACTCGAGCGCTACGGTGTACCTCACATTGGCAGGGTGATACTCACCAATCCTGGTGCGGTCACAAAGTCGAGACTGAAGAGCCAGCTGGAACATATTATACACGATGAGAAACAATGTGACCGTGTAGTTGAACAGAAGTGTGTGTGTGTGTGTGTGTGTGTGTGTGTGTGTGTGTGTGTGTGTGTGAGAGAGATTTTTCTTACTTTGATACCAGTATTGCTGAGCTGACTCCAGGTGTCCTTGCTAAAAACAAACGCGTTTGCCAGGCCGTGCAGAGGAGCACTGAGCACATGTAGGAGCGTGAGGGAGAACACAGGCTCATCGGGATACACAGCATTATGAAGCCTACGGGAATGCAACACATCCATTAATAATGCAATATCAAGCATACTCACTGTTATCAATGCATTTGTTTACACATGCTTACCGATTTAAGAGCGGGAAGATCGAGACCAGCAGATATACTGATGGATACCATTTCAGAGGTCGGATTTCCTCTACTAGAGACATCTAAACGAGAGAGAGGCAGAGACTGACTCATGCTACGTTCACGCTAGCAAGCAGCAAGCCACTCGTGTCAGTTGTAGTTCATCTCTTGTGGACGTGTTGCTACCACTACTGTTGTTGCATGTGGATGTGCAGCTGTTTTTTTTTTTCTTTTTTTAAATTCCAGTGAAAAATTTTAGTAACCAAAATGTATACCCTATAGTAGTTACTTTCCGCCACTTTCACCCAAGCCCCAAGCTTTATTTTTTTTCTAATACCTTGATGCGCATTTAACGAGAGGTCACGATATATGACAGAATAAGATGACTCCATGTTTCTAAGTTCATCTTCCAGTAAATGTAAAGTTGTGTGAACACAGGGTCAATCATTGTTGCAACAACTCCAGAAATAACCCATGGAAAAACCATGATATTATTTTAGCAATAATAAATCCATGTTATTGTTTTATACTTGCAACACCGACTCACCTTCCTCCTCTCCCTCTCTGGGTTAAAGGTGCCAAACCAGGACTGCATCTAGGAGTAAAATATAAAATCATTCATAGGGGTTTCTAAAATAGCATTAAAAGTATCATGTCTAGTTGGTAATGAAGCAAGTTACGTCCTCTACAATTAGATCACGTATAATATTAATGTGTATATGGTCATGCATGGGTGTGTGTGTGTGTTCCTGTGGAAATCGTGATCAAGCAGAATGTTCTAGAATCTAGAATGGTATGCTGCCCTAAGCATGATCTGCCTTGCCCTCGGGCATCAGCGTGACAACAGAGGACAAATAACCCAAGGAGTGTGTATAGGTTTAACAATCATGGCGGGGATCAACTGAGATCAAACCAGCTTCATGTCAGTTTCATTTGGTGGTTGTGTGCTGAACTTTAACTGTATCTCACCCTCTTATTGGCCACACAAATGATTCGTATATAACAGCCGATCATGAGGAAGATGAGGGTGAAGAGTGGGAAGTACCATCTGCATAGAAAAGGAACAGGGTGAAAAGCTATACAAAAGAAACATTAACTAAATCTTTGTTCATGCTACATGATTTTAAGGCTGTTTTTGAGTCACCAACTGATCGCCAACAAAAGCCCGCTTTTGATCGGCAGTCAACGCATGATCAAACAAGCTCGCTGACTAGTTGCCAACTCTGACCAGATATCTAGCTAAACATCTGGGCCAGTCATCAGCGAACTACAGCCAATAAGAGCACAGAATGGCGGAAAAAGGGGTGGGACCTCACCTCACCTCACCTCAGCTCCGCTCCGCTCACAGAGCAAAACAAACATGGCGAGCAAAAGTTTTGGAAGGCGCACCCATGCCTCTACGACATTTCAAGTGCTCAGTACCATTCAGCTTATCTATTCCATGACCCATATTCATTTCCTTTTTCTTTTTAGGTGGTTTTTCAGAACTAATCATTACACAAACAAGTCAAAGCATTTGTTTTTGTTGGACGTCCATTTTCACAATTCTGTTTCATGAGAGGGACACGTCATTTCCTATGTCAATTCTCATGTAACTTTCACGCAACAACATGATAGAATGTTGTTTTGTACACCAGACAGACCAGTTGTGCGGAAAGTTCATGTAGTTGGTGATCCTTTGTCGGCGGTGTTCAGTGTCTGACTTCTGATCGGGAGTTGTGTAGTGTGAACAGTACAGCGGTCTTACGACTTTCAGAGTCGTGTAGCGTGAACAGGGCATAACTGACAACTTTAACATGACACTCTATAGCTACAAATAGCTTGGGGGAAAAAAAAAAAAAAAAAACCCCAACAACTCAGACATACCAACAATGTACACGCTCATTAAACAAACACCAAATTTACACACAAAATTGGAGTCTCTGCTACTTTCTGCTGTCTGACCCATCAGCTTATTTCGACCACTGCAGATCAACCACCACTGCATTTTACTAAAACCAGACAGTTTTGATTTGTGGCTGAGCAATGGTGGAACAAGTTGCCTTAACCTTTAATAACCTTTAATGCCTTCAAGGACATAGTTCTTCTGAGAGACCTTCTTTCATTGTTCCCTTTTGCTGAGCAAACACTTTAGCCACAAAACATCTAATATACTGAGTATATGGAGTACAGGTAGCCGGCCACAACTATCAGAGTCATGCCAGACACAATCCAAAGATGGTACATCTTTGAAGAACAGTTCAAAGAACTCACTAAAAGGCCAATATTGCCATGACATTCATGTCCATGATGAGTGCATGTACACTTCTGACCACAACTGTAAACTATAATAAGCTATATTAAAGCTATGGCAGTGGGCCTGTTTTTATTATAGCACCAATTTCACAATCAGCTTTCGCTTCATGTCTTGCAAAAACAATGGTCTGTGGTTGGGCATTTGTAAATGTCAGGCAAATGTCTTATTCCTGTGAAAACAGGCCACACTGTTAATGAAAATAATCAAACCCTCAAGTGACAACCAGAAGTCTAAGCTTACTCTAGGTCATGTGTCCAAGGGTCTACCTGCCCTGTCCCCGAGAGCCTCGTTGACATGCAGTGATGACTGCTACTGACAACTTTCTGTTTGATAACCTCTCACTGAGAAAAAATGAAAAACACGAGAGCGCAAGAGAAAGACAGAATTCCTAACAGTGCAACCGGTTGAGCTACGTGTCTCCTTCAACCTAGCGGTGGATGATGTAACTCGTGCAGCCTAGGTAAACTGACACAAAATGGTATTTCCCCAAGGGACACACGAATACACAAGCACACAACACACGTCTCTCTGAGATTCCAAACCAAAACAAGGTGTTACTTACACGCCAAATCTCCAGGCTACGTGGTCATCCGTGATCCAGCTAAACCGGGGAGCGACAGATAGACGGAGGATATTGAGAAAAGGGAATTTTAAAAACAGAAAGAAAAAGATAAAACATGGTAAACCGAAACAGAATAGCTGGAATATTGAAGCTAGACATGGATGATTGATGAACGGACATATTCATTTAGTAAATGCTTTTATCTACAACATACAGAACCCAAACCAGGCATATCCAGTGTCTGAACATTTAAAGGTTCAAGTTCTTGTCCAAGGGCCCAGTAGTGGCTCTCTTTCAATGGCAGCAAATCTGAGTTTAACATCATCAATAACTCACCACCAGGCTCCAGCTGGACCATAGTATCCTTTCATCAAGGGAAGAACAGACATAAGCAGAGGGATCCCCCATGCTACTATGTGGTATGGTCTGAAAGACAACATTAAGTCATTGCAATGTAGCTCTAAAGCTGTACACGTGTAAACACGTGTAATCCTGCGCAGATGTTCCTTACGTCTCATAATGTTCGGTTCTGATCTCCCTCACCAGGTTCAGGTAAAGGTTCAGAGTGATGAGACATACCCAGGCCAGAGCACTCCAGTCTGCAACACACAACCATAACACACTTACTACATACACAATAGCAATGCAGTCAGCCATGTCTCAAACACACACGTAAAACAAACGCATAGTAAATAAAGACTTCTGACGACTGAAATGTTAACAACAACAAAAAGGATCATTCCTGACCATATACACAAACTCACCAAAATATGTTAACCACCATGCTTGAAAGTCACACAGAGCGCCCTCTAAATGAGACTCTCCCTATACAGAGAGAAATTAGGAGTATTTAAAATGAAATGTAGTTTGACTACATTACAAAATTTAATAGACAAAGTAAGATTTAGTAAAAGAAGTCTGTCAAATATTATGTGGAATTCTTTGGTTGTTAGTCTAGGACTTATAATTTTGCTATGCACTTCCTTCATTCCGATCATGCTTAAAGAATCATTTAACTTTTATATCTGCATATATCTTTTACACTGTTATATCATTAAAGAGCTGTATGAACGAGAGAAAAACAAATCGGTGAAATCCCAAAACATTTCATCACTCTTTTGCTTCTCTCGTTACCTTTCCTACACACACTGATCAATCTATTAATCCGAGTGACTCACCATGACATAAGCAACACTGTCAAAGAACGCTGCTACTGTAAGACTGACAATCATTTTCTGGAAACAGAACAGAACAGAACAGTGACTGGACAGGATTGATAGTATCTGAAAATATTCCTTCCATATCACTCGAGCAAAAAGAACTCTGTGTTTCAGGAAGTTTTGTAAATCTAACAAGAATCCCCCCCCCCCCCCCAATTTGGTCCATAAAAACAACTTCACTAAAACATTGGGGGGAAAAAAATGCCCTCTGTGCAAATATTTGATTTTATATATAAAATCCTCTCTGAAAGTATTGGAATAGCAAGTCCAACATTTCAAAAGTCAAAAGCTGATAAGACAAAGATAATAAGAGATCAAAAGTTGATTATAAGACTAAATTTCACCTTTCATTTCCTGATATTTACATCCAGAGGTGTTAAATAACTTACACCCTTTTGTTTGAACCAGCACATTTTTCAAGTTATCAAAAATATATGACTGACAGGCGTGTCTTGCTGCCCAGGTGTGCCTTGTTAGATTAATGTTTAAACAATTAATAACGCTGGCTACTCTTGGTTTGAGCCCTGGGTTTCGCCTGTAAAGACTGTATTTGTGGTTAAAAGGGATAAACCAGCATGAAGACCAGACAGCTGTCTGTGAGAATAACAAACTGTTTTGAAGCTCAGACAAGCATTGTGCAACTATACAGTAATTTGGAAAATTCTGAAAAAGAATGAAACCATTGGTGTACAAGCAACCAGACAGCAAACAGGTCTGGCAAGGACAACTACAGCAGATGATGACGGAAACATTGTGACAGCTGTGAAGAAAAACCCCAAAACAACAGTCACCAACACCCTCCACAGGGCAGGGTGAAGGTGTCAAAATCCACCGTTTTAACAAGACTTCAAGAGTAGAAATATAGAGGCCATATCACAAGCTCCAGACCATTTATCAGCAGTATGAATCAGAAATCCAGATTGGAATTTGTAAACAAACACAGAGAAAGTTCTGGAACCTCTACCAAAGTGATGGAGGAAGAATCTGCTCATGATCAAAAGCACATGGCCAAGCACGGTGAAGGTAGCATCATGACCTGTGTTTGCATGGCTGCTTCTAGTTCTAGAACACATCTAGACGTAAATATCAGGAAATGAAAGCTGAAAACGTTCTGATCCACAGTCTCGTATTCTTTTCATCTCCGATCCAAATGTTTACAGTGTACAGCAAAAAAAAACAAGAATGGCCATGCCGTCCTAATACTTTTGGATGGGATTGTAATTATTTTCTAGACTAAGCAATTGGTCTCAATTTTACATAATGCATTACTAAATAACAAATGCACAACTCATTATTACATAATTATTATTCCGCACAGTACATAAACAGGCTAGTCCAATTACATTATTCTAGGTCTACAGGTCCCTAAAAGAGCCATAAAAGACATCTTCCAGAGTGAACGCAGATTTAGTAACAGACGTCTATGAGTGTACTGGTGAAATGATATGTACACATTACCTGAGCCAAGGAGTTGTATCGGCGCAGCAGCCATATCACAAATAACATAAAAAGGCTGTGAAGGGAAGAAATGATGTTAACACTGACAGCAAATGAAACTACAGCTCTCAAGACAAATATATTAAACAAGAAGAGCTGAATATACTAGCTACCATGCGACCAGAGAAAACGCCCCCGTGGCTCTCTTCACCATGAGAATCACATCCTGGAAAAAAAAATTTTTTAAATAAAAAACATTTTACACTATAGCAGAACTGTCACCATTTGATGCAGGTTCCCTCCTATAGATTAGACGTTGCTGAACCTGACCGCTTTCCAGAGAACCAGCCCTTTAGGTATAAAATCACTTCACTGGCAACAAGTGAGCAACAGCTGACCAGCATACGTTCTGGAAAAACAACTCCAGCACACTAAAGGAACACCGCAGTAAGGACTTTTGATACAGTACAATCAGTCAGTATTGTAAATATGTTCCCAAAATACCAGAAAGGCTACATTATAGACAGTAAAATGCATTTAAAAGAAATGCATTATTTTATTCTAAAAATAACAAACATTTTTACAGCTGAGAAAAATGTAGTAATACATAATAGTTTTTAATTATTTTATTTTGTGTATTTTAACACCTGGCACTTTTAGAATCTGTTTTTTGTGTTCATTTTGAGTAATTATTTAGTACAGTTTTGTTCTTCGTATAACCATGTTCAGTAGTTTCTGGTCAGCTGGTAAAGCTTAACTGTCCACTGGGTTAACAGCTCTGCAATTAGACTGAACTGTACTCAACAACATTATACACACAACTCTGGACAGGCTCCATATGTCACCTTCTCTACCATATCCATTATGTTAATGATGGAAAAAATTATGATGAAATGACGCTGCTATAGAGAAAAGTAAACACAAAAGAGGTGATTGAATGTCTCCTCCCTCCCTCATTCTCTTCCCACTCAACCAGCAAAAATGTTGAAAGACAAGCTCATTGACATCTTTTGTTGAGGAGTGGCATCTGCCAGCTGTACAAGGCAAACATTCTGCACACATTTGGTACATATTGATGAACTGCTGTCTAATCATGCCTAGAGTTAGATCTTGTGAGGATATTCGTAATGCCATTCTCACTTGTTTGCAGAAAACTTTTGCACACTGCAATAATTTATTCCACTCTATCCATCCCATAAATAGTTAAGAAGGCTTATGGTGGGTTGCACCATTAAGGATTTCATTAAGCATACTGTAGAGCTAATTGACCGAGCTTTTATTTTAATTCAAGTGGTTCCACAGCACTTTAACACTTGATTGCAACTTTCTTAAACTTCTTAATTCTTGAACTCTGATTAAAACCATAAATTGGAATTAATTCAGTGTCACTGTGTCCACCATGATGAATTTAGCAGTGTAAAAAGTGTATCTTTTGAAATAAATCATCATTATCAACATTTAATTCCTTCCTATTCCCCCCAAACAGATGATTTAAACTATGCTGCCATTTTAGAAATGATAATCCCCTCAGCTACAAAGTTAAACTTACACTCTAAGAAAAGTTGTGTATTAGGATTAAAGTTAAGTTAAATTAATAATTTGGAGGGGGAGGGATTGCATTTTCGATCTTACTTACAGCCCAACAACAGACCACGCCCACAGCTGACAAGGGTTAGCCCAGACGTGATGTCACTTCCGGAGAGTTAGCTCATCGGGCTCACCTCACCATTAAGAGCCGACTCTTTCGGCTCATTGCCATTTTTGTTTTTTGTTTTGAACTAAGATAAGGTTTGGGATATTTCAACCAGTCATTGTTATTCTTTGCCTAGCTAAGGCTGAACTTACTTCATGAAATTTTACTATACCTTCTAATTACCAGAATAAAAACTATTCATTACAACTACATCACATAACACATCTGCACTGACAAATACCGTGCTTGTCCCTGCATGTGAAAAATTATTTTTTATTTACACTGATAATCTCCTCCCACAATACTCTGGACATATATACAGTACATCTTTATGGAGCAGCAGTGCAGAGGATCCTCCCTGTCAAACAGTCTAATACACAGATCAGAGTCACACACACAGTGTTAAAAAATAAAAAGAGATAACGGAACTAAAGAATTATGGATAAATCATACAACAAAGAGTAACACCATTACCTACACAAAAGGAAGAAATAGCTCGCACGTGTGAGTCATAACGTTCAGCTAAGAGTCGTCTCCTAAACACTCCTGTCATAGACACAAATGTACATGCACGTTCTGCTTATTGTTAATGTCTGTGCTCTGCATTACATCTGAAGAAACACTGGCTACGTCCAACACCAACACTGATGGTAGGGTACTGAATATCTGGCTAATGTTTATGCAGCTCAGGCCAGCTGACCATCCATCCATCCATCCATCCATCCATCCAGGCCCTCATCTCATCTCAGCTGTCTCAGTTACTCACACAGTGATAGCCGCTCGGGTCTGCACTGAAGAAAGTACAGCGAGAGCTGCTGTTCCTGTCTGTCTCGACTGAATGTCCATTTTCCACATTATCCATGCTTATTCCTTCTACCAGCTAGCCGCTTAGCTCTATGTTTATGTCTTCATTCAGGCGCATCATCATGTGACTTACGACGGTGTGCGGAGAGGGACAAACAACACGAAACGCTTTTAGCCTCTGGCGGAGTCGCTCAGGAAGCGATTCAGTCCTGATATCCACAAAACTTTTAGGATTTGTGAAATTTAGGTCAGCACTAACGGAAAGACCTGATAAGGCTGAGCAGGAAGCTTTAAAGCATTGTATGTTTTAGTTTAGTTCTCTGCTCAGTCAGCGGTAGTGTATCCATCAGGACATTACAGACATCCCACCTGTAAAAACTCATTTCAGGGAGGAAAAAACACAACACACTTTGCAACAGTTTGTTTAATTATTTTGTCTAATGTGTAAACCAAGTTTGGGTTGGGTAGGCCTAGATACAGAAAATCTGGCATTAAATTAGGTTCTTACATTATTCAACTCATAGTCATTTTTATTCTATTACAACTTTAAGTTGACCCTACACTAGAAGACTTTGAAAAGACTGTTAAAAAGTCTGACACTCACATCTAAAAACAATTCACTTATTGAGTTTTTACCCACAGACTATGATTTTGCCAAGACTGAGGGAAAATCTTGCAAAAAATCTTGCAGGGTCACTAATTACAAGACTGCAGTTAGATTCCTTTTGAGATTTTTTCCCATCATGCTCCTGTACACGCGTTGCTGCTTCCTGTTTGGTGCTGGAGAGATTTCACCTAGTGGTTGTCAGACATCCTGTTAACGAATAACACCTGTTCAGCTCACCTCAATATCTCATTTTCAGTCACCCACCATGGCCAGTAGAAAAGTCACTGTTGCAAACAGTGCAGTGAGCAACACTGACTTTACTTTTAATCCTTATTAATAATTAATAACTTTAGTAATTTATTCTTAATTAGCAATTTTGCCCTAAACAGGCTCATACCAGTCAGGATGCTCTCTCGCTCTCTTGCTGAATCCTTCACTCACACAAACCTCTTTCTCTCATACATGCACTCACTCTCAAAAAATGATTTCAGGGATATTGTATAAAATGTGCAGGAGTAGGGGAGCTGCTATCAATATGTGGGAGACTCCCAAAACTTCCGGGAGAGATGGGAAGTCTGCATTCCAGCACATTTATAATTTTTAGTTACCATTTTAATCTACACATTTTAAAACAGAGGTGGACAAAGTATACAACTCCATTACTTAAGTCAAAGTATAAGTACTCCTGGTCAAATATTACTCCAGTGCAAGTGAACCTTGTTCAGTCAAATTTTTACTTGTGTTAAAATACTGGAGTACTTCCTACTTGCTACATATGTTTCTGTAAGGACTTTAGTCAGTCAGGTTAATTCAGCATTTTCACTAGCTAGCTATTAGCACGCATCAGCAGCGGATTCACACAGGACTAGGTCACAGTATGACAACTTGGCGGGCAACTCCATAAAAATCCATAAAATGTCATTTGACAAACCACAGCATAAAAACTGCAACAGCACAGAAAATTTAGTTTAAAATGTTTCTCTGGAATAAAATAAATGTTTACATATCTCGACATGCTTTCTTGGGTTGGACGAAAATTTTTTGTAGGCAGTAATGAAGTTTTTGCATGGTAAACAAAGTAAGCATTTAAAATGATATTAATCTTTCTTCATTTCAAAAATATCAAACCTGGACTTCAGATATAGCCATGAGTGCTCTGGTGAGGAATCATCACTTTTATCATGACCACTGCCAAGTTCAAATTGAACTGTTCAAAATATGTAAGAAGCATTTTGAACCTGAGTGTAGGAGTAGTTTACTGTGATTGGTTTTCTCCTGTGATGAACACAGTGTATGGCCTATTTCATTTTAGAAAAGAAATCCGCTGACTTCAAAGCTATGCTTAATGTTACGAGTAACAGGAACCTTCACAGAAATGTAGTGGAGTCACAAGTACAATATTTGTCTTTCAAATGTAGTGGAGTAAAAGTCATAAGGTACCAAAAAGTGAATACTCAAGTACAGTTACTCAAAAAATGTACTTAAGTACAGAACTCAAGTAAATGCACTTCCTTACTGTCCACCCCTGGTCTAAAATGAAACAAATAATAAATTGGCTATTTTGTTGTTCCCTTCTCTTTTTACTTTGTACCTAATATTATTTATTTATTAATTTAATTTATTTATTTGAATATTTGTTTAAAATGCAAATATCTACAAAATGATCTTACTCATAGATACACATGCATATAACAAGCCTCTCTCTCACTGAATTTTTAACCCTGAAATTCATTTTTAATATATTTTAATCCTGAGATTGTTTGTGAAGGAGGAAAATAAATGATCCAAAATGTTATGAGCTAAGATAATAAAAAATCTGAATAAAAAATTCTTTGGTTTCTCTCTCTCCCCACTCCCACCCTCTCTCTCTCACTCTCTAAGACTTCTCTAAAGAATACATTTAGAATAAGGGATGATTAGTTTCATCTAAGGACCAATAAAAACTCTCATCAGGCTAATAAACACTGGGCTTAAGCAGCCTACACAAACTAGCACTGTTGTTGCCTTTGTTATTCCTATTAGGTAATTCATTTTAATCCATTTGTTTAACAAATGAAAGCCCTGTAAGTTAGTTATAAACTTTCTAAAACAAGACTTAAACATTCATCTGTAAATACATTTCAATTTCACATTGTAAAATCCTACATTAAGTGTTTTATCTGACCAGTTAAATTAGCAATAAAGGTGAATAAGGTCCATCCATAGCAGACACATTAATAAGCACTGATTCAGAGCAATATACATTTATTCATAGGTATTTATGCTCCATATTTTTGTTACTCTTTTAAGCCCATATGATTTAGGAACTGTAATTATTTTTGTAGTTTCTCTGCAGATTTTCACCAATGTTGGCCTGTGTTGTTTATTTGTAATATTAAAGGCCAAGTTTTTTCTTGAGAATTCACCCATCATGTAGTGTAGTATCTTTGCTGAGCAGTTTATCTCCTGCAGATGAGATTAACATACATTTATTTAATCTAAAATAGACATGTAAATCTATTTTTAATTATTTTAAAATGTAATAAATGTGTAACTCTATTTTGCATCGAAGATGTAAGCTCTTGTAAGGGAATAACCTTCCCAAATGTTAACCCTTCAGTTATTCATAAAATTTGGTGCATATCAGATCTGTATTTATAGCAGATGTAACAGATCTTTGTATTTGTTTCTCGGATTGTTTTGATTGTCCTTCCTCATAATTCCCGGTCATGCTTGCATGTGTTCTTAAGCCTCATATTTTAGATACCTACATCAGTTTACAGGTATGCATGAACTGTGAGTATCACCTGAACAGGTTGCTTTGGTGTCCTGAAATGTAAATAATACATATAACTTCTAAATGGCTAATTTACTAGTAGTCATTAAGATTAGGCTACTATAAGACAGTCAAGGTAATATGCGCTGAAATCCAAGTATGTTGTGGTTGTCATTTTTCTTCCCTCTGGAACTTTTAGGATTTAGAATAAATATTTATTTCTTTATTCAGACCCCTCATCTGATTTATCGGTCATTCCATCTCTGACCACATAGAATCAAAGATCACACGAACAAACAGAACATGAATTGAACACATCACATTTATTTTACTATAAATAATCTCCAATATAAAAATAACAAAACCTTTTGGACAAATGCACTGGCAACAGTAGCATATCGCAACAACAAATATCTCAAGGAGCTCTTCATGACTTGTACTTTTCAGAGCATTCCAGGTCATTGACTGAGAGGTAATTTCAGATCATTTTCCTTTCCGTGAAACTAACTCTGTAGGTTACACAAACACCAACAAAAATAAATACATTCAACTGTTAAGGCTTTCAGTACAGCTGAAAGGCTAATATACGAGAGGGATTGCATCATAAGACCAGATTAGTCTTCTGCCCACTCTCTGCATTACAGGAATGAATGTAATACGACACAGTTCCCAAACACAGCGTATTTTCTCATAGATAGGACAAGGTAGTGTAGACTATACTCATTTGAGGAGGTAAGATTTGTGCAAATATATTGGTAGCTTGACCCGTTCAGCTTTGGTCAATACCGAAAACGATGTTAGTCCCAAAAGGAAATACTTTTAATGCCGAACAGTCCTCTCCCCAGGAGGCTTTGACTCTTGGCCCGTCTTTCGGTCTCATTGTCCCCATCCAGCTATGCCGATCTCCTGCTTGTAGCGGTCGGTGAGCTCGTTGGCGTGGCTGGTGAGTTTGGTCAGTACACCGTTCAGCCCCTTCAGATGGAAACGCAACAGGCTCTCCAGCTCTGCGTGCTCGCTCATGCCGGGCTCGCCTGCTTTCTGCGGCTCCTCGGTTCGCAGCACGGCTCCCCACTCGATCTCATTGCGGATGGTTTTCAGCTGTGTGTAGTAGGTGTACATGTCGGCCTCGGCGGCGCGCAGGTAGTCTCCAGCATCGCCGGCGCTCGCGTGCGGCACGTCGCGCAGCAGACTCGGCACCATCACCGTCTCGTCCATGTTGTTGACGGCGCCGATAAAGCGGTTCATGGCTGTGAGCAGAGAGTTCTTCTGGCTCTGAAGCTCGGGCACACGCATCATTTTTGATCTCTTTTGGGTAATTCAAAAGTTAAATAAAGAAACAGAAAGCTTAGTTTTAGAGTTTGGATTTCTCGAGCTGCTCTCCGCCTAACACACCGCGATGGCCTTTATCTCTTTTTGGGAGGATAGGGCGTGACCTCACAAACCTGTTAATCCGGGCTGCACCACGACAACAACTGGATTCCTACAGCATTAGAAATCTACTTAGTGTACACATCCACACCAGTATACACAAGATTTATTGAAACTAGCCTCTGAACTAGGGTCAAATGTGTTTGCAATCACTTCATTAGCACTATTTATGCATGACATAGAGTACTTTTAGCTTTAACAGGCTATTGGTATCATAACATAATGTTAGCCATTTTGTTCTCTGCAACAATTGATTATTTATTATATTGTTCATTATCGAGGTAATTTTTTTGTCTATTTTATACGCTAGGATATGTTATAGGACAACGTATTCTGTGTTTTTTTTTATTAATATATTTTTTAAAATAAATTAATCAATTGATTAGGCCTACATGACGTGCTGTGACATTGTCATTATCATAATCAATTGTAAGGGCTAGGACGAGAAGAATTTATGAATATTAATACAGTGACCTGTGGCGAGACCTGTCTAACCTATCAAAGTCCTTGGTCTCGAGTAAAGGGCGGGACTTCATTCTTTCTGTCCAATCACACACGAGCATGCGTGAACTGGACTAACCTCAGGACAACTGCGCCGTTTTAGCGGATACATGATGAAAGGCTAGCCCCAAATGACTTTACATTACATTAAAACTCACATAGATTTTTTTGCAAATTGCACAACCAGAGAGCCTTAGCCAATGTAGAATGTGCGTGAATCCGTATATCATAAGATATAAGAATATAAGTGCATGGTGAATAAGTGCACAAGAGTTTCCATAATTCATATTATACGAAGTTAATTTTTGGAAATGGTAAAAGTTTTTTTGTTTTTTTTCCATTCAGTTACTCACTTCACTGCATATTATCAGCCACTCCAAATATTATTGTTCTGTTGTTTATGTGTCATTGTAAGAACATATTATTCTTATTATCAGACTGTTCTATTAAGTTTTGATTGAATGTTTCAGACACTTTGAGACATGCAGTACTATACAGCTGTCTCAGCAAGAACCACCTTCCCCAACACACACACACACACACACACACACACTAAATGGTTTCAGTCTAAACAGAACTTACACAATGAAAGAGTGTTTCTGTAAGAAGTTTCTGGTATTAAGAGAAGGTTACATTGGGCAAAAACCTGCTCCACTACTTTACTCCTTTAAGGCTCATTCTATACCACTCCCTTCTCATCATTTCTCTCATTTCTTTCATTCACACACAGAGGTGCAGCTAATTGCTACAGGTCATGACCAGCACACCTTTTGTCAAAGCCACAGCAGGGATACAAATTCATGAAGGGAGGACCCTCCCAACCCTCAAACACACACATACACCTGTATTAAAGTTCCACACTGCACAACCAATGCTCAGAGCCAGTGCACTCTAGATTCTTAGATTTATCTAGATTTAATTAAACTAAATTCAGTTAAACTCAAAGTCACTTTACTGGAATGACTATATTAATATACAGTCTTTCTAATGCATTTATGAATTTATCATGTATCAGTCAGCCAACAAAATCATTCAAAATAACTGTACTGAAAGTGATTTAATATACAAACAATAGTGCTTACAATATTACACTACTTGAAAAGTAGTGAGGCGGCACGGTGGTGCAGTGGTTAGCACTGTCGCCTCACAGCAACAAGGTCCTGGGTTCGATCCCTGGATCACCCTGCATGTTCTCCCTGTGCATGCGAGGGTTTCCTCCCACAAATTGCCTATAGGTGTGAATGCGAGCGTGTGTGGCTGTTTGTCTGTGTTGGCCCCGTGGTGGACCCCGCCTCTTGCCCGAAAGTCTGCTGAGATTGGCTCCAGCTTCCCCCACGACCCAAACGGATAAAGCAGTATAGATAATGGATGGAAAAGTAGTGTTTTGCTTATTCAGATTAAATAAATGGAGACCAGTCCATTCTAAATTGATATCTTAAAAACATAAATGAACTATGAACATGAACATGTGCTCATGTTGTGTAAAGTTATGCAGAGTATATCCACAAACCTCTAGTAAAAGCCCACCAGCTGGTGCTCATATAAACCTGAATAAAATTGTATACAAGTCAATAAGGATAATATAGGAGTGGCATGATGGTGCAGTGATTAGCATTGTTACCTCATAGCAAGAAGTTTCTGGGATTCAACCTCACAGCCAACTGGAGTCTTTTTGTGTGGAGTTAGCATGTTCTACCCATGCCTGTGTGGATTTCTTCTTCAAAGACATCCAGATTAGGTTAACTTTCTAATCTCTAAATTGCCCAAAGGTGTGTGTGTGTGTGTGTGTGTGTGTGAATGGTTGTTTATATACTTCTGTAAAGCTGCATTGTGACAATGTCTGTTGTTAAAAGCGCTATACAAAAAAAAAGGTTGTCTATCTATCTATCAAATGTAAACCAATCCAATCTCAACTGGTTTCTCAAGACTGACCATATGCCTTCTGTGATTATGAATCAACCAAACATGCACACTTAATATGGCTAGCTATGGTTTTTATATGGCTAGCTGTGGGGAAAAAATTATAAGCTAATGTCAATATATCTATTCGGCTTCACTCTTTCCAAGTCTGGGATCCAGCCACAGATCCAGAGCCTGTTCTGGAAACATTGACCACAATACTGGAATACATCCTAGATGTCCACACACACACACACACACACACACACACACACACACACACACACACACACACACACACA
>JAQQZR010000035.1:5418990-5430580 GCA_030068235.1 Notoglanidium macrostoma | reverse complement strand
GTAGCCAGTTGACCTAATCTGCATGTCTTTGGACTGTGGGAGGAAACCCACGCATGCACGGGGAGAACATGCAAACTGTGCACAGAAAGGCACCCTGGGTGACCCGGGGATGGAACCCAGGACCTTCTTGCTGTGAGGCGACAGTGCTAACCACTGTACCACCGTGCTGCACTCAATCTCTGCCTTAAAAATTCAAATTGAAATGAACTTGCATATTGTACAGCATGCATATTTTTGCCTTTTTTTTATTATAACAAAACACATTAGAAAGATATTGTGGCAACTTTGGCTTACAATTACAATTAGGATTCGCACACACATAAACGTGCATGATTGGTGAAAACACACGCATACACACACATATAATCAATGAAATATAATAAATAAAAATAATGCTATTTAAATGAAGGGTTTGTTCAGGATGCCCTGTCTCACACAATGATGATGCAGTAATAGTTAAGATTCTCTGACCAATCTGCAGCATTTTCACCTCATCTTTTGGTATCACCTCAGCTTGCTTGGAACCTTGACGAAGGTGATACTAAAAATAGTACCGGGGACCAGGTACTATCTAACTCAGGCCTGATGGAAAAGCAAAAAAGGTAAGCCGAGTCGCGCGGACACCATACAGTGGAAAGTGGCTATCAGAGTAGTCGGTTGACCTAATCTGCATGTCTTTGAGCTGTGAGAGGAAACCATAGTGCCCAGAGGAAACCCACACAGGCACAGACCCAGAACCTTCTTGCTGTGAGGCAACAGTGCTAAACACTGTGCAGCCTGTCTAGCATACCATTAAAATAAAACCTTTATGGTACAGCAACATAGATCCTTTATTTCTGAGAATGTAACACATAAATCGATGATCATTGAAAATAGAATAGACTACAATAGAATAGAATGCCTTTTATTGTCACTATACAGATGCACAATGAGATTAAAAGCAACTCCTTCAGTGCACTCATATATGTAGAACACAAAGACAGTTGAAAAACAAGTAAATAAACAGGTAAACAAATGTGCAAAAAATTTCAAAAGTTGCAAAGAAATTGTGACGCTATATACATGTATGGAATGAAATAAATAATTATTGCACTATTGGATTATTGCACACAATTTAAATATTGCACGATAATAGTGATCATGTGCAGTAGGTAGTGGATGTTGGACCCTGAGAGTAATGATATTGTACAGTAAAGTTGATTGATAGAAGGAAGTCCAGAGGTTATCGGGTTAGACTGTGTAGTCAGTGCATGTGTGTGTTTACAGTGGTTATGGCTTTTGGGAAAAAACTGTTCTTGAATCTGTTCGTCCTTGTTGTGATGACAATGATTACGATAATGATAAAGATAATGATTATCACTAATGTTATCATATTATAACAAAACATAATAATAATGAAAATGAATCACGGACCCTTTGGCAATATTTGACAGACCACTGGGGTAACACCGGGATCCCAGTATAGGGACCACTGAACTGAGGGTTAATATTAATTGAGGTATACAGGATAAAGAGCTCGTGTTTCTCAGAGGAGGCGGCGCTCGTGGGGAGGAAGAGGAGGAGAAGGAGGAGGAATGCAACGGATTCTCAAGCAACTCCTGCACATTTTAAACATGGACAACTGGCTGAGTGTGTGTGTGCTGGTGGGACTTCAGGTCGCCTGCTGCCTCGCGTATGACGGTAAGAGACACCAGTCTCCCTCGTGTCCTGCTGAGAGGGCTTTTTTTGGGGCTCGGATCTGCAGCGTGCAAATATTCAGTCGCTTTGATCCTTGACTGTGGAGACTGAACTAAACTCTGCTGTTGTGTGTTGAGAATACGAGGAGGGCTTTTAATCCTCGAGGGCTGCCATGTGTGGTCTGAGGATGAGTGTGTTGTGAGCGTGTTTACGTGGACGGTTTTTGGGGGGAGAGGTGGGGCTGTGCGTTACACCGCCAACTAACATAGGCTAGTGTCAAGGAGGGTGAAACACTGTACCCATTCATCCAGCTGTTCTGAAGTGTTAGCCAGCGGCTCGGATGTCTGTTCACTGAGAGTTTACTTCATTTTCACAACTGTGCTTGCGTTAAACGAACAAATAGGCTAAATAATGAAACGACAAACATAATTTGGCATGTAGATAGACTGGAGGTGGATAGGGCATATCATGGCAAGTCCCTTATGTGTGCTTGTCGTATTCTGTGGTGCAAGGCAGGGGTTAAACGTGCATTTATAAGGGGGAGAGACTTACTTTTTTCATGGGTGCCAATATAGCACAAAATTATGTGTTATGTAAAAATGTTAACATTGATCATGAAGATGTAATTAAAACAAGTTTTCAGTATGTTTTTCTGTTAGGGTGAACAGTGAACAGATTTGATGTTTTTGATCTTAATTGTTCATCAAACTGATTCTTTTCTGGCAGAGATACTGTACATAAACCATGAAACAAATTTGCTTTGACTGTCGATTATAGAATGCCACCGCAATCATTTTTGGCACCTTTGGTAAAGATGGGTAAAAGGAGTATGGAAAATGTCTTTGTGGTTAATCTCACCAAAATCTGAGAAAGATAAAACCATTAATTGAAATAAAGTTATTTTATGTTAATAAATAGTTTTAACAAAACTACATGTAGCACATTTATTGGCACTTCTAAAATGTATTGAAATGTTACTATGTATATTTTTACCCATCTTTTCCAATTATGGAACTCCCTGTACATATCATATACATAATTGTCTTTTGACAACATTGTCGTGAAAGCATTTGCTATAGAATGCAGTGTGTATTTATTATTATTATTATTATTATTATTATTATTCACTGCAACACAGGCAACTCAGGCAACACAGTGGTGCAGCAGTTCGCACTGTCACCTCACAGCAAGAATGTTCTGGGTTTGAACCTGCCAGCCGGTTGAGGCCTTTCTATGTGGAGTTTGCATGTTATCCTTGTCCCTGCATGGGTTTCTTATGGATGTTCCAGTTTCCTCTCACAGTCCAAAGACATTCAGGTTAGGTCAACTGGCTACCCTAAATTGTCCATAGATATGAGTGTGAATAACTGTCTGTCTCTCTGTCTTAGCCCTGCGATAGACTGGCAACCTGTCTACCCTGTCTCTCACCTAAAGTCAGCTGGGACTGGCTCCAGCTTCCCCATGACCCTTAACAGATAAGTAGTGTAGATAATGGATAGATGAAGAGACTTCACTTGCCTGAGTTTCCCCCTCACATTTAGCCCCAGTCAAAGGGAATCCTGATGTGGTGGTTTTTAAAAGGCTTAGTCAAAATACCAAATAAGAACTTGCATGGGCAAAATCCTGAAGTGTGGACAGATCATATTGCAAATATGTTTCCTAAGAGTTTGCCTTATAGAAATAAGTACATATGCATGATGCATATAAAAGTAAATCATTTGCAGTGTGTCTCAAGAGTCATTAATGGTATGCAGTGCTCCTGGGGATTTTGTGGAAAATGTGAGTAAATATGTGAACCTTTTATGAGGCCACATTAGCCATCGCAGTAAGTTTGTGCACACTATTTGTGTGTTTGTATGAATCTCTGCCTATCAAGAAACAAATTCGCTACGTGTAAGTGTGGTTTGTATCACGGGAGTTTGTGTGTCAGTATCTTAGTGTAGTGATAGATCAAACTGTTAGTATGTATGATAGATCTTGCACAGGTTGCAACATGAATCTACGTTCCAGGACTCGGAGTCAGATTCGCATTGATAGAATAAACACAACCTGCCAAAGCCCTATTTGGGCTTTGCAAATGTGTCTTCAATATTCTATGTCCTTTTACATCTGTTTGCATCCACTCACAGTCTAAATATGTCATTCATGGATTCTATTCAGTTTATAGCATTTTATTGACCTGAATGCTTTGAAATGTATCAAATTGTGTGTACTGCTGAAGCTGTCACAGCATTCTATAAGATTATGTAGTTTTTTCTCACATCAAAGAGATGGCAAGAGAACCACACTACTTCTCCAACAAAGCCTGCTGCGAGTGGAAAACTCATCTGTGTGTGAGAGAAGAGTTGCACAACATTTAACATTTTGCTGAGCTCAACAGATGAACTCATCTGCCAAGGGGACCATGGAGCACACACACACACACACACACACACACACACACACACACACACACACACACACACACACACACACACACACACAGATCAGACTACAAAAATCTTTTCCAATAATGCTGGGATGTTAAGATTTCCAAGAAATGTTTGTGTGTGTGTGTGTGTGTGTGTGTGTGTGTGTGCGCGCACGTGCATGTGTCTGGGGTGGGGGGGTCTGAGATGCTGCTTGGACTCATGAGTGAATATTACTACCTTTTGATACTATTCTCCCTTCTCTACACATATAGTAGATAGAAGGTCCACTTCAGTCAAGGTCACATGTTTTCAGTCTGCAGTAAGTATACACACACAAATGTGAATGGAATAGACCACAGAAACCTGTTTCTATTGGAGTGAAGTTCTGTTTATCGTGAACTGTGTAAATGGAAGAGAAAATTACATGTTGACTGTAATAGAGTAAGGGTGGCACAGTGGCACAGCGGGCAGCATTGGTGCCTCACATCTCCAGGGTATTGGGCTTGGTCCTGAACTCGGGTTAGTGTGTGCAGTTTCTGTGCATTTTCTCCCTGTATCTGTGGGTTTCTTCAAGATTTTCCCACCTCCCAGTAGTATCCATGATCCTGACTAGCAGTGACTGTGAGGTAGTAAGAGTGCAAAAGAGTACACCTAATGTTTCCTTCAAAGATTTTTCTGAAATGGTTTAGGGTGTCTTCACGATTCCAAACTCTAGGCCTATTCCACTTAGTGGAAGGTAATGGAAGGCAACTCCAGTTACCCAACTGCAGTTCCATTTTCTGTTGTTACATTACCATTGAGCTGCATGAAAAAGGCTAAAACATCACAATTATTTGCTCAGTATTGAAATAATGAATATTTCTCAAAAATATTCAATTAACTTTGCATTGCATTTCATCATGTATACAAACAGAAAATAGCCCTTTCTTTCATGTTGTACATTACCTTATGTACATCATACGCCTTTACACTTTATTTGTACTGTTAAACTCTGGAATCTGATTGGTCAGAAGGTATTGATTAATTTGCTCTAACAGCTGCTTTGACACTAGTTCCAGCTACAAAGCACACGTTTATATTAATGTGGTTATTCTAATATATTAATATACTATTATTATTATTATATATCATTTACCCAGGAACTGTCTTGGAGGATGCTCCACATAAGTGGGTTTTAAAAAAGAGGTAATTGTTGATAAAGTTACTTGTTTAGCATATTTGGAAGGAATTACCTGTGTCAGCATTTGTAACCATAAGGTTGTAACTTTAAAGTGGACATGAAACACTAGATGTACCATTTTATAAAATGGATTCCCAAAATAAAAATCCTTAACTGTTTAACACTGTTAGTGTAACTGTTTTAAAAGTAATAAGCAGTCTAAATGACAAAATTATCCCATCATAGGAAGTGACATCATGAGGTTGGTTGGCTTGGAAGTCTACATTCACATTAACTTCTTAGTGACAGCACTGCAGTGGAAAAGAAGGAAAGCCACAGTAAAAAGCGATGCAATTGGGTCACTTTTGTCTTGTCCCTGGATGCAGCAATGATTTTTAAAGAGACAAAAACTAATGAAAATCTGTTCACTTTCATACTTTCATACTACTTGCCTCTTAAGTGGCAAGCAGTTCTTCTTGGCTAGTTGCACTGAAACAAAAGAATCCTCCAGTTATTCATAAAGCTAGAGTTTGTAGTTAGCACTTCGTAAAAGAGCACTACCTGGAGGAGAGAGGGGTTTTGAACCAGGCATACTAGTGGTTCATCGGACCAACAAGCTGAAGTCCTAGGCTTCTCCCTCTGTGTTTGACTTTTCCTCTGATAAATTTGGGTGTACTGTATGGAGTGAGATCACTGTCTTTTATATGAGAGCCCTGAGACAAGGTTAATCTGACAAAACCGAAACAATGATGAAGCAGAAACAGTGAAAATGAGGTGTTTTCCTGAGAGAGGGTCTTCAGGACAGATGAATTTTGTGGTTTTTTGGTAAAGTTGTATTAACTTTAGGTTGGTGAGGGAATGACTGTTTATAGTTGCTATAACAGGAGGATATTATGGATGTTCCACAACATTAAATGTTACTATAAATGCATAAAAAGTATGTTGTTCTTGAACAAAAGAAAAATGCTAATTTCAGGACATTGCCATGTTACGTGCAATTTCTATGGTTGCATTACATCACCTTTTTGTATTCCTATAACAGCACATCCTTTCATAGTTTATTCCTTACATGTATAAATGTATTTGTGAAACAAAATAAAATTACTTTGTAGCTCCAATATTAATGTTTATTTTTAATAAATGAAGGAAGTGTAATACTGTAATCGAAATTAAAATATGGTTACTTGTGCCGCACTAGTTACTATGTTTGTTATTATTATCTGGAAAACACAGCAGTTCACAACCTAATGTTCAAATATAAGGTGTTAACAAAGAGCCAGACAGTTGAATCAACTGTTCTAATGTATTGAGAACATTAAAGTGGGCAGTGTCCTGGTTCCTTCAGCGCTACAACCTCCAACTCCTGCATTTGACTGTATTTCCCGACAGGGGTCATTGTAGCCTTTCATGTCTTTAAGAAATTCTCAATGATTCTACCCTGAAAAACAAATGAGAGAGACAACCCATTTGTCAGCGTGATCCAAGTCAGTCATTGTAGTACAAATTTTTTGTTTCATTTAATTTGATATTTGCCTTTAAGCTCAATTTAGAAATTGCTGATCATACCTGGCAGCCTGGGTAACTGTTGGTTTTCAAATTTTTGTTACACACCCAGCATTCATGGTTCTGATAGACCTGCTGCATTATTTGTGTTGTGAAACAATACAATAATATCAAGTTATCAAGTTGCAAATTAAAGAAATAATTTACAAATATACAAATCTCATTTATCAGCACTACAACACAATATGTGGTTAATGTCTGCCTATTTCTCTCTCTCTCTTTTTATTTTTGATAATAAACCTTAATTCATTTTTTTTGTAAACCCTTCTATCTTATAGCTTATGTCATATCACATAATATCATATCTTGTGACCATCTACTTTATTTTGCCGGCTGTAGAGATAATGCAGATTTGACTGGTTTTCAGTGCTTGATGTTTTTGCAACTTTGTTTATTTCAGTGTGCAGTAATGGGTTTGTGAGAGTGTGTGTCAAGTAAAATGCAGAAATGCAGGAATAGCGAGTTTGTTTTTGGCATATGTAATAATATAATTGTGTTGGGGGCTACATAGAGGGTGCACAATAAAAATATGTTCCCCAACATGTTATTCAGAGCAAATGAGATAAGGCCAGTGAGTGTCAGGTTAAAATAATAATTGATTGTAGTTTTTTTGTCTTTAGAAGAAACCTTAGTATTCACTTGCACAAGTATTTGTAATCTAATTACTTTCGTGTAACATATTGCTTTCATGGGTTTTTATTATTTCAAATAAACATTTCCGTTCCTGCCTTAATCAGAACTGGCATTACTGTGGGAAAAGAAAGTATTCAATCACTTTTGTTATCTTAAATATTTCCAGTACATACTGTATATTCACTGAAATTTATATGCATAATGTATTTTTATTTTGATGGGGAAAATGTATATGTGCAGAACACACATTTCTAATATAAGCACTTTGTTGCAAAGATTTTGTTGCCAAATACTTCGAGACATCTACAGTAAGAAGCTTTTTTCAACATTGTGGTTCAACTTTGCACCTCCATGCTTCATGTCATGGTTATTTTTTTCCTTGGGATCATGTGTGCAGCCGTTCTTTTTCCAAACGGGATGAGCTGAATTATTACCAAAGAGGTCTATTTTTGTTTTGTCTGACCATGGTAAATTGTTACTATATTTCTGGTAGGTATAAATTACTGTATTGCTGTGATTCACTTTTTTAACAGAGGAGTTTTACGTGAGGTGTCAGAACTAATATGAGTGTAGTGCAGTTCATGTGTATAGTTCTCTGTATAACTGTTGTTCCTAATGCTTTCACTTTATCCAGCAACTCTTTTCAAGTGACTGCTAGCTTATCTCTTACCTTCATTATTACTAGTCTGGGAAATCTTGCATGGCGCACTCGCAATCGGTCCGAGGATGATTAGTTGGGGCTCCATGAACTTGCTATTGAACTGAGTTTCCCCTTCACTTTTAGCTCCAGTCAAATGGAATCTTGAAGTGGTGGTGTTAAAAGGCTTATTATATATCATATTGAAAGTAGTTCATAGAATAGTAGAATAGAATAGTTCATAACTTTCTATGAACTGTGTATTTTTGAGCAAAGCGTACTTATAGGGAGGTTTAAGGTCTTTTCTATAGCTGTGAAGCTTTTTTTTTGTGTGTGTTGTTTAGTACTAGTTGTGACTAATGTCTTTTATAATGGCACCAGGCAAACATTTGTGGAAGCATTTACAACATTTTTTCAACATATAACTGTCTATGATTATGAAAATATACCATTTTCTTCATATCTATGACAAAAATGTCAAAAGACTTTATTTGGATGGATCTGTATGCACTGGAAGTATATTAAATAACAAATACAACAATGTCTGGATATTTATTTCCCTTCACTGTAAGTTTACTTGCAGAGGGCACATGCATGTGATAATACTAAACATTGCATTGAATTTTCTGTTTAAAGTTCTCACACCAGTCGGAGCAACTGTTGGTTTTGCTTTAATGTAATTGCCCACAGTGCGGAAATCAGAGATTTAGCTTGCATGCAGGCCTTTGTGATCTCTTTGATTCCGTGGCAATTCAGACTGTCCTCGGCCTTCTTTTGCCGTCTTCTGTTTTTCAGGGTCGGGGTACTGGCCTTACACTGATGATGAGGATGTAAGATACACAGGTGAACACACACCACGCACACACGCACGCGCACGGACGCACATGCACGCACACACACGCACACACTTCCTTTAGCAAACTTTCAGGCTGCATCAAGCAAACTGTGTATGGTAATTTGGAGCATGTCTTCAACATACGCACAATGTCTTTTTATTAGCTCTGTTTCTGATTCCTCTCTCCTCATTGGCTAATCCACCTTCACTTTTCAATAATCCTTTCTGCTTTTGTCCATGGCCACTCCAAAGGCTAACAGTGAGTCGAGGTAAGTATGTGGAACTATGTTTTTGGGTTATTTTTGCAGATTACCATGATGGGATAGGTTGTTTTAATCACATGTGTGTAGACCATTATGTGTGTAACCTTTTTAGTGTGTGTGGGTACCTAAAAACTATGTGTCTTGCATAGGTGTGCCATGGTGTGCCCCAGTCAAAGTGAAGCACGGGCATGTAAGGTGCCAAACGCCACGTGGTGAGCATTATAAGAATGTGTTGGGATCCCGTTGTAAGATCCACTGCGAGAGAGGCTATGAACTCCATGGCAGCAGTGAGATACTCTGCATGGCCAGCAAACAGTGGTCAGGAAAATTCACCTGCAGAGGTCAGCCTTACAGAGACACATAATCTATATACATATATTAGATGGTGCATCTAGCACAGTCTTAATACCAAGCACAAGCAAGTATCATAATGAAAAACAACTTAGTTTTACTTTTCTACCTCTGTGATTTAGGCAATAAAGAAGTTGATCTTAGTCACAAGGCACACTTGACTATGATATTTGATACAACACAGACAACAAATAGCAGCTTGTTGAACTTTTCCATAAACATACTGTTAATGCAGACTGTAACGTACATGAGCACATGCTTAACCGAATGGCCTGTGTTTTTTCAGAGGTACGTTGTCCACCACTGTCCATGCCATCTAATGGTGGATTTAAGTGTTCAGATGGTTCCTACTACAACTCCCACTGCCAGTTCTTCTGTTCACCAGGATACACACTCCGTGGAGACCGCAGGGTAACCTGCCAAAGCAGTAAGACATGGAGCGGTGGCCAGAGTGTGTGTCTGGGTGGGTAAAATTATCATGACCCAAAAATAAACTCAGTCAATGTATATACTTTGAGAAATGAAGCTACAATTACCCTCACTTGCTAAGGTGCCTGTTTTCACAGATCTGGATCCTCCAGTCATTAAGTGTCCAAATGTGAAGGAGAAGACAGCTGAGCCAGGAAAAGTGACTGCAAAAGTGACCTGGGATACACCGGAGGGCCAAGACACAGCAGATGGCATACTCACAGAGTTAGTATAAAATCATACAGGCACTCACTCACACACACATGCACACACAATTCATCTTATATAATTATATTTCTTTGGTAAAATTTTTTTTATTTCACTTCAGGATTCGCCCTAGAACTGTAGAGCTGCACTGTATTCTGGATATATCCTAAGTAGTATATGTTATAGTTCATGTGGTTCAATAAAGTAACAGGTAAATATGAACATTTTTTGTGTTTTACAGTGTAATACTAAAGGGGAAGCCTCCAGGAACACACTTTCCAGAGGGAAACCATAAACAATCATACAATGTGTTCGACCGGGCTGGAAACAAAGCTACCTGCAAATACAACATCAGAGTAAAAGGTGAATAATACATGAACAAAATATTTTATGGCCAAAAAGACATATGTCCAACCTCAACAGTAGATTACAATGGTCAGGGTCAGGCTGTCAGCATTAGTAATCTGTCAGCATTTGTTTGGTTTTAATCTGTTGTCTCAGGTCATGGTTTCAGTACCTTTAACACATTCATAAATTTACTTACCACAATAAATTATATTAATTAGATAACATGTTTTCATTTATATTGGACTGTGTATTGTAATTCATACAATAAAGTACAGATTCTCAGCACTAGTCCTAGTATCCCCTTTCCTACACATTTTATGCTGCATTCAAATAAAGTGTATAACGGAATTTCCAGACTCTGACTAGGTAAACACAAAAAAGCCCCACAAAAATTTAAATTCCTACTCAAAATTTGGGAAGGTCTCCACAGCCACAAATTCAGCATATTCAGCATGGCTGGTCACATCAAAAGGAAATAACTGTAAAGTGAGGGTTTATAGTAGTATTTACTTTAGTTCAATCAACATAGACAATTTAGTAGGTTAAATATATAACACTGACCATATAGTTTTTTAGTAAATACACCATAAGCTCATGATGATGCTGTTGTAAATAATGTTAGCTGGCTAGCTTACAAACAAAATACTAGTTAACAAAATACATGGTTTCATGGATGTGCCCATGTTTTTAACCATGTTTTTAACCACTTTGTAGCTTGAAGGTGCCACGTTTGAATATTACGTAATTCCCAAGTTCAGCCTTAAGTCGGATGCAGCACAGTATTTTCCCCTGATCCGAACGCGCCTGGTGCAAATAAGTAGCTAAGTAACAGTCCTTCCTGTGTTAAAGTGGGTGTTTTTGAGCAGGGACCACACTAAAATGTGTTGGGAGTGTTTATGTTTATATATATATATATATATATATATGTGTGTGTGTGTGTGTGTGTGTGTGTGTGTGTGTGTATACAGTGCTCAGCATAAATGAGTACACCCCACCAGACTTGTCAGAAAACCTTTAGTTACCTTTCAGAATCAACAT
>JAQQZR010000035.1:5407408-5418890 GCA_030068235.1 Notoglanidium macrostoma | reverse complement strand
GAGAGAGAGAGAGAGAGAGAGAGAGAGAGAGAGAGAGAGAGAGATGGCTGCATACATAGACATATATATATGTATATATATATATATATATATATATATATATGTGTGTGTGTGTGTGTGTGTTTATATTTAATTCAGTAATTTTATGTTTCCCCACCTCAGTCCGCCGATGCACTCCCCTCTTAGTGCCTGAAAATGGCTGGATGAAGTGTGACAGTGCAGGTGATAATTATGGGGCAACATGTGATTTCCGCTGCCTAGGAGGTTATGAGCTGAGAGGCAGTGCTGCCCGAGTTTGCCAGTTCAACATGGAATGGTCCGGCTTGGAAACCAACTGTGCACGTATGTAGAGCAAGTCAATAACTAACAGCTACTGCAGCCACATGGGAGTTTGATTTATGTGTAACTTACTTACAAAAAAACATTTGAAAAACAATGGTCATTCATCTACATTGATCATACACAATTGAAGATATATTATTTATAAGAAAATGTCATGTATAACATAAGCTATTTCATATTTTCATCAAATTTAATGTTGCACCAGTAAGTGAGACTAGTACAGCTGTACAACAGTAAATGTTTTCTCATTGCATGGCCACTACAGCAACAAATAGAACAGCCCATTTAAAGCATGTCAATACTTGAAATTAAAAAGTCCATTTTTTTTATACATTTATATGAATGGGGTCTGTGGTAGCTCAGTAGTTGACATTGGCCTAGTGATCGGAAGATCGGTGAGTTAAAATCCCAGCACCGCCAAGCTGCCACTGCTCCCTTGTATAAAAAAATAAGATTTATGTAAGTCGCTCTGGATAAGGGCATCTGCCAAATGACATAAATGTAAATATATATAAATTACATAACATGTTTACTGTACATACAGTGGGGCAAAAAAGCATTTAGTCAGCCACCAATTGTGCAAGTTCTCCCACTTAAAAAGATGAGAGAGGCCTGTAATTTTCATCAAAGGTGTACCTCAACTATGAGAGACAAAATGAGAAAAAAAATTCAGAAAATCACATTGTCTGATTTTTAAAGAATTTATTTGCAAATTATGGTGTAACATCCACATGAATGCCATGACCCAAAGTTTCCCAGCAGAACACTGCCCATAGTATTATACTGCCTCTGCCAGCTTGCCAAGGTGCATCCTGGTGTCATGTCTTCCTCAGGAAAGTGATGCACAATTACCCGGCCATCCATATGAAAATGTGATTCATCAGACCAGGCCACCTTGTTCCATTGCTCCATGGTTCAGTTCTGATGCTCACATGCCCTTTGTAGGCACATTCAGTGGTGGACAGGGGTCATCGTGGGGACACTGACCAGTCTGCAGCCGCGCATCCCCATACGCAGCAAGCTGCGATGTACTGCATGTTCTGACAACTTTCTGTCATAGCCAGCATTAACTTTGTCAGCACTTGGTGCTACAGTAGCTCTTCTGTGAGACAGGACCAGGGAGCCTTGAGCACCCATGACCCTGTCAGCGGTTCACTCGTTGTCCTTCCTTGGACTACTTTTGCTAGGTACTAACCACTGCATACTGGGAACACCCTGCAAGACCTGCCATTTTGGAGATGCTTTAACTGAGTCATCTAGACATCACAATTTGGTCCTTGTCAAATCGTCATCTTTCCTTCTTCCAATACATCAACTTTGAGAACTGACTGTTCAGTTGCTGTCTAATATATCCCCCCTCTGTGCCACTGTGACAAGATAATCAATGTTATTCCCTTCACTTGTCAGTGGTTTTAGTGTTATGGCTGATCTGTGTATAGTTTTACATATTATTAATATTTATTTGTTTGTTTATTTGTTTGTTTAGATAAAATAATCCACCTAATCCAATTTATATTTGCTGTAAATAATAAAAAAAATAACATCTCTTGAAAAAATTTTAATAGTTTTTGTTGTTTGTCGATTAGAATGATTTTCCCCCTTGATTGCCAAGACCTGGAATAACAATTTTCAAAAGCCAAAAACCTGCTTCATTATTGTTCTCTCAGTGATTTGAGTAATGTTCTGGGAGATTCCATATATGGTTTATTTCTATTTTTTGTCTGTATGGTCATATAACTATTTATAGTTACATGTCACTTCATCTTACATAATCTGATTGTAAACCCAGGTTGTCCTAGAAAAAATTGAAAAAATATATATAAATTGATTGTACATTACAGGGTTGAGGTTATTCAAACATTATTATACAAGGAGACCATGGGGAAAAAAAGACCTCAAAGGCTTAAAAGGGGATGAGGCCATGTAAAGTACTGAAAAAGCCTAAAATTTTGGAAGTGGAAAATTAAGTGGAAGTTTAAAATTTATATGCAAGCCTTGCTAGCCACACAGCTAGACACAGCTTGCACAACTAAAGAGATTATATCAGCAAAGTAGGAGACTTAAGTGTTTCACAACAAACTTCTATTTGGAAAATTATTTGTTTCCACATCCTATGGTGCAAGTCCTGCCTATGAAAACAATTTGGCAGAAATAGGTAAAAGAAAAATCATTAAATTATTACATTAGACACATGCTATTTTTTATACCTTATATTAAAGGCTAGTTACTTTATTGCTACAAAAGCTGTGCTGCTGTCACATACTCATTTCATCAGTGGTGTCAGTAGTTGCTATTTTGGACAAATTCCTTCATTATTCCTGTTCCAACACTTTTTTTTTTTTTTTTTTATCTTGCCACTTCCATATTTTCTTCATGATCGTCAGCTTGGTTTTCTCCGCTAGCTTAAAGTTATGCATTTGTAAAGGTTTACCATAGTCTTTAACTAATGCTGTTTAGAGGCTAAATTTACATTTTACCATTTTGCTTAAGGATGCTACAGGGAATCTCTGATGTCAGCCATCCAAATTCCACCCAAATATTTTGCCAATATAGTCCATAATATACTTCCCCAAAAATATCCACTTTTCTTCTTCTCTCAGATTTCACAGTGAGGATGTTCATTAAGAAGAAACTAAGAAGATTGGGTACCTATAAGAGAATTGGCTGATAATTGGAAGCTGTTAGGCTTTCCAAAGAGAAGGCTTCTAGACTTTAACAAATTTTAGTGTTAAAAGTTATATACACTTCTGGGCAAAAAAATGAGACAAACCCAATATTGCAAAACATTAAGCTTTTAATGGTCTCAACAAAAATCACTGGGCAGAAAATGAACAAGAACTAAAAAAAAAGCACTCCTGAGATCTCGGCCTTCTCATCGATGCTCGTTGCTGAAACTGTTGGGAGGAAAAGCTGGAAACTGGGAAGTTCACTTACATAGTCTTCTGGTACGCAAAGAGAAAATCATGAAAAGATTTAAATGTTTAAATGATATAAAATTGAAACTAACTTGTATGGGTGTTCAAAATTTTCCAAAATATCTTCTGTTTGAAGACTTTAACATCGAGTGGAACAACATGGACTCTTCTTTCTGTAAAAAGCCGTAAAAAGTTTACCCACGAGACATTTAAAGGAAATCAAGGTAAAAGCTGTCGCACACCAATTTACTTTATCTATTTGTTTAATTCCTGCTAATTTTCCTGACCAATGATTCGCTGTTGAGACCAGTAAAAGCTTTGCAATATTGGATTTGCCTCATTTTTTTTTTTTTTGCCCAGGAGTGTATGCCTTACTGATTAGAAGATGTGCTGCTGAGCATCAGTAAGACACTTACCAGAAAAAGAAGAGAAAGTTAATGATTATTAAAAAGGCTGAAATCCTGAGATTTTTCCCACGATAGGCATTCTGATAAATTTCATCCGATTTTTGCTTTTCATTATATCAGAATATGCAGGCTGTGCACAAGTTAACCGGTGAGTTATGTAATGCTGTTCCAATTGTATACCCTGTCTCATCATGTACTGCATTAAATATTAATAGAGGATAATAATATTACAAATTGATGGTCAATAAGACAATGACAACAAAGACCCCATTGTTCAGTTACTATTTCCCATTGCTTGGTATTAATTACAGCCATGATCATTAACATTGGAGTCCAATCTGCTGCTCAACTACTGGACCAGTTCTATGAGAAACGTCGTCTGCTTATAATCTCCACCCCCACAGCGGCCAACCATTACTACAGATTCCAAATGACTAATTTACAGGTAATTCTCTTCGCATCATGTATGTGCCTTTGGAATAAACTTGTAGTGTGTGGGGTGACCTTATGAATTCCTGAAACATGCTACTAAGAACTGATGAGATGTAGTGTGAATATGTGTGTTTCAGCAAGCACAATGTGGCTTGGACTTAAGGCATGTGACTGTGATTGAACTAGTGGGAAGGTTTCCTGTTCAAATAGGACGAATTAGATACCAACTCATCCCTCCAGGACTGGCCCTACAGCTCAGGTATGCTCTAACTTCACAACAAATATCTGAATATCATGAACAGGACTTCCCAAGTGGCAAAAAATGAATTGAACAGGAAACTAATCCATGTAGTGTTAAATATACCTCTGAGACCCCATTTACACTTGGTTTTAAAATGCATCTTGGCAGATATGATCACAACTGGATAGCGCTAAATACAAGTGTAAACATCCTCCAAGATGCATTCAAGATGCATTCGCTCAAACCACTTGCCGAGGTGGTCTGGGACACATTTAAGCACATACCTTCTGTAGTGTAAACACTAATTTGAGGAAAAGTGGTCAGCTGGACACCTCGGAGACGCATGATAAACACGGGTGTAAACGGCGGTGTGTCTTGACAGTCAATTTGTGACCTAAATGCTCAAGACGCATTTTAAAACCAAGTGTAAACAGGGCCAAAATCCTGCACACAATATTGAGATCTCACAAAGAATGGCACAATTTTTTTTAATTTCCACACCCAGCACCAGTCCTGGTCTCATTTGGGAGAGGAGCTTTTTGGAGGAGTGGTTTACTTTTTCATACAATTCCTTTTGAACTATGCTGTGATTTCTGTGCAACTATGTTGCAACTCCACACAGTATGCAACTTTATGCAAGCAGATTTACAAAATCGTAGGTACTTGGGACACACTTGCTGTTTAAAAAAAAATTTTTTTCTTTGGTACCAACAATCTACTGGAAATATATAGCATTCATTGGATGCCATGCCATTTTGCAGGAATGCCTGCAAGCAAGTGCACACATTTATACCACAAAGGGGAGATAATTACAGTGCTCAATTTCAGCTCATTACAGTGCATTCTGTCTTATCTGCTCACCATATCAGTGTTTTCTCTGCCATAATGAAACTTGAATCACAAAGTAACATAAGTTGAACCTATTACATTACTTGGTATGCAGGGCAGAGAGCTTATAGCTTCTACACCCCATGTGAATGGCACCACAGATGGAAGTAGGAGGAACAGGAACTGGTTTTCTGGACTGCTCCTGGGCTCAAAAACAGATTTTATATCTCAACAAATGTACCAACACTGAACCCAAAATAATTTAAGAATTTAAATTTAAGAGTATGATATTTAGTACAACATCACTGGTACAGATCACCTTATTATTCCACTTATCTTTGTTCACTACATAAATGTCCAATTCTAGCAATAGTTTTTACATTCAAACTATTACTACATTTTGGGTAGTCCATCAGTCTGTACATTGCACAGCAACATGTCCCACTGTATCCAGCTGTGGCTTCAAGCTATTTTAGTAACATAAATGAAAAATTTTTTATAGTAATTTCTTGTTTGTAGAACCATTATCACACTCACAGTAATGCTGTTTTATCAGCATGGTTTTGATTTGGCAGCAGGTAACATCAAGTCATATTGGTTAATATAATTGTAAGTGCTCCTTTTTGTAGAGTTTGAAATTAGCACTGTCTTCAGAGTATTCAGAACCTGCACATGAGCAGTGTGTGTGTATGTGTGTTGTACAGAATGCTGCTGCAGCTGTCTCAGAATTCATTTAATCTGGTTCTGCTGGACAAACAGGGAGTGGACAAACAACGCTACACCTACCCTGTCACAGCAGCAGAGATCTTCAGCATCATTGACACCTTCTCCCTGCGCACTGAAGAGGCCCTTCTGCAGAAAGAAGCAGGTCATGGCTGCTAGACAACTAGACATTCCCCCAAACCACACACACACACACACACACGCGTATATTTTTTTAATATACATATTTGTGATTTGTATGACGCTTTAGTATTTTTGTGTCTATTTATATTATTCTGTCATAATATATAGTTTGACTTCATTCAATCAAATTTAAACTGTTTACTTGGCTTTAAGAAATAAATATGCTCACTTTAATGTCTAAATCCAATGTGTGATGTTACTGTATGCTTGACAACCCTGTCCTTGGAATAAATAGCAAGATCATTAACGTTATATGAACACGGAGATGCTCTGTTTTTTTGTTGGTGGTTTGTTCCAGTTACTCCCTTACTGAGCTCCAAAATAAATCCATATTTCTACCATATTTCTGTATAAGCAGTAGAAATGGTTTTATATAGAGAGTTACTGCTTTGTATAGCTCATGCAGAATGTGCAATGCACAGAGCTGCATATAGCTGAGGTCAGAAGTTTACATGAAGTCATCATGGACATGAATGTCATGGCAATATTGGGCTTTCAATGATTTCTTTGAACTGTTCTCTTTCTGGGGAAGAATGATTGTTCAACATACCAGCTTTTGGTAGCCATCAGCAAGATTCTGGTAGAATTCTGGTTGGATTAGACCACTCTTCTTGGCAGAATTTTTAGAGTTCAAATAAATTGTTTCTTGGCATGGATCTGACTTTTAAGCAGTGTTTATTTAAAAAAATAAATAAATAAATTAACACTTGTGCACCAAATTCTTTAATAAAAAAAAAAAAGATATACATTGTAAAACATCAAATATCTTTACTTATGTAATTTTGTGCTTATTTCCTGGTGCAAAAAGAAATTAATTCTGTGACAGTTTGAAAAAAATGTGAAAAAATGCATGTGTTTGGGAAGAGCCTATCAAAAATAGTCAGCAAATTACATGTCAGTCAGAGTCTCTGACTTCTCAAGTCATGTACTGTAGTCTTGATCATGAGCCCCTCATGCATCATTTCTGATTGGATTTAGATACTAGAGCAACTCAGGCTTGTACCACTCAGGTGGTACTTTATGCATTCGCTCTCAAACCCACTCCTCCACCTCAAGCAGGACCCACATTCACTAATACATTTGTGGACAGCTTTTGAACCAATCAAGAAACTTTAGCATTATGTCATCCACACTGTAGTTTTCATGCAGACACTGCCACCCTCTCCAGACACATTGAACTTGCCTGCTATTACCAGGAGGTACTGAATTTGTGAACAGAACTAGGCCTTCTGTTAGCAGTGTCCAGCATTCTTGTGCTAGTCGGACTGGTCCTTTATAAGAGTGCCATATACGAAAACTTTTAAATGTAAAGGTAGGGCTGGTTGGCACAGTGTTAACTACTGGGTTAGGGGACGCACTCAGCAAAATATAACAAAAATGATTCCCCTCTTGATCAATAGTCATTAATTTTGTCAAGAGCTTTGAATATTAACGTCTGTTAAGGTAGAGATAACATATTGATTTTCCTATGTTAAAACAGAAATGTCTCCTCGAGTAGAAATGTTTTATAAAGAGAATTGTTGAATATATAAATTTTAGTTCATAAAATTGGCAGTCAGCTCTATTTTGGTATATGATTTGAAAGCCAAGGATAAGTAATACTAGCTAGTTAACAAGAAGTAACTACAGAGGTGTGTAGGTAGGTAGTATTGGTTGGCCCATGTCTCAGCCTGCCCAATTGTAGAAATATTGTCAGAAACATATATTAATTTATATTAAAGCTACACACATACTAAATAGCATACAAAATAACAACTAGAATGTAGCATTTTATTTCACTGTTTATCTTAAGTTTGTGACACCCCACAAGCTGCTTGTTTATTAAAAATGTTTTTTCTTATAATTTTAACAAGACAATATTGAAATGGGATAGAAAAGAACATATAGTTTATAATGAATTGATGATTTAATATTGGCTAAGGAAGAAAAAAAATAATGGATAGTGTTCCAGTTTTTTTCTTAGTATTGTTCTTTGATGTTATATTTATTTGATTAAAAAATGTTATTTAGTTGGCACAAGCTTTAGCACAAAATTTATACTTTGACACAATAAATAACATAAAAATAATATCTGACATTAAAATGTTTTTAACTGATATATTCAACTTTTATTTGCTGGTAATTGCTAATGTAAGGTATTGGAATATATAGCAGACAGTGAAAACTGTGCCACTCAACCCTGCGTTCCACTACATTTGAGTCAGGAACACATATTTTTATTATACAGTAAATATGCACCACTGATATAAATGTAATCAAACACAGCAACCTGTTTCTTTTGGAGTGCAGTTCTCTTTATCCTGTTTAACTGTGTAAAATGGAAGAGAAAATTACATATTGACTACAATGGAGTATGGGTGGCAAGGTGGTGCAAGGAGTAGCATTGTTGCCTCACAGCTCATTCTGATTATATCCCGGCTCCCAAAAACATGCAAGTAAATGGATTGGCTTGACCAGATAACATGATGACTTAACCTTAGGCACAGTATGAATGAGTGTGTGAATGTGTGTGTCGTTGGTGAATGACAATGAACTGCCATCCCATCCAGGGTGTATTCCCATCCCATCCTCACCTTACATACAGTGTTCTGGGGATAGGTTACAGATTGTTCATAACCCTGACCAGTGGTTACTGAGCGTAAGGGAGGGCTTAATAGAGTACTCCTAATGTTTCCTTTAACATGAGCAAGCTTTTCATGATGTCCTCACAATTCTAATCTCCAGCTCTATTCCAGTTAGCAGCCCTTAAAACACATGTGTCTATATAATGAAGTTTTCTGAGATTTTATTAAGCATTTTTAGAAGCAGTTTGCACTGTCGGCACTTGTTGTGTGTCACAAGTGTAGCATTTACTGTCATTCAGAAAAGCTAATTAATCCTATGCTGAAAAAACAGAAGCCATAGATATCAGAATGATCAAAGACTGATGAACTTAGTCATGAAATGCTAAACATTATAATGGACTTGTAAAGACAAAATAAAGAAAAGATTGTTTTGATATGCAGTAGACACAGATTATACAGCATGATACAACTTCTTTCCATTTGAAGGCTTTATTCAACTGAAGTGAATTCTTACCACTGTAAGGTTCACTGTAGTTTTATCATGATGTTTAATTTATCTTTAGAGAATTCATTCCTCATATCAGATCTAAGATCAACCTTAATTTTCACTAGCAGAAGCATTTGTAATTAAATTTTTTCTTGTAACAGATTACAGTCACTAGTTATTATCATTTCAAATAAATATTTCCTGCCTTATCCATGACTGGCATTACATTTACTTGCAGAGAGCACATATACTCAACATTGCATTGCATTTTCTGTTTAAAGTTCTTAAGCCAGTTGGAGAAACTATATTTTTGGGTTATTTTTGCAGATGACCATGATGGATGCATAAATTTTACAGTATGTGTGTGTAGACCATATGTGTGTGACCTTTTTGGTGTCTCTCTCATGTGAAGGTTAGCCATGGTGTGCTCCACTCAAAGTGAAGACCTGCTAGGAGTGCGATACAGTAGTCTAGTCATGAGATGACAAGGGACTGAATCTGTATCTGAGTGGCCTGTGTGGAAAGAAATGGACGGATCCTTCTGATGTTGAAGAGGAGAAATTAGCATGAGCGAGAACGATTAGCAATGTGAGAGGAAAAAGATAGGTGATGTCCATAGTTACCCCAAGGTTACGTGCAGTGACCAATGGTGAGATCAAAGAGTTGTCCAGGAAGATCACAAGATCCTGATGTGGGGATGAATCAACCGGGATGAATACCAGTTCAGTTTTGCTGTGGTTGAGTTTCAACAGATGTGCTGCCATCCATGATGAGATATCTGCCAGACATGCAGAGATCTGTGCAGAAACATTACTTTCTGAGGGAGGAAAAGAGAGGATTAGTTGAGTGTCATCTGCATAGCAGTAGTATGAGAACCCATGTGAGGATATTACCTCACCAAGAGATCTAGTATAGATGGAAAACAGAAGAAGAGGACCAAGTACCCAGCCCTGAGGGGCACCAGTGGACAGCCTGTGTGGAGTAGATGTGGGTCCTTTCCAGGTCACCTGATATGACCGGCCTTCTAGGTAGGAAGTGAGCCATTGCCATGCTGAGCCACAAATACCAAGACTCCTAAGAATGGACAATAGAGTCTTGTGGTTGACTGTCAAACACTGCTGAAAGGTCGAGGAGCATGAGGACTGATGACAGTTTGGCCTATCTAGCAGCATGTATCTTCTCAGTGACAGCCAAAAGGGCAGCCTCTGTGGAATGTGCCGCATTGAAAACAAACTGATTAGGATCCTGTAGGTTGTTCTTCGAGAAATAGAGAGACACTTGAATGTAGACCGTGCGTTCAAGGATTTTAGAAAGAAAAGAGAAAAGTGATACTGGTTGGTAGTTGCTGATGTCTGAGGGATCCAGACTGGGTTTCTTCAGGATGAGAATAACCCTGGCATCTTTTGAATGCTGAAGGTACATTACCAGATGTTATGGAGCTATTTATGATGGTGGTGATGAAGGGGATAAGGTTTTGAGAGATGGTCTGGAGCATTATGGAAGGAATAGGATACAGTGGGCAGGTGGTAGGATTGCATGAGGAGATGACTTGTAAGATCTAATCTGTAGCTAGATTGGAAAACTGTGCCTGTGAGGTAGAAGGGGTATCCTTAGTGTGACGTGAAGGAGTTGGGGTGGGAGTGAATGTCTGAAAGATTTGTTGAATCTTCCCATCAAAAAAGTCTTCAGCAGTCAGGGAGGATGAAGCAGGAGGAGGTGGTGGGTTGAGTAATGAAGAAAAGATGTTGTGAAGTCTGCATGGATCTTGTGCAGAGATTTTTCCAGATTTTTCTTGTAGAAGGCAGTCTTAGCAGAAGTTACATCAGATGAGAATTTGGACAGATCACGGTAAGAAGACAGATCTGTGTCAAATTGTGATTTCTTCCACTTTCTCTCTTCTGCGCTTAAATCTCTTCGATTGCTCCGCAACACATCCGATAGCCAAGGAGCAGGGTGAGAGTTCTTCCTTGATTTGGAAGATAGTGGGCAGAGGAAATCCATAGTTGAGGAAAGGGAGGAGAGGAGAGTGTCCATGGCTAGCTCCAGAGGAAGGGAGGAAAAGGAGTCAGAGTCTGGAAGATATGATAGAGCACAGGAAGTGACGGATGTAGGGGAGACAGAGTGGAGGTTTCGCCGAATGGGAGAGAAGTGTTGACAGCTGGTTTTCAGAAGGGCCGGTAGGGTGATGGTAAAAGATACTAAGTAATGATCAGAGATGTGATGGGTAGCAGTGATGTCTGATGCTGGGGAGGGACAGCTGAAGATCAGGTCCAGGGCATTTGTTCCTTTGTGTGTGGGAGAGCAGTTGTTGAAAATCAGAGAGAAGGAATAGAGAAGAGGGAGAAGGCAAGAGGACTGGA
>JAQQZR010000035.1:5393391-5405891 GCA_030068235.1 Notoglanidium macrostoma | reverse complement strand
AATAAGCGCTTTAGATGTAAGAGACCTAACATTTAATAGTCCTAGCTTTAGATCAAAGGTGCTGGCTGTGCATTCAGAATAATCCAGATTTATATTAATTAGGTTATTAGAACAAATTTTGAAGCATGGACTCCACAAGACCTCTGAAGGTGTGCTGTGGTATCAGGCACCAAGCCTTAAGCAGCACATCCTTTAATTCCTGTCAGTTGCGAGGTGGAGCCTCCATGGATTGGACATGTTTGTCCAGCACGTCACACGGATGCTCGATTGAAATGACATCTGGGGAATTTGGAGACCAAGTCAACACATTTTCTGTCACTTTGCCAAGTAACTCTTTGTCATGTTCCTCAAACCATTCCTAAACAATTTTTGCCATGTGGCAGGGAGTATCATCTTGCTAAAAAAAAGGGAATACCATTGCCATGAAAGGGTGTACATTCCTGGGCAAAAAAATAAAAATGGGCCAAACCCAAAATTGTAAAAGCGTAAGCTTTAATGGTCTCAACGTCAAATAATTGGTCAGGAAATTAGCAAGAATTAAACAAATAGATAAAGTAACTTATGGTTACTTATGGTTAAAGTGTGGGATAGCGTTTCCCTTTGATTTCCTTAAATTTCTGTTTGTGGGTAAACTTGCAGACAACTTTTTACAGAAGGAAGAGTCAACATTGCTTCACTCAATGTTAAAGTATTCAAGCAGTTGATGAGTAGTAGAAAAATGTTTCCCGGTTTGTTTGTGTTTAATGTGAGACCAAATATTCTCTATAGGGTTGAAATCTGGACTATGACCAGGCCAAAACATGAACCGACTTGTTCTCAATTCACTTCTTGGTGTTCTTTGCAGTGTGAGCAGCAGCATTAAAATAACATGATCATTCCTCTTTATAAAACAATGTTTCAATTGTGGGAAGCAAGTTTTTCTGCAATATTTTCCTTTACTCCAAAGCATTAATTAACTTTTCACAGTGAAGCAACTCACCAGTATAAGCAACTGAAAAGGCTGCCCACACCATGACACCTCTAACCCCCAAGCTTAATGGTACACAGCACAATTCTCATTCTGATTATTTGGTGTTAACCAAAAGTGTTGGAGTTGAATTAACACTTCAATCAATTGCATAAGTGAGTTGGTGTCATTGAGAAGTGTTGGCAGTGAATTCAGTGAATTCAACTCCTACAAAGTTATGAAACCACACTCAGGTGTTAAGAATTAATTTTTAACTATACAATTTAACGAAGCTATTTTAACTCTGTATCGGAGTTATATTCGTAACAATTTAAAAAGCGTTAAATGAACACTGCAAAGATTGGGAAAAAATAAACACCAGCATAATGTCATAGTCAAATATTAAACACAATAGAATTTGCTGTGTAGAGATGCATTCACTGTTGTATTTCAAACTAGATATTCGAAGACACCTTTCTGAACCATCACCATGCATCACAAATCATGATTCATCAGTCCACACAACTTTGCTGAGCCACTCTGAAGCAAATGATTAAATGATTAAATGAAGAAAATATTCTGATAAAAACGTCATTCTGTCCTTGATGTTTTCCTTAGACAACAGTGACTATTTAACACATCTAGACACAAAACCTGCATTAGATAACCTTCTGTTTATTGTTCTTCTTAAAAGAGTCTTGTTTTCCGAGGTCAGAAATTCTGCTGAAAGCTTTTTTCCTACATTTGAGAACTGTAAATTTCAGCAGGTGGTCATCTCTGCTTGAAGAAGTCTTGGAGCTTCCAGATCCTTTCTTTCTGGCAACATCACCTGTTGTTTCAAAGGGCTGACCTTTTCTCTTAATGGCTGCTAGTGAAATAGGATTGCTGTGCCTTTAGGATCTTGAATATTAGCTACAGTTGTATAGCTTGAATAGCTACATGTGACCTGAAGAAATCCAGCTATATGGTTTCTGACAGCAATTCCTGCATAAAATTTTGTTTTAGGAGCAGAATTTCTCACTTGTTTAACTTGGGACTCACAGGACTCCGTATTGTAGATCGCTACCTGTGGGTGTCTGTCACTCCTGGTTTTATTTAGGAGCTTGTAATTAGGCTTGTGATGGGCTATAACAGGTGTGGCAGATTACTAAATAAGGACTTTAAAAAACCCCGACATGTGTTAGTTTGAATCTTATATCAAACATTGAAATGTTTTGTGATTTTACTTTGCATGCAAGAAGACTCGTGAATGTACATGAATTTCCCTGTTTCTTTCAGACTTGTATTTGGTCTGCAAAAATATTTAGGTAGGTAGTATGTTTCAAAGTACCACCACATGAATGCCAGGACCAAGGTTTCCCAGCAGAACATTGCCCTGAGCATCACACTGCCATGGTGCAGTCCATAGTGTCCATACCGTCCATAGTGCATCCTGGTGCCATCTCTTCCTCAGGTAAGTGACACACACACGCCCAGCAGTCCACATGATGTAAAAGAAAATATGATTTATCAGACCAGGCTACCCTCTTCCATTGCTTCATGGTCCAGCTCATATGGCCATGGTGGATGCCTTCAGCAGTGGACCAGTGTCAACATGGGCAGTCTGACTGGTCTACAGCTACACATCCACACACGCAGCAATCTGCAATGCATTGCGTGTTCTGACACCATTCTATCATAGCCAGAATTAATTTTTGTCTGCAATTTGTGCTACAGTAGCTCTTCTGTGGGGTCAGACCAAATGGCCTTCACTCCCCATACGTATCAATGAGACTCAGGTGTCCATGACCCTGTCATTATTTCATTGATTATCTTTTCTTGGACCACTTTTGGTAGGTACTAACCACCGTATAACTTGAATACACCACATGACATGCTGTTTTGTAGATGCTCTGACTCAGTGGTCTAATGTTTACGAATCCTTACGCATGCCCATTTTTCCTGTTTCATACACATCAACTTTGAGAACTGACTGTTCACTTTCTGCATAATATACCTTAACAAGTGCCACTGTAGTGAAATAATCAGTTATTTACCTCGCTTCTCAGTGGTTTTAAGGTTATGGCTGATCAGTGTATCTATCTTGGTGGTTCACATTCCTAATTGCGAGTGACCCATAGCTGTCTTTAATTTGAAGGTACTTTTCTGCTGCTTTCCCTGCTTGTATGCATTGATATTTTGGCCAACTGTTTCACTATGCTACTCTTTATTGGTAGTTTCCTTCCAACTTTGCTTGGATTGATTCCCCATATATCAAGTAATTCACCAAGTTCCCTATCTTGGAACAGTGACTGCACCCCAGACATCCTCGCTCGACATCGATGCTCGACCTCACTAATGCCCTGGTGGCTGACTGGGCAAATCTACAGTCACACTCCAAACTCTAGTTGAAAGCCTTCCCAGAAGAGTCAAAGTTATAGAAACAGCAAAGGGGGACTGAATCTGGAATGGGATGTTCAATAAGCATATGGGTGTGATGGTCAGTTGTTCACAAACTTTTGGCCTTATAGTGAAGTCACTACATTTGCTGTCGCCTGTTGTTGTTTGGTCATACTGCCAACACTGGATGATGATGATGACAGTGACATGCACAAGTATATTGGGGAAAAAGCCACATGAATGGCCACATATCAGATATATATATCCAATCTAGGACCACATATGAGTGGTACAAGGCCTGATTTGAAGGCATGAGATTTTCGTGCCCACAGAGTCCTAGAAAAAAAATCTGATCTGTGTCCCATTAATGCTGAAAATGTGCAGATTTGTGTCACCGCAACCTGGTGATGTGAATGTAATTCAGATGTCATACATTTGTAAAGGTCTTCCATCACTGTATGGACACTTTAAGACAGAGCCATCCTTCTGACTCCTCAGAAAACAGTCAGAAAACTCCTGATCCTCATACACTGAATCGAGAGTCATCTTATTGCCATATTTCTCCATAGAACACAAATTGAGAGTGGTTGAGGAAATGCCTGATCTAGAATCTAGATATGGAGCTGTGTAATAATTTAGGGCTGAGAGAAAGACCATGGTTGCCTAACTTCATTTATACAGTCCCAATAGAGGTGAAGAAGTATTACAAATGTTCAGCTTAATGACCATACAGCCACACATACATTATTAAAAAGAAATATTAAGGTACCCATAAAGTGTGACTTTAAACTATCAAAAAACTATTTAAAAAAACAAATCAGTCAAATAATACATTTTGTTTTGTTTGCCCAAGAAGGTAAAAATAAAATCTCTATATGTTATCCTGGTAAAGAATTCAAGGATCTATGAATAAGCATGATATACAAATTATATTTCTGTCCTTTTACAAAATTCAAGAGGATACATTTGTACCTCAGATTGCTGGATTCCAATGAGAAGACACTTATTCCTAAGCTCTGTGTCAATTCAGATAGAATTGTTACTGCATGGGATCCTTAAAGGCTAGTTTTTTATTTATTTGCTTATTTGTTTTGTTTGTTTGTTTGTTGTTTTTTAATGGAGTTCTCAGAAAAAATTCATGTACCACCTGAAATAAAATGCTAAACTCTGTGATCATACAAAACAGTTTACATTATATACATATAGGCAAATAGACAGAAATGTAGCTCATATCTGCACTTGTTCTGATCCACTATTGTTTCTACAGTAACAGCTAAATCACAGGAACATGTATGGTGGACTAATGTATGACTAATAATAAACTTTTTTGTTTGTTGTTGTTTTTAAATAACTCTTCCTTTAATGTGACTGTCTTTTATCAGGTAGCCTATGGAAGGAGTCTCCAGTGTCAGTGGTTTCTAACTGTCTAAGGTTTTCCACCATTGCAAGTCTTCAAGATAGAAAATGTTGTGGTTTATCATTAAACAGGCTGGCTCACCTTTCCCAGAATCCAATGTGTTGTTTTTGATTTGAAAGTATGTGACTGCTACCTGCTAGCTCCCAGTGCAGCAAAACCTTTGCAAATTCACTGTTGGTGATCTCTTTGAAACCCATGTCAAACTTTTTTTTCATTCACATTATATTTCGAAGCTTTTAAGATATTCCTTATCTTTTCTTCCATGAGACGGCCAAGGCCGGTTCAGATCCAGGTACATATGGAATATCTATATGAAAGCAGAACGGATCAGTCAAAAGAACTTAAAGTATAGATGCCTTGACAAAATATCTTCAATTTCAGTTTACAATTTAAGATCTGTGGCCTAGGATGTCGCTGGATTGCTGTGCATGGTTTTGGAATATAGATATTCTCAAAAATGGTGACTCGACTAGCACAGAGGATTCTGAGAAGGGTGAGCCAGCCCCTTTAACAAGCTGTATATTCTTGGTATTACTGACTTCAAAAAAATGTGACAGAGTGACTGTTTATAACTTTTATACTTTTTGTGGTCATCTCACCACATTAAATGCAACCATAAACTTATATATTTTTTTAAAAGTGTGTCTTTCATTAAATAAAAAATGGTTGTTGGTAAAAATGCTTTGGTATAAGTGGAATATGCACATTTTGGGATGTGCTGTAGAAATACAAGTAACTTTGGGGTGGTGACAGTCCTCCTCTCTGTGCGTCTCACTGCCCCACTTAATTAATGTACTATAACAGCATGCCCCATCATATTTTATTTCACATCAGACATATTAACACTACTCAACTTCATAAGATCATAAATTAAGTGCACACATAATCATCTCTGAATCAGTTTTGTTTCCTTTAGTACTGAGAAGGTCTCAATGAATTTAGTTCTGTATTAACAAATTTCAAACAAATATAAATCAAACAAATTTAATTGGAAACAGAGGAGTTAACAACATAAGAATCATGATTTTACTATAGGGGTAGTAAAAAGAATCTTAGTTTCAGTATTTTATCAGTGCAATTTAAAAATGTCTGCCTGGTGTGTTTGCAATTTCCAAGGTAGATCAAGGCTAATCTGCTCTAAATCTTTGCTATCTTCAGAAGTCTATCATAATGTTAATGGAACAACTTTTGGATTTCAAAGCACCAATTTTCCTTGCGCTCACTTCTATTGACAAGGTTTTGAAACACCACAATTTCCCTTACCGTACGACATTCAAACCCATATCTCAGTCCTTTAAATGATAGATGTCTAGGCTTCCAGTACAACGCAGAGCACACCCCAGACTCCAGACCAAGTTCACACAGTTTGATCCTCTCCTACAACTCCACATTCAGTCCACACAGCATACACAGCACAACCATCAACATAAGGTGTGGTGCAAAACAAGACCTAAAGCACACACACACACACACACACACACTGCTAAGAACAGGTACAAATTACCACTATAACACTAAAATAACACCACAGGAATTCATACACATCATGCTAGATTCAACAGTACATCTTAAAAGCTATTAACTAACTGTGTGTGTGTGTGTGTGTGTGTGTGTGTGTGTGTGTGTGTGTGTGTGTGTGTGTGTGTGTGTGTGTGTGTGTGAATGGCTGAAACGTGACTTGCTGAATGTTGGTCTGAGACTGGTTATGTCATCTCCCTTTAGTCTTGTTAGCTGCATGATTAAGTCAGGTCTGGGTCTTTAAATCGTTCAAATGACAAATGAATGAGCATGTAGGTCAATGTGTAAACCCACAGAGCATAGTATAATATTATGCATGTGTGTGTGTGTGTGTGTGTGTGTTAAATCCATTTAAATGTTCATACTGTAACACTGCACTAAAATGTTTACAGCACATTAGACACATACAATAAAGTGCTCCCCAATATCAGAACTCTAAATACGGTTTGTAAAGTACAGATCTTTTCCTTCATTTGATTCAAATTGCTCTCTGGATGCTTCCATAGTGTCTTCTAAGGTGATTGGATCACTCATGTAATAGAAATATTCATTAATGTAATGCCTCAATAGCCCAATACTTCTATGTTGTGAATGAAAACAACTCACATTCAAAAATGACTTGTTGGCAGTCTTTAATTATATGAAACATTAAGATCAAAAGCTAAATAAGGAACAATATAAGCTCATCTACTCCTTCTGTAAACACAAAAAGGCAATTATAAACTTGTAAACATTTGAACCGGCTGTGTGCTGCATTGCACCTGTTCAAACAGCTGTTTCAGGGATATATCTCCTCACTCCTGCTGGTAAAAAGCTTGCCTCATTTGATCTACTTCAGTTTTCTGAGTCTCGTTTATGGGCTTGAACAGGATTCTGAGGAAATGACAGTATTCTCATTTAAAGCGGTAATGCATTGAAGTAGCCTGGGGCGCTTTGATACATTTCAACGTTACATTTCAAACACAGCCTATCACCTCCGGAAGAACCTTAAGCGATAAAAGGATGGTGAGGGCGCGTGCTTGGTCGATTAAAAAGCCCATCTCCTGTCTCACATCTCTGCTTCCTCACATCTCCTCAGACGCAGCGGCTCGGCTCAGTGGGTTTCCCCCTCATTTGTAACCGCTGAGGTGAATTTAAAAAAAAAAAAGAAAAAGGTAAATGAAGCAGAGCTTACCTGTCCGTGTCGTCTGTCGGATTATGCCGAGAAGTAAAGCGAGTTGAGCGTAATGAAGTCTAATGTGTGAGTGTTTGTGTCTGCGTGTTTGTGTCTCTCTGTGTGTGCGTTCAGTGCCAGCCGTTCCGCTTACTATTGGGCACGGAGAGGACCGAGGCAACCCCCACCCGCCCCATCTGCCCCCGCGCGTGCCTCACACAGGGGGCGTGGCCTGGAGTCCCCACACTGCGGCCACGGCTGCATCTCGCGCACGTCTGTTCTGTCTTTGGCGGCAAATTTTCGTATAATAATATTCAGTCTCTGCTATAGAAACATGCAGATCCAAAAGGAGTAATCAAAAATTGATTGCAGCCAAATAATAGGCGCAAACACTTACAGATGTGGCAAATTACATACTACTACTACTACTAATAATAATAATAATAATAATAATTATTATTATTATTATTATTATTATTATTATTATTACTATTATTATCATGTAAAAGTAGTTTTGCATATAAGGCTTCTTGTCCTGTCTTGTAGACTCAAAGCTGCACCCATTTACATTCATTCATTAAGCAGAATCTTTTATCCAACGCAGCTTTGCCAAAGGGAAGCTACAGAAGTCTTTCCGAACATATAGATGAGCACGTTGGGGGTTAAATGTCTTTCTCAAGAACTCATCAGTGAAAGTCTCTGGTCAACTTGGGGTCTAAACTAACAATCCGAACCCCCCTGCCACTCCCACCCCAAGTATTCGCCCCCATGGTCGAAAGCGCTGTCCAGGGTGCCAATATGGTCGCTAAGATGCGAGAAAAGTGCCCTTTAGGTTGCCTTTACTTGAGAAGGTTCCCTAATGGCTGTCATAAAAATAGTAAAAAGCAATGAAATGCTGTCTAAGGTGCTCCTGTGTGCGTAAAAAACATGTTAAAGTGCCCTCTATGGTGCCCTTCCAGTGGAGAAAACGAGATTCAGTGCCCTATAAGCTCCCCTCTGTGCAAGAAAATTAGATGAAATGCCTTCTAGGTGCTCCTATGTGCAAAAGAATGTGCCCTCTAGGGCGGTTCTACGGTAGAGGAAAACATGAGTTAATGCCCTCCAGGTGTCCCATTCACTGCCAGTCCCTTACGTGTTTACAAATCTTCTCCAAGAAAGCTCTGTCGATAAAAGGAAGGAAAGCTCTTTTTCGTGAGTTGCTGTGTAGGAGTAGTTTTTATGAATGCACTAGAAAGGTCTAATTGAACACTCTCTCTCTCTCTCTCTCTCTCTCTCTCTCTCTCTCTCTCTCTTTCTCTCTCTCTCTCTCTCTCTGTTAGATCTGACCGCAACCGTATCGTTTTGCGTATTACTGTGTCGCCATCTGCTGTTACCTTAAGATAACAACAACAACAACGACAATAATAATAATAGGCAAAAAAAATTCAAATAAAATTAACAAACCGGTGTTAGTTAAATGCAAAGAATTTATTCACAGCAAAATATTGAATATTCAGAAAGCTAATTCCTAAAGATTTGTCCATGTGTATAAAATTGTGTAAACGGTGCAGTAAACATGAAGTGTGTGTATGTGCGTCAATGTGTCTTATTCAGACAGAATATAAGCATGTAGAATTTGTGGTAATTGGAGAACTCTGGCTCTGTTCAGTCTTTTATGGCCCAAAGAACGACGAATGCACAAACGGCTCAACTGTGACAGAGACTGTGGACCTACAACACGAGACACAGACAATAATTTAGACCCTTTCAGTAATACAGCTTTGTTGTTTGCTACTACTGTAATAACGTTTTTGTGTGTTCTCTTGCCTGCTGTCTGCAGTAGATGTTGGATGCCGGTATCTGTAGCCAGGTCCAGTGGTGTCTTGCCTTCTGAATTCCTACATTTCCCATCAGCCCCATGTTCAAGCAATTGCGCCACCTCCTTGGCTCCACCCACTCGTACTGCAGCATGCAGTGGTGTATCAAGGCCACGCCCACGCTGCACATCAGCACCTAAGCCAATGTGATTACAATGCTCATAAATTACATATTGTAATCATTGATAATCATTTCCATTTTACGACTGAGTTAATTGTGTGTCTGAATCATCACAAACTTGCCTCAAAAGATATTGCTCAGTAATATAATTTATATAGAAGCAGTTTTACACAATCCCAGGATGTCAGCATTAAAAATAAATTAGTAAATCAAATTTCATCTGCATTATAACACAAAATATTTTAAAGTCATTATTCAATTATCAAACATTTTTGTATCAGCTGTACTGTGTGTGAGGTGATACTAAACTATGTGTTGATGAAAGTGATTCTGGCTTCCAGATTGCTGCCTTTACTTACAAATTTTATCTATTTGATGTCCATTTGTCAACTTTTATAATTAACATTGCCATAGAGTGTAAAAAAACATGTTAATAGGTATATTTAGGATTACATAACCCAAAGCTGCTTAAAGCAAATGTGTGATGACTAAGCAATGTTGTTTAAGTAGTGTCAGACTGGCAGTAACACGCATATTATTACTAATTAGCACCATTGTCTCAAGTGCAGAACTATACCAAACAGTCATGGAAGATCAACTCTTGATCAACTCAGATGTGAACATCTGATGTATCTGAATCTCAAGAAATCAAATAAAGAAAAAACAAGGTTTATGATTGTAGTTAAGTGTCTGATTCTTAAGTGAAGAATCTATGCCTGTGTGTGTGAGTTAATGTATGTATACTGACCCAAGATCAGAAGTCTCTGTACACACTCTGTGCACCTGGTTTCACATGCACAGTAAAGCGGTGTGCCTACTCCATCCAACTCCATATTAACATCCATTCCATAAGACAGCAGCAACTCCACACAAGCTGTGTGACCTGAAAGCACACACTCATCCATTCATTCATGATGTACCTAAAGATTTTTTTTAGTATCTTTAATCCCATAATAAACAGAAATTTCCATTGTAACCCAGGACTGAATGTGAGCTAGTAGACATGTAAGTTGTGTTTTTTTGGTTGCATATAAACATGTAATGTATTGTATGTTCTAATGTATTTTAATATTGCTAAATATTTTACAATTCGTTTTCATGGTAAAATATTTATTTAGGAACAACTTCAACTTATATTTGTATTTCAGATCTTAGAGAATACACTAAAATTCTATTGTCAAGCATAAACGGTATGGTGATCATGTGGTTAACAATCTCGATATGTCTCTTTGCTAAGTTTATTATTATTTATTTGTTATATTGCTTCACAAAAAACTGACAGATTACTCAAAACACCACTCAATATATCAGCTTACAGAATAAATAAGGTTCTGTCTGTGTTTCCAACTGTTCAGAAAATTTCATTCCTAATTATCTCAGAATTTCTGGAATGCAAACATGAAGTAACCTTCAAGTGTATGGCTTGTTAAGTTGTACATCTAGATTATAGCAGTTTACAGTATTGCTAGCTGAAATGTCAAACCTTTGATGCCCCATCTCAAAACAGACCTTTAACCATATAATACTAAGGTCACACTCTTATACGTCTATGCTTGCATTGTGGGCAATAACAGTGGTAATATGAACAATGGAAGCAGTAATAATGTGTAGGTATGTGAATAAACATGCCTTGCTTTGCAGCAAAATGAATAGGTGAATTACGCAGGTGAGCTGGGTGATGGACAGAGCTATGTTTTAGAAGGAGTCGGAGAAGGGCGGTGTTACCACTGAAGCATGCATTGAAGAGAGGTGTGGCACCATCGAGAGACACAGCATTAGCCTGAGGGAACATATAAATACAACTTATTCACATGCACACAGTTGCATTTATGACTAGGAAATATTCAGGTGGTTCAGAATTTACATTCAATTCAATTTTATTTGTATAGTACTTTTAACAACAGACATTGCCACAAAGCAGCTTCACAAAAGTATATAAATAATATATATATATATATATATATAAATATATATTTATAGTATAAAGTATATAAATACATCAGCCCCATGTTCCAGCAGCATGTTAGCACATGCAAAATGGCCCCCTAGACAGGCCTCATGTAATGGAGTGATGCCATCCAGTGTGATCACACCAACATGCATCCCCTGTGCAAACACAAGCATTGAACCATTGTTAAACACTTTACTTGAATTAGTTTTTTTGTAGGGGAATTCACAATTGACATCACTTATGTAATGTAAATTAGGAGGTAAAAGCTTTCTGAGATTTAAAGCTTCAAATTGTTTGTGTCATTGTGTACCTGAGATAGGAGCTTTTTAAGTGGCAGTAGCCGGCCTTGCAAAGCTGCATCATGGAGAGGAGTTCTGTCTGCCCAAGACCCTGAAACACTCACACACACACACACACACACACACACACACACACACACACACACACCCACCCACACACGCCACTTTGTCTTATTAACTTTGTGAGGGCCTTCCATTGTCAAAGTTATTAATGCAGCTAAAGCTAAACAAAGGAAACAGGTTGGCTCTTTTACTTTTTTGAAAACTATGCTGTTGTTTTTGTAAAACAAGCCATTTTTCTTGTGTGAACTATCCAAAAGTCCCAAAAGACATTTGGTCTGCACTAAGATTTTAAAACACACCTATATCTACACCTACATCACTATAACATTCAACTTACTCATCCAAAGTCCCATTGTCCACAATGAAAAAAAACATTTACATTTACAGATGTACAGTAAAAGATCAAACTCACCTCCCATGAGTGTGTTACACACCCGTCCTCCATAAACCTGAAAAACTTGCTGCCATGGCTCATTCCAAACACACACCTCAGCATGTGCGGCAGCCATACTTCAGACTTCTTAAAAAGGCTCACAACAAGTTAGGTCTTGCAGAAACAAAGATCTAATATGTTCAGTTCAGTGCGACCTTGTTTGCCAAAATTATATGGCCTTCACAATATAAAACACTCCCCCTGACAAAACTGTACCTCCCACCAGTTTTCATGCAAACACACACAACAGCCTCCCCCAACGGAGCACATGATAATGTGACATATTCCCGAAACACACACACACACACACACACACACACACACACACACACACACACACACACACACACACACACACACACAC
>JAQQZR010000035.1:5376169-5393291 GCA_030068235.1 Notoglanidium macrostoma | reverse complement strand
CACACACACACACACACACACACACACACACACACACACACACACACACACACACATATACACACACATATACACACGCACACACAAAAAAAACATTGAATAATCTGATCCCTGGTCTCTGGTGAGAGAAACGTCTTCAAACTAAACACTCTCTCTCTCTCTCTCTCTCTCTCTCTCTCTCTCTCTTTCACCCCTTTCTCACTGTATCTCTCTCTTTCATATCACCAATTGCACACCTAAGTAAATGATGTTTTTGAGTGGAATAAAGCAAGTTAAAAGCACATTAAGCACATTAAATTTAATTAAATTAAATTAAAAAGCACATTAAGTCTTTCTTTCTTATAAACTTGATTGTTTACATGTCTTTAAATCTATTTAAATAAACATTAAACCAATCCCAAGGTTGCAGAAAATGTGTGAAGTGTGTGTGTGTGTGTGTGTGTGTGTTTGTGTGTGTGTGTGTGTGTGTGTGTGTGTTTGTGTGTGTGTGTGTGCGTGTGAAAGCAGTTAGACATGATGAGAATGGTGTGCTAATGCGGCTCCTCTGTTCAGCCTTGAATGGAGAATGTCTTATCATGGAGATTGCATTATCAGACATGTTTGGGTTTTATTAAAGTACCCTGTCCACATGGCAAAAACACCACTCTGAAGTTAAGAGAGAATTAGCATGTACACAGAGCAAAATATATACTTCAACTTTTTTGTTGCTGTCTTGAATACAATGATAAGAGAACAATATCAAGTCACTGAATTATTTTAAAATATAATACAGATAACCTCAACCCAGTAGTTTTTACAGTAGTATGTTGTTTGTTTAATACTCCAATTATTTATTTTCACAAATGTTATATTCATAAATGACCACTGTGAGCAAGTCAAGTATGGGACAGCGCCTATTAGCTTTGACATTAAGTCGAATAAATTTAATCAAAAAAAGGAATATTTCTCGCTCATGTGTGGCTCTAAACATGTTGCTAGGCCAACAACAACCAAGGAGGTTTTGTACACAAAGCTATACAAAACAGGGAAAAGAACAGTATGATAAATTAAGTCTCAGTTGTCATGTATCATATGAAACTGGATATACATGAGTTCCTTACACACATTTAAAACGAGTTAACAGGTAACTGCAATAATATTTTTGCTATCATTTTCAGATCCTATAAATGAGAATTCTAACAGTCTGGATTTGACACACAATGAAAAGATCTAATTTCAAATTAAAAGGCAACGAGTAAGTCAATATTATAATTTCATCCTATATGTGAACAACAAGATCAGTAATAATTAATCTGGTGGAAATGTAAAAAGAGTGCCAGGTTCTGTAACCTGAACCACATTAATGTATTTTGATACCAAAAATAAATGTAACCAAAAGTAAAATGTTTCCACTGAATCCTGCTCTTGTGATGTCCAAATGGTTCAGTCCTGTTGTCTTGTGTGCAGAAAGGTAAATGTGACTTCTTTGTTTTCTCAGGTCAAGGTTGCTGTTCCTTTAACATTTCTTTTAACCAGTCACTGCCAAGGGACTTCATCAGTTTGTGCCTCCTGCTCCTCCCACTTGCTGAAGCAACTGAAACATTGAACAAATTTAGTAGTGATGGGAAATCCGATTAGACTTTCCAATCTGGTTCTTTCCAATTATACACTACAAGACTGGGAAAAGATTCTGAACAAACTTCTAAAAGACTCAGGACTTTCACCCTCTCACATCTAAAGACAATGTGTCATTATTCTCAGAGTTTCTAGTCACAGACTATTATTTTGCAAAGACTGGGAATCTCTCCAGAGTCTTCTTCATGTCTATCATCCCTCCAGAGATGTTCCTGTACCTGCTTTGCTGCTACCTGTTTGGTGCTGGAGAGAGCTTACCTACTGGTTGTTGACAATATTCATGTCACTATTTGCATGAGCCAAGACTAAAAACTTATTACAATATTAAGTTGATTTTATTAGAACAACAAAGTGAGGGAAAAGACTGGCTAAAGACAGTTATCCTGACCACTTTACGCCAAACAGTCAAGAAAACAGGAACGCTCCACAACGCTAGCAAAACTCTCAAGATTTTATTCTAACATTGGAAATTTGTCTGTAACAGTGAAATCACATATAGTGGTTTGGAGGTAAAATCACCAAAATTGAGTATGTAAGCTTGTACTATAGGCTCTCTCACAGTTTTAACCTACAATTAATAAGGGATTTGTTTATAAATTTTCAATTTTTTTTTCTATATAGTGTATTCTGTCAAAGAAACCTTTACAAGAGCCTAGCCTAACAATGCAGTGATTTATGGGAACATGAGGAATGTGACAGAAACTGATTTGCATTAGCACATTCACTGGAAGGTTTTCAGGCTTTTGGTTCCTTTAGACATAATGTGACCAGAAATGACTCACTGTGGCATGGAGGAGAATCTAATTCTTATTAATACAATACTTTTTTTTGCTTTTGCTTACAAAAAAGTGAGAGTTAGTATTGCATTTCTTTGAAGGTGAAAGGCTTACGTCCCTTTCTAGTCCTTAGGTATTCCTTTCTGGTATCTAAAATTCTGACTATAATTATTTTGTGACATCTGGTCAGTTACATCCAGGATTGTAACTAAAACCCCCCATCTCATTCTCTGCTTTATTCTAAATATTACTCTGTAATCCCATATGACACTTCTTTCATTTCTAATTCCAAGTACAAATCTGTTGACCGCATCACACTGCCCTCCAGTGGACTGCTTACTTATTGGCATAATAAGTTTTGAAAAAGTGCATGACATCACACTCATGTCATCACACACAAATAACAGGCATCTGCATGAGACAGCTTTTTCTAGCCATTTTTCTTTTAAGCTTGGTAAGGAACATCTTCATTATCACCTCTCTCACATCTTCCATAATCTTTCCTGTTAATAATAATAGAAATTTGGGCTGTTTTACCATAAGAATCTAGGCTTGAGTTTGCCCTTTGGGACCTAACAGTAGAGCCAGTTTGATTATTGTGTTACTCTTGCTGATATGATAACTGATTGTACTCTTCTCACACAGAACTCTCCATGTTTTGCCTGATAGAGAGCTCTGTGCTATTAAAAAACAACCCAATGTGGGAACCCAGTGCTGCAACCAGTATGGACTAAGCCTTGCGTTAGGATTTTTGACCTAGAAATATGAGTTGAATTTTTAACCCCTTATGGGAAAATTACTACATTTCAAAGCTGGGTTAAAAAACGAAACTAGGTTTCTAGGTCATTCCATGGTCCCACATTGGAGATAATTTTTTCTTTCAGTGTACTCTTACGCAATAGTTGGGGTTATTAACTTTAATGTCCAAGCCACACAGGAGCTGCAAGAATTATTGAAAAAGTACTGAAATGTATTAACTCTCAAGAATAACAAGAAACACTCATAAATATAACCAGTATACAAGAAATGGAAAACCATCAAAACAAGTTGAAAAAAATTCTCCAGCATTTCTTCTGACAGATCTCTATGTAACACATTTTGGCTCCTTTTCCTGTACCAGGAACAGAATAAAAAATCTTCTTAGACCAAATTAACTTGAAAGTGAAATTGAAGTCTATGAGCAGTTGTAAATATGTTATAAAAGTGATGAAATAAGTTATAAAATGAACAGTGAATATAATTTCTTTATCGAGAAAATGCTCCTGGAATGTTCTGCTACATTCGACATTCGACATTCTACAAACTACATTCCTTTTACCTGTCACAGACATCTGAGACGAAACATCTATCGTCAGTGCATTATAAACCTTCAACTTCTGAGCCAATGAAAATTCCCTTGTGACACACCAATTAGTTTACAGAATGAAATGCTTATTATGTAGCAATGCATATCCATTCATAAAAGTGAACAGCACCCTTTATGAAACTATTTCATAAACTACCTTTATGAAAATTGTGAATTTGCACATCTTCTATCATTTATTTCACACGCTGATGGCAGTGACTGGTTACAAATGATCAACAGTAATGTGGATCTGGGAGCATATCCTACTTAATCATAGACTCCAAGGAGTCAAAAAGCTACTGTTCCTGAGAGAAAGAAAGAAAATATGTCTCCTGGAAATTCATAATTACACATTGTAAAAAATTTTTGAACATATCCTTGAACACTGTTTAGGGAATTAATTAACATGTAGAATGTTTTAAAGGAACCATCAATAGTTTGACAATTTACCTGCCAGCGTGGCAGTTGGTGAAAAGGTTCAGTTCTAAACCTGGTCTACAATGTTCAAAATCATACATCATACAAAATCATAATGACATTTACATTTGTAGAGCAGAATGGAGACAGAGAGAACGTGTGATTGAGAAACCAGTAAGTAATTAGTGTAAATGAACATACCTTTGAATTTGATAATTTAAGATAGTTCAAAGCACCAGTATTCAGTATGGGAGTGGTGAAAAAGGTGCTGCCGAAACTAGCTGACTGAGTTCTCCAAGCCAGGAAGTCCAACACTTTAAACCATGGCCCAGCGTGCTCATTTTCCAAATCAATCCCTGGTCAATGAGTTTAGTTAAATTAAATACTGAAGTAAAGCAGATGAACCTCAGTCAATTTTTTCAGGTGGACCAGGGCCAGGTACGAGGCAGTGGTCATGGGGTTGTGATAAGCAAACTGCAGAGGATTGAGTACACTATGATGCATACTTTTATCCTTAACATGCAAAACCAAGACTTGATTGGCATACCTTTATTAATTTTGTGTTTAAAATTTGGCCTTTGATGTCTTCTGTCTGCCTGCTGCTTATGCCCTGCTGAATCTCCTGGAACATTTATTGTTATTCCTTTCTGTTCAGTTTCATCTTTACCTCCTGGTGTCACTTCATTGTGCTAATATTTGACCTCTTTGGCTTTGCCAGCTTTTCTGGCTAATATCTGCAAGGTCAATTGCACTGTGTTGTCTTTATTGGTTAGTAACATTGTGAGATTTATCTTTGTGAGATTTCCAGTTACTGTTCATATAAACACACAGTCCAGCTTTCCAAATGTTATAGTGCTGCTATAGTCTCAATACAAAAAGCTTGCCAAAATTTCCACATCTGCAGTACAGCCACTAAACCAGAATGGCAGACAAAAGAAATATTTAAAGAAAAACAAAAGAAATATAATTGTTACTGGAAAGAAAAAACAAACATGCAAACTGGCACTTCAAGAAAGATATCTTTGAAATCACTAGATAAATATAATCCACAGTTGCTGGTAGTTAATCTGTTACCTGCTGTTTTTGATGTAAATGATAGTCATACTGTGTTTTACATAAAAGCCCTCCTATCAAGGAAGTGCTGAATCTAAGACATCTGTAGCCCTTTGAGCTATCAAGTCCTTGTACCTACGAAGTCATGTGTACATGAAACAACCATAAACAGAGTGCCACACTTTACTAAAATTAAAGTGTATCTTTAGGCATTTGGACAGCAGAGAAGCAAAAGAAAACAAAAGAAAATGGCATCTATGTTTTCAGAGGAGGAGTTGTCCTGTTCTGTGTGCTGTGAAATCTTTAAGGATCCTGTACTTCTGTACTGCAGTCACAGTGTGTGTAAAGTGTGTTTGCAGCAGTTCTGGGAGACCAAGGGATCCAGAGAATGTCCATTTTGTAGAAGGAATTCATTTATGGAATTTCCTCCACTAAACTTGGCTTTAAAGAACTTGTGTGATAAGTTTTTACAGGAGAGAAGTCACAAAATTCCACCAGCACCGGGAACAGTCTGCAGTCTGCACAGTGAGAAACTCAAACTGTTCTGTCTGGATGATCAACAGCCGGTGTGTGTGGTGTGTCAGACTTCAAGAAAACACACCAACCACAAATTCTGTCCCATTGATGAGACCGCAGAAGATTGTAAGGTAAAGTGTTCAAAACTGTCATGCATATAATATATTACATATGACTAGATTTTATTTAATTAGAAATACAATAGAAAAATACAAGTGTGAAAATGCCTTTGTCTTATGTCTTTGGAAATAGGTGTTTCATAAACCTTAGCACTAAATGACCATGGTACATATTGTTGTAGTCCAAACAATGCAATAATTAGAAACAGACCCATTTAGTTACCTCAGAACAATGACTACTAATAAAGTTCTCTTTTTTAGGAAAGCCTTTAAAAATACATAGCATTTTTGAGCTGGTGCTAGAAATGTTACCAAATGTTACGATTGAAAGGAAATGTCTATAATACTTTTAAACTCTAAATACATAGACAGAATATAAAAGATTTGCATTTTATTGGAAATGTTGAATGCAAATCATAAAAGTGGATGTTTTCCCATTCAGATAGTTTTGGATACCTTCTGACATGAGGAAAACATCAACTTATGGTCTTTTTGATAAAAAAAAAAACCCAGGGGAAACCCCTCAGCCATTCAGCATCACATGACAAGGAACTCGAGACTGAAAAATGTATCTGTAGAATGTGATGGTAATGTTATCATTTGTATTTTAATGGGCTTTTATCTGATTTGCGAGGCTGAGAAGATTCTTGATCTAGATAATAATTGTCGCCAAAGGTCATCTTATCAAACTGTTCAAATTCCTTCATGGCAAGTTTTTAAAAAACTTGTATAAAAGTATAAAAGTGTTTGTTTTAATTTCTCTGTCAGGTTTGTTACACTGTCATAAGGCATTGAAACAAAGTGTGGGTATAACTCCTTATAGCTTTCAAATGACAGAGTTAATGTTGTATAGTTATATCCTCTCAGTGAGCAGTGATGTTAATCTGAGATAACAGGGTGTAAAATAAGAGTCTCCATACAGTGTGTTGATTTGTTTCTGGAGCTCAAATCTACACTGAAGCCCCTGCAGGAGAGACTGAAGATCTTTAAAGAATGCAAACTGAACTGGAGTCAGACTGTAGAACATATAAAGGTTATAATGAATAATATTGATATAACAAATGCATTTTTCATCACTACATATATAGTTCATTTGATTTCTTCTTCACTGCAGATTCAGGCCCAACACACAGAGCATCAGATTAAGGATGAGTTTGAGATACTTCACCAGTTTCTAAAAGATGAAGAGGCAGTCAGGATCGCTGCACTGAGAGAAGAAGAGGAGCAGAAGAGTCAGATGATGAAGGAGAAGAGGAAGGAGAAGCTGAGCAGAGACATATCATCTCTTTCAGATACAATCAGAGCCATAGAAGAGGAGATGAGAGTTGACGACATCTTGTTCTTACAAGTGAGGGTCATGTAGTCAGTATTTATACTGTGAGGAAGTAAATCTTCTTCCCATCATCAGAAATGTCACATTTCAGTGGTGTAAAAATGTAAATCATATCCACTAATATTTGCATTGTTATTTACAGAACTACAAGGCCACAGTGAAAAGGTGAGTGATGTGGTTCCTATCTCTCTCATTCTTATCTATTTCTGATCTTTGTTTAGGGGCTGAAGCAAATATTTCAGTGGTCCAAAGGTGAATTTCTGTAATGGTCTCAAATAATCAGGAATATGAAAAAAAAGATCTCAAACTTATTTTCATCAAATAAACTTTAAAAAAGTGAATTAGATGTAATGATTGTAATGATTGGTTATGACATGCTGGATATAACCATTGAATATATACTGGATATATATACCGGGGTCTGTGGTAGCTCAGTGGTTAAGACGTTGGCCTAGTGAGTGGAAAATCGTGAGTTCAAATCCCAGCACCGCCAAGCTGCCACTGCTGGGCCCTTGAGCAAGGCCCTTAACCTTCACTGCTCACTTGTGTAAAACAAGATGTATGTAAGTCGCTCTGGATAAGGGCGTCTGCCAAATGATGTAAATATAAGGGCCTTTTCTTGCAAACCCATGGGATTTCTTTCTTTTTCATGTTTTCATATCTGATGCAATTTCCTCATGTATTGCTCATTATCCTTTCCCATTATAGTTGAATAACTGTATATAATTGTATATAAAATAACATGATTTACATTATATAACATTGATTTATATCACATAACATGGTCTTTCTGACTGAATTACAGTAAAATAGCAGGTGACCATCCACAGAGCCAACCCCACTGTACATGACTGAACCCAATCATCAACACTGACTCCTGTATGTTTTTGCAGAGCTCAGTGCACACTGCAGCATCCAGAGGAGCTTTCAGGAGCACTGATCCATGTGGCAAAACATCTTGCCAACCTGACGTTCAGAGTCTGGGAGAAGATGCAGGACACTGTCCAATATAGTAATACTTTTTCTCGCTGTTTTTGTTTGTGCACATGTGTGTATGAGTGTACTAGTGCCGGCTCGTCCATAGTGATAGTTGGGGCAGAGCCCAAGCATTTATCTGCCTTTCAACAAAAGCCCTTATTCACAACTCTCTCAACTCACATTTTAAATTCTGTTGAAATACTAAGTTAATTAATACTAATTGAGTAAGGAAAGATTTTTTTAATGTTGCTATTTCAGTGTCTCACTGGTTTGTTCACCTTCCTAGATGTTGCACAATCATCTATAAGGCAGCAGGCTCCTAGACTCATGTTGTATCCATTGAGTCATTATTACACCTAGTGATCAAAAATGGGAACTACAACAATTGCTAATACAGGCCCATTAATGCACAAATCATACTGCCCCATACTCATTCTCTGAACATTTTCATTCTGGCAGGAGGGGTAGAAGGCACTTACATGGCTGTCAGGTGATGAATTTTACACCAAACTGGGCTAGTTAAAAAATTCTCAGTAGCTGTCAAGATCTTGTTTCATAGTAAATAGCCATATAATTATAAGTAAAGGCACACACAGTGTTTTTTTATTATGGAAATCATTTCTATTGGAAGATATATTGCAAGGATTGGATTTATGTGCATATGCTGTATGTAACTCTCTTGTATCTTTTTTTATAGCACCCATAACTCTGGACCCCAACACCGCTGATCCTTTTCTCATTCTGTCTGATGATCTTACCAGTGTGAGATGCAGTGACAATGTACAAAAGCTTCCTGATAATCCAGAAAGATTTGATGATTGCTTGTGTATCCTGGGCTCTGAAGGCTTTGATTCAGGGATACACTGCTGGGATGTAGAAGTTGGAGATTGCACAGTCTGGTTTGTGGGTGTGATGGCAGAATCTGCTCAGAGGAAGGGAGATATATTCTCCAGACATGGAGTCTGGTGTGTGTGGTATAGGAACAGTCAATATAAAGCATGTTCTACGCCACATCCAGACATTTGCCTCTCACTAGCACAGAAATTCCAGAGCATCAGAGTGCAGCTGGACTGGGAAGAAGGAAAGCTGTCATTCTCTGAATCACTCACTAACACACATGTAGACACTTTCACACACAGATTTATTGAGAAATTACTGCCATTTATAGTTGTTGGTTGTAAAGAACCTCCTATGAAAATCCTCCCACGTCAATACTCTGTAAGAATGAATCAGTTCAGCTGAACAAGATATTATCTTTAATTAAACCTTCTTGATTAAATGATTGATATTCATTGCAAAATGGATTTCATTGGGTGATTGGGTCTGTTGTGGGGTACAAATTTGTACTAGTCCTGGAGTGTGACAGTGTCTGATACATCACATGATGGATACATGATGGATAAAACAAAGATGATTTCAAGAAAATCCTATAATAGCTGATCTTTATTTGGGATTAATCACTCACGTCATCGATGACAGGTGGATGAAAATAACTTTTTAATATTACTATGAATGACTGGTTAATCCTAAGCACAGTCTCATGCTCCATTATGAAATGTTACCAAATGTTGTTACCAAATGTTACAACCACCAAAAAAAAGATTTTTTCTATTTGTTTTGCTGGTTGCTATATCACATTAAAGGTGGAAAAAAGATCTGACATGATTTATCTTGGTTTTGTTTTTTATATCACAAAAAAAAAAGGAATTTTTATATTCACTTTGTCATGTACACTGTGATCTTTACCAACTACTTAAATTTAAAGTAATCTGAATCAGCATATACCACCTGTGGACCAATGAGTTGGTGAAATGCTCGAAAAGGATACTCTAAATTATCAAAATTTTGAGGATACTCAAAAAGGATACTCACATAATCAGAATAAGAAATAAATGAGCAGATGTTCTTTTTCTATTTTTTTGCCTCCCCAGGTCTCCAAGTTGATAGTTGGTTTTCCCCAGTTCATGATTCTAACTGTCATAAGGGCAAAAGGCCTGCAGTGTTGGATGTGAGTGTAAAAATCTCAGAAGACAATCCAACACCCAGCGTAAAGAAATTTCAATACATCCTGTACCTGCATATACACACTGGGGCACATATTGTGCGAGAATTCACTCCAGACCCATAAGAAACAACACTGGATCTACAATACACATACGCAACCAGAGCATAAGGTCCATGTATTACTCCAGCTCAAAATTTAGTAACCAAAGTGGCAAGAGCCAGGCTGCAGGATAAGTTGTAGAAGTTAGGGGAAGCTATTAAGTGTGTTGAACAGACAGCAGATATACTATTTCAAACGCCTCAAAAACTGGAGAGAGAGAGAGAGAGCAAGCGAGCTAGCAAGAGAGCGAGCTCCATGTTGCCATGGCAACCTTGACCAGGATAAAGCACCTACTGAAGTTGAATGAATATGACACCAAAACAAATCCAAATTATGAAATATACAAGTTTATTTCAGGTTTGAAAAGTTTCTCTATTTGATGGGGGAAAGGATAAAACATATAGAAATTCCTTATCTATAGTTTTTTGTTCCTGGTATGTGAAAATAATTAACCTAAAAACAGGGAACATCTGAACACAACTCCTTTTTACCATGCTACAAAGATATTCAACAAAATATTATACTGTGCAGTTTTTCTAGAATTACAGATAATCAGTCATTTAAATGGAATTTTACGTCTGCAAAATAGAGCACATACTCATTGTATCAGTCTGTCAGACAAAGCATATAACAATCAAAAAAGTCAGATCAGTCACAAGTCCTCAGGAATGATTTCTGTAATTATCGGCTCAGTTAGTGCAGAGGCTAAGTCTGGAAGTCGCAAATCATAGTGATTTACACTCCCTCTGTGACTTCAGGGCAGACTAAGTACTTGATCGGTCATAAAAAAAATAAGTATGGAGACATGTTACTTACTTCAAATTAATTAACCGTACCCTTATATGATATTTAACCAATTTTAATTTATGTACATTCTCTGTAAACTGTAGAATACAAAAAAAAGTTTAAATTGGCTTATGACAGGTTAATGAATAATTATATACAAAATAAACAAAAATGTAGGCAGTGGTTAGTGTTTAGTAGTGATGGGCTGTCTGAAACTGAAGGTCCAAAGAAAATTTATATAAAATATAAAAATATCTCTAAAACGCTATAAAAAGAGATGTCTCATGAGTTCAGTGTAGTATTAATATCATGTGTAGATTTGGGGGTCAGTGTGTCACATGATATGGAAGCTATAGGAATAAATGCAAATTTTTCAGTAAAAATATTAATATAAAATAGAAAAAGCTCTAAAACACAATAAAAAGAGGTGTGTCCTAACAGTCCAACATAGTCATAGTATCTGGTGTAGATTTGGAGTCAGTGGGTCACATTACATGGAAGTTATTCACTAAACTTTAGTTACCTTCTATTGAAATATTTAAATAAATGGCTTCTACACCAGCAGTCAAAATATGTGCCCTAAATGACACCTTTATTATAATTTTTTTCCACACAATATTCATTAACATGAGCATGTCAGCATGATTGTACTGAATCTAACATTTGGTTTGTGTTACTCAGATGGTAAGTTATTGATGGTCCCTAACTGAGACCACGAGCGGGTGCTTGGAGGTGAGCTGCCCAGCCTCCTGCAGCCGGAGCTGTGTGGCAGAACACTGATGCGATGTAGAAATTAAAACATGCTGTACATTTCTCCAAGTAGTAGGTGCCACTAGTGAACTCGTGAATGAGACGAGTAAGGAACCTTAGAGAATCCCAACCGAGGCCTCATTTGTCATCAGTCACGTGGTTTTCTGCTTAAACGATACACACCTCTAAGCAGGGGATTGTCTGGCACTCCTCCTTATACTCCACACACGCTTCGGAGCTTCATTTGGCCATCACTAATGTTTAGGAACCATTTATCATAGAGAAGAAAAAACCCCCATTGTATTCAGAAGAAAAGGACAAATGCATGTTATAGGGTTTTAATAAATAAGCATGGACACTGAGAGTCTTCTTGACTAAGGTCATCACTACTATAAACTTTTTGTGGAATAAATTAGTTCATCACAGTTGCACCAGATGCCCTTCACTGGAATGTAAACAGGTAAATTCAGTGCACTTATTTAGAATCTCTGGAGGTTAAAATGTGGTCCCAAATATAAGAAGCTGAATCCTGACCGCACTTCAACACTTTAACTGTCTTTTATTCGCAACAGCACGCCACGCTGCATTCAGGTCTTTACTCTCTTTCTTCCCACTGCTCGGCCCCCAGCAACCACCTGGCCCAGACGCGTCCACGGCAACATCAATGAAGTGATTGGGGCAGAGCCACTGCAGGAAAAGAAGGAAGAGGAAGTCAATGACGGCCATAAAGGCGAATATAGAGCCAGCGACAGCGCCGCAGTGAGAGCGTAGTCTCCGCAGTCGAGCAGGTAAGGGCAGGACTTGTTGCCTGCATGCATGGTCGTACACCTACCAACACACAGAAACGTTAACGTTTATATTGTATTACTGCCATAATGCACAATCAAAAATTCTATTTCAATAACTGGCAAGATTATAATTCTCACGAATGAGGATGCTTTACAAAGTGTGACACGAGTGTACACACCTTTTCTGTGCGCTCAGCAACGTTTCTCCAGGTGTAGAGAGTTTGGACCTGCCGGTGGATGGCTGCAGGAGAGGGTACTTTATCTGCACGTTGCCTAGCAATGACCTTTTCCAAGCCAATACAAAGGGAGCTGACGGTTGGCTCACATAGGGTCACCAACTCATCGGGGAGAACCTCTGGTATACCTCCAACCCGAGTGCTCACCACCTACAGACACACAGACACACAGACACACAGAGGGAGAGGAAAAAAGCAAACTACATTGCATTTTCTCTCCAGGTTGCACCAAACAAGTAGTATGTGATGTACTCGTACTCAAAAAAGTTCATCACATAGTCATGGCAGCGGTATTCATTTTCCAAACTACAAGCAGACACATCATTTATAAGTAAGCACACCGACCTGCAGGCCACAGCTGGCTCCCTCTACTATAGCCATGCAGAAGGCCTCAGTTAGTGATGTATTCAGGAAGATATGACCTTGCACCAGCACATCCCGTACGTCCTTGTGATCCAGAGCGCCCAGAAGACGCACCCTAAAGACATAATCATATTATGTGTACACCCAGAGTGTGTTTAATATTATTTTCTAATCAACCTACTAGGACGTAATATAGTCCATGTACAAGACCCAGCAAACCATTCAAGATGCCCATATTTTCATAAGTTTATGAGCCAAAGTAATGGAAGTTGTGTAATGCATTCCATAAAACTAACAACTGTGGATTTATTTTAGTCCTGTTTTTGAAAATATATATCATTTAAAGCCAAGGCTAATTTTTTTTTTTTTTTTTTTTTTTTTTTTTTTTTTAAAAACACCCAGTATATTTAGATGACGGGCAAATGATTCTCCACAAGAGAGCAGCCTTTTGCGTATCTGTTCAAAAAAAAAAAAAAAAAGTTTAGAAAGTGTAAATTTAAGCATCATGCCTGAAATACGTTTTTTATATACAGTCCCAGTCAAAAGTTTGGACACTTTCCAATTCAATGGTTTTTCTTTATTTTTATTACTTAAATCACACTTTATGTCTTTGCTTAGTTTCTCTTTACTCAGTTGAGCGATTCTAGATATAATATGGATTACTACAGTTGTGGAATCGGGCTATTAATTGTACACCAACACGACCTCGACATAACTGATGATCTCAAGTGCATTAAGAAGACAAGAAATTCCACTAATGAACTTTTGACAAGGCAAACCTGTTAATGGGAAAGTATTCCAGGTGACTACCTCATGAAGCTTGTTAAAATAATGGCAATAGTTTGCAAACTGTTATCAAGGTAAACGGTGGCTATTTTGAAGAATCTAAAATATGAAAATGTATTTTTTTTTTTTTTAACAGTTAGAAGTTTACCACATAATTCCATATATGCGCCATATGTTTGATTACATTGTTTTGATGTCTTCAGTATAGTACTACAATCAAAATAAAGTCATAAAATAAAGAATGAATAAAAACCTATGAATGAGTAGTGAAAAGGTAGTGGGGTCTGAAAACCAGACCTAGAACTCCTGATATTGGTAACTTGCACTATTCAGTCAAGAGGAATCATAAATACAGTGGAGAAACTTTCTTACCTGTCATGAAGCTGATATTTCTCTCTAACTTCTTCCAGAACAAGCCGCTTAGGACCTTCTCCACCAATCAGAAAGCAGAGATCCGGATGCTTGGCACACAGCTCAGGAATGATTCCTCCTAGCAGGTCAATTCCTGGAAACAGTGATGGACCAGTTACTCACTGCACACACCATAAAAATCCACTATTACAATATGCTCTGCCTACCCTTCCTGTAGACCAACCGGCTTACTACGACGATGGTGATCTTGCTATTATCTCGGCGACTGGGGTCAGGTGTGAAATCAGTGGGGTCAACCGCATTGGGGATGACGGAGACGATGTCGGGGTTGAGCGCAGCCCTCAGCACAGTGTTCTCCTTGCTGGTGTAGGACACGCATATGATGTGGTTGGTGTCACACAAAGACACAGTAAGCAGTTTATTGGTCAGCACGGAGCTGAGGTCAGCAAATCCGAAGAGCGAGTGGTCAGTGAACACAGTGTTGAGACCCATGGTCTTGGCATGGAACAGTGCATCATGGGCCATCGCTGAGAAGGAGCTGTGGGCATGGACCACCGTGATACGCTCACGCACAAACACACACCTGAGCAGTGGCAGGCTGTGGAAGCAGGTAGTGGCTGTGGACTGGTTATACATCACCTATGGGAAGAAGTCATCAGTCATTATTCTGGTAATAAAATGATAGTGAATGCACTTGTTTAATAATTTTAAAGATGTTTTTCTCCTCAGATCAAGGACTGCACTTTAACTTTAAGGAACTTTTCACCTTATTACTGGTATAATATTGACACACTTTACACTTAGCCAAAACTTCTTCATGCTCACTGCTACAAAGACACATGTGACACCAGTACTTATGTTCATATCATGTTTACTCTCCAGCAAAGAATTGTTTAAAATGCGGAAAGTGGAAAATGCAGCTGCATATCAACAAATGATCAAATAAGTTCGGATTACTATACAAATGCATGGTTGCGGTGGTGAAAGGAATACATCATAACAAATAGAGTACATAGACTGATCAAAACCCAAACCAATGACTTCACTTTTCAACATGGTGAGGTTGTTTTTAGCTCACAGACCTGAAGTGGGAGGTAATACACCTTCAGTCCATTGGTGAGGTAGCGCACTCCACGCCGGTCGCCATAGGCGTGTGTTACTATCACCACCTTATGGCCCTTCTCTATGAGGCACTGTGACAGCTGGTAGATGTGGCTCTCCACGCCACCCATGTTGGGGTAAAAGAAGTCAGACACCATGCAAATGCTGTGCTTTCTGCTCTGCAGATATCCATTACATCTGGAAGTGCTGCAGGAGTGTGTGTCAGGATGTTGTGCTGTGGAGGAGTGTGTGCCAGGACTGAAGGGCTGTGTGTCAGATGGACAGGGCACAGGAGACCGGACATCACCTCTCCTTCTTTGTCCCATTTTTAGGTATGTTCATGAACTACAAAGTGGAGAACCTGTAACGCAAATGCAAAGAAAGTTTTTCATTCTTAATGTTTTACTTGAATAGCAGTTCAAATGAAATGGTCACAGTTCTCGTGGGAGTTTCCAGAGGGTCATTCCGCACAAAATATAGCTGCAGTTACTGCGTCCATAATGGCAGAATGGGACATCAGAGACAAAGTAGCATGCCTAGTTATGGATGCTGCTCCCAACATGAAGGCCTGAGCTACGGAACTGAACTTTAATCATGCAATTTGCTCATTTATGAACCTGCTGGTAAAAAAAGGATCTGAACCAGACCTGTGGACTCCAAGAACTAAGGAAACCTTATCATCATCACCACTAGCTCCACAGCCATCAACCTCCCAAGCTGGAGAGAATGAATAGCGTATAAGACAAAACATTGAAATATTCAAAGTATACTGAAATATATAGTTTAAACTACTTGAATTTCTAAGTTATATTCAGAATACAGATTCTTAGAACATATTTACAAACTTATCTGTATATAACCCTAGGTTTTATGATTACACTGCTGTTCATTTGACCAGCAGGTGTCTATAGTGAAAAAGGTGAAGCCTGGAGAAAATGAACCACTTCTCAACACAACTGGCTGGAAGACTTCAGTGTTTATGAAGCTTCACCTGGCCATCACTAATCATAAAGATTTTAACCACTTTCTCGAAAGTAAAGGACAATAAAATGGAAATGACACCAACTTTGATTTCAGCCGCACATTAAATTCCAAATTAGGTTTCAGGAAGTAAACTTACTTTAAGCATGATTTTATTTATGTTTTTTTAACTTCATGTCCGTAAAATGCAAAATTAAGTAAGTAACATTTATGTTGATTGTTAAGACAGCTAGTTCCTCTAGCAGCCAATCCGGCTCATTGTCATGCGAGAAGGTTTCAGGTCCTGTACAAACACCTGAAGTCAGATTCCGGCTGCTTTCCGACGATGACAGGTGATTATAAACATCTGAGCAAATACTGGATACGTCACGACCACACAGTTGTTCTACAAATAATCTATACGGTAGTAAGTCAGTAATACTCTTTTAAATTTCAGTACCTGTTCATCTGATGTTGCCTCAAATACGGCTTCGTCTTTCACAACAAACCACTAAAGTCGTCAGAGATTTCCGCCATCAGTGCACTTCTTCTTCACCATTAACTTATAAAGCACAATTCCGTCCGATGAGCCACACTTCCCTCTAGTGGACTTCTCATAAACACAGAGCCCATGATACAACCAAGCGCTCTTCTACATAGAAATGTGCAATAATTCAGTCATTTAATTGAACAAAACGCTTAACAAAAGGCTTAACATTACTGAT
>JAQQZR010000035.1:5364641-5376069 GCA_030068235.1 Notoglanidium macrostoma | reverse complement strand
ACACACACACACACACACACACACACACAAACACACACACACACACACACACACACACACACACACACACATACACACACACACACAAACAATATCCAAAAGAAATTATTAGCTAACATTTAAAAAAGAAAATATTAATTATTGCTGTAATGTCAGATTGTCTTAAAACTCACCTACTGTTTGCGATTATAAAGGTTTGGTAATGCTGTGTATGACTGCAGTGTGTCTGCGTCTCCCTAGATTAGAGTTAGAGTGTGAGAGGATGAGTGAGTCTATTACCACTCCCTGCAGGTTTTATACAGTGCTGCAGGAGGAAGTGAAAGAATCATTTGTGATTTCAGAAGTTGTTTATCATGCAATCTATTAGATTTATAATAGCTCATACTTCTATATAGAAATGTATGTTGTATGTTTAATGACTTTACATAAGCTAGAAATGTAGTAACTTCTAACCATGGCAAAACTTCAAAACAGAGTCTGTGTAGGTGAACTATGATCTAGCAATAAAAAAATGGCAAGTCTTTAGATATTACAGACATGTTGAGATATAAATTAATTGAAAAAATTGTTAAATTATTATCATGTGGAGTCTGTTCATATAGAATTCTTACACCTGTTGTAGGCTCAGACACAAAGTTGCGTGCACGCCATATAGCACAGCTGTCTATTTGAGAAGAGGAAGAGATTAATTTCAGTTTCCTAGGAAACAAACAGGGTATTTCAGTCAGAAAATATTCCCCAGTCTTGCACCTGAACATCTATCGTCACTTGTGGTTAAGTTCACTCTGTATCAAGCATGTGAATATAAGGGCATAGCTTTACTTCTAACATGGATAATGAACGATGACTAATTAGAACACTTACAGACACAGATAAAAATATAGCTAATGGAGCCTGTCTTGTTTTGCCTACAGAAACAAAGGAAATACAATCTCCAGGTTCTTTAAGATACTGAAATAGCTAAATAACAAATTTCCTTATAAAAATGTATAAAACTAAACCTAAGAGGAATGGTGCTATTTAAAAGACAAATTGTGGTCATGACAAATATGGATTTGGTCCAGTTTCTGTGAGCCTTTGCCCATGATAGCCTCATATTCCTGTTCTTAGCTGACAGAAGTGGAACCCAACATTGTATTCTGCCATTGTAGCCCATCCACCTCAAGATTCTTCAGCCTGCAGACCCTCCACACTGGATGGTTTTTTATTTTTCACACCATTCTGTATGAACTCTCATGACTATTGTGTGTGAACTTCTCAGGTGATTTTCTGAAACACTCAAACCAGCCTATTTGGCACCAACAATCATGCCATGATCAAAGTCACAGAAATCACATTTTTCCCTATTCTAATGTTTGATGTGAACCTGAACTGAAGCTCTTTACTTGTATCTGCATGACTTTTTAATTCTGCTGCTGCTGCCACATGATTGGCTGATTCGATAACTGCATGAATGTACAAGTGTACACGTGTTTCTAATTATGTGGAGGGTGAGTGGAAAACTATGGTGTCTAAGACTTTTGAACAGTACTAAATTGTATGATGGCTCAAACAATCGCAAAAGCTTTTAAGGATAACATTTCATATTCTAGATTTGTCTTTTTTTCCATTGTTCGCAGAGGATGTCTCTCTCTCGCGCACCTGCTGGGTGTGAGCATGAAGAGTCTCTGATCTGCACTCAGAGAATGAGAATAAGGTAAAGTTTACTAGGGAGACTAAAACAGTCCTGGCCTGTTTTCATTAAAGACCTACACATCAACCCCCCAAAGCTGAATGAACACCTGTGTACACATGTGTTTTATATAATCTAAACCAAGTCAATCTGGGCCCAAATGGACACACTTAGTGTCTTTTCACCACTGAGGTAATGAACGTTCTCTGTGTAATGAACGTCTACTGACATATAAAGAACCTGATTATCTGTGTGTAGCTTAATACTCGTGTCGCTGATTCATTATTAAAGTTTGGTTTAGAGTTACTGAGCCGGTTGCCATGGCTACGTTACAGCGCAAAAGCCGCGGGGCAAAATGGGAGTTGTTTTGCCTTTTTAATCCATGTTTGACATATTTACTACCATTCAAGGAGATATATGTCAATTATATCCCAATTTATTACATCTAAATTGTGTTACAAACTTGTGTGCACGTTCATGTAGGCTATGGAGTTAATCCTTCGATGGAGTGGATGCGGATTGCGAGCATCTATTGGATTATTATAATTTGATGATCTGGTCAGTGTGTTTGATTTGATGTTCAAGAAAATCAACGCGGTTTTCCGGTCGAACCACGGCCCCTGCGCGCGAGAGGACTACCACAGCGCGTGCACGGTGAAGCTCGTGCGCAGCGCCTCCATGCTCGCGGTCGGAGAGAGATCGAGTCACGCGCAGAGGGACTCGACGCTGAAGCGAAGCGCGAGCGCGGTCAGTGTTCACTCCAGCACCGCGGTCTACTACTACCACAGCCGTGAGGAGCGCGTGTGGCTCTACTCCCAAAACCAGGAGTGTCTGGAGTATCTGCAGGAGCTGGTCGCGCTCAGGCGACGCTACACCAAGAGCGTCAGCGACCTGAAGCAAGGAGAACGGCGAGAGCAAACCTCGAGCAGGAAGAAACCTGCACCCCAACCACCAAAGGTGAGAAAATCTATAAACGACTTGAAGCAGTGACGGGGCTCGGAGAAGCATAGCTTCTAAGTTATTAAATTAAGGCCTGTTTTATCGTAACACTCGTCACCTCAGTTGAATGGGTTTAATCCAAACCTCCTTAATTCAAAACAAGTAGGGCTATAAATAATGTCACTGTGGCCCAGTGTGTTGGTGGAAAGTTCAGGAACAAAAGATTTGTGGCTCTGGTAAATAGCCAGAATATTACTGTAGGTCTACACATTGAAAAACGGCCCTAATATTTGTATGGGTGCTTGGTTAGCTACATGTTTTTCCCACCTCTATATATGGGTTTGATGTGGATAGGGTTGAGCAGGTAGTGTTGAAAGCCTTGCCCAAGGACAAGGGCTCAAATCCCTGACCTTCTAATAAGAAAAGCAGCACCTTAACCGTTGAGCCACTACTGCCTTGACCCTAATTTGTAGAGTAAGATCATATTCAGACAACAGTACTGACGGGGTGCATGGAATTTATTTGACAGTTTCCTAGCTGCCGAAAGCTGAACAAACTATGGTTTGACAACATCCCATTGCTAAAATAACAAATTTTCCCCTTTTCCACCCCTGTGGATTAATGATGCAGGATCCTAACCCTGGTCCTAGAGTATCAACTGTTCTGCACATTTTAATGTTTCCCTGTACCTAATCCAGCTAGTCAGCTAATTAATAATACTTTCTAGGTTAAAGTGGGTGTGTTAGAGCAGGGAAAGCACTAAACTGTGCAGGACAGGCAGTATACACCAGGACCAGGGTTGGCAACATATAACTTAAGAGATATCCATTCTCAAAGTCCATCCATGAAATTTAAACACCAAGCCACACTGGAACCAAGCCAAGTGCTGAGGTGGTGCTTAAATGTAAGAATGCACATGTAATTTGAATGCATGTTTAACAAAAAGGCACACCACAGTTTTAATCTTCAGAAGTGGGAAAATGGTCAGTAGCTTATGTGTAACTTTCCCTGAACCCATCTTTCCTGTAAAATATTGTAAACAATGTAACCACTGGTGTTAATTACACTTAAACCATGTTACATGGGATGTTTCTTCTGATGCCTAGAAAATGATGCAATTCCTAGGTTTTACATCAGTGATTCTCAATTCCAGTCATAGAGACCCACAGTTTTGATTTTTTCCCTACTGTCAACATAGCTGAGCCAATGCAGAAAGAGCATTTATTGATAATTAGGTTGATAATAAGTCTACTGAAATGAGCCTGTGAACCCATGATCATGCAGTACCAATGCACTGTCTTTTTCCAATTTCAAAGCATGTAAGTCCACAACCATCTGCCCCACCAATCCCGAGTGAAGAGGACACACTGCAGTTTTTTGATTCTGTTATCGCCAGCTGCGACTCGGAGCGTACCAGAAAACCACATGTGGATGATGGCCATGCGGATGTGGACTTTATTGGTATGTTGAGAGAATGTTTGACCAACCATTGACCACTTATGTTCATGATGAGCATTTTCTTAATGTTTGGCATAAGAACTAAAACCTTCCTGTAATTTTCATTGTCACATATTCTATCAACCAGTGAAAAATTAATCCCATATGAACTGTACAAGCAGAGAGATATAGGACAAGTCATAAATTAGAAAATATTAGAATCATATTTAAGGTTTGTTCATTCACCATCATTTATCATGTCTTCATTGTGCCTCTCCACAGTGGCGACCAGTACAAGTCAGCACGACCTCCATTCTAACTGGGTGCTGCGAGACCCTCGGCGGATTTCAACAGATGTGTCTCGGCTGAAACGAGCAGAGCTGGGGTCAGACGAAGGTGCTTGGAGGAAGGCAGCAGGTGGGACCACGAGCAGTATGAGACGGCTGCAGAGAAACCCCATCCACTTACCCAAAGTGGTGGAGAGTGCCTTGCAGACCCTGCGCTTCAAACCCAAGCTTAAGAAGAAAAATTAATATGTGGCATTAATTGCAAATTACTGATTTCAGGTGATTCTTAATGACAAACTGTTGTAATGGACAAGCCATACACAGATTTCAGTTCTGTTTTAGACAACAGTCTAAATAGTCCTGTAGTGGAATGCAACACAGATATGCTAACTCTGCAACAGCTTGTCAAGTGATTCATGTTAATCCACTAACAGTTGGTCGATATATGAATTACCAACTGTAATTGGGTTAGTGATCAGGAGATCAGGGTTCAAGCCCCAGCACCGCCAAGCCGCCACTGTTGGGTGTTTGTGCAAGGCCCTTAACCCTCTCTTCTCTAGGGGTGCTGTATCATGGCTGACCCTGCACTCTGACCGTAACTTCCTAACAAGTTGGGATATGTGAATAAAAGTATTTCAATGTGCTGTAATGTACATGTGACAAATAAAAGCTTCTTCTTCTTATATTTAGTAACATCCCTCACCCTCACCAAGAAGCAGACTAAAAATGAATGCATGGATATAGGGAAATCACACTATCCAAACTCAAAAAATTAATGTCCTTGCTAGGGAGGCAAGAATTATTAAATAATAATACTAATTAAAATATGTTGAGGAACAGGCTTTGATGGTGCCCAGTGCTGTTGAGAGTGAGTGGAGTTGTGTGTTGTGAAACATGGATGTAAGCGTGATGTAGTATTGGGGTGGTGAAGCTCCCTCTCTTCATCAATAATCCAAAGCAGATCAGCATCTCTGTTTCAGTTTTCAACAGCAGCAGGGCATGTGACTATAGACAGAAAAAAAGAAAACCTCAAGGAGTTTAAAGAGTCATCCAGCCCAAGTAATAAGACTCTCTCCTACTCAACAAACCTCAATTAGAGATTTGTCTATGGGAGATCAGATTAAATCCCTCAGCTGTTCAGGCACTGTGGTGTGCTGTACATAACACAATCCTTCACTCCATTTCTAAACTGCTTTGTGGCTGGATATAAAACCTGAATGTCTAACCTATTCATAACCCCCTTTAATTGAATAAACCTTTGTTAGTCTGTACCATTAACAGGTTAAACGTGACGCTATTTTTACAGAAGAAGCCTCATTTTCTGCTAAACACACATTTAAACGTATAGCTCTTATTTACCCCAACTTAATTTGTGTCTAAAAAGAATTAGATTTTATTTAGAAATATGATATAGAAAAATTGGATTTCTGGTGATAGATAAACCTACTTTTTTGTTTTTAAATAAAAGTTGCTAGGAGGAACAAGCACTTTCTTTTTCTCAGGAAAGAGGAAACAAAACAGACAGGTTTTTTACTTTGCAATGCCAGACCATGAAACTGTCATAATAAAAAAATGCATGTGGCAGTTTGTTTAATACAAAAGTAATAAATTAATAATTCAGTTGGTAGTACTGTAGCCTTAAATAAAGGCTTTGGTATCCATGTTATTGATGGTGCCCGAATACATTACTATCCATAGTCACTGAAACAATGAAGACCAGGTTATGTGTTTGTCTGTCTGTTTTCTACCATTAACAGCAACTGTTAGTAGTTTGGTTATTTTTGGAAAGTTCATTTTATAATCTTTAAGCAAAGTTTGTGAACAACAACAAAAACATGCTTTCATATAGTGAAATAAAAAATACAGGCATAAAATGCATGCTGGACACAATTACTAGTACCCTTGTGAATAATTTAAATTAGTTCCTCAAACAAAATAAAAACAAATAAGACTCACCTCTGCTTAATTTTCTGTGTTCATATGATGTGAATTAACCAATGAATGATGGTTTTACTACAAAAAATGAGCAGATTGTTTCCAGTCTCTTATTCACAATGATGAAGACAAGAGTGCTATCTGAGATCAGAAATGCTATTATCAAAAAAAAACGCTAAAAGACAGTTGCCAAAGCCCTTGAAATCCCTGTTTCAACAGTTCATAATGTTACCAAGAAGTTTCACAGTCATAAATCTTTAAGACGCTTCCAGGATGTGGCACTAAGCAGTAATATGCGAGAAGAAATGAGTGAAGTGTGTGAAGGTTGGTGCAGATTATGGAAAAAATGCGACGCAAGACATCTAACAAGCTTCAGGCTGACCTGGAGCAATCTGGAGTGGTGGTTTCAGCCTGTACCATACTCCACAAACTACACTAAGTAGGGCTCCAGGGGCAAAGGCCTAGGAGCATACCACTATTGAAAGAAAGTCACAAAAAGGCATGTATGTTTGCAAAAACTTTCAAAGATAAGCCACAGTCATGGACAGACAAAACCAAAGTAGAGCTCTTTGGAAATGCAGTGCATCAATTTGTTTATAGGTGATAAAATGAAGCCCATAATGAAAAGAACATCCTTGAAGAAAGAAAAAGACAATCAATGACAAACAACAGCCTTGCTGTGAGGTAATGGTACTTTAAAGCTACACTATGTAGGATTTAGGAAAATTTATTATTATTTTTTTTAATCAGAAATGGAATATAGTATTCATAAGTATGTTATCATTAATGTACAAATACTTGTAATTACAAATCGTAGTTGTTGTTTTTTTTTTTATGTTTTTTACTACTATTGAGTGCATCTACCGTCTCCTTTTCCCTTGTAGCTGCTGGTTAAAACTCCTTTGTGTCTGCTCCTGACCTATTCACCACCTCTCACTCTCCCTCCTCCCTCTCTCATTCTCTCCCTCTCTCACCTCGGAAACATACCAGGTGCTCCATCTGATATTTGACACTTCAAATGGAGAAAAAACAAATGTATCCTACGAACATTAGCAATCAAATGCTACCACAACCTAGAAAACACCAAGCTATTTTACATGGAAGTTACGACCTGTAGTTTTAAAGCCTAAATAACTAAATACAATTCCTAAATATCTATTTAAAGTTGACTGGTTACTCGATGTGGTGATGGATTATGACATCATTTTGGAAGCACTCGGATATTATGCTGTGGGCACCTGATGGCCACCGTACCTTTTAATATGTACCTTGAAAGCGAGGGGTGAGGGAGGGGGGCATTCATTTGGTTGCAAATCTGCAATGTTACTGCTTGATAGCAGAAATCATACATAGTGTAGCTTTAAATACACACTGACAGGGATGTAATAAATGATTGAGAGTCAAAGTATGTGTTTTTTTTTTTTGTTTTTTTTTTATTAACAGAAATATACACATATGCAAGCACATACTGACACAAAAACACTCCTACTTCTCCCATTTGACTTTAGGGCTAAAGAACGAAGACATGCTCTTCATGCCCGTTTTGTCCACTTTGGCAAGTGTCTTCTGAGCAGCCGTCATCTTCTTTGGGGGCTATCAGGAAAACATTACAATTTAATTTATAGTTCTTATACGTACACGGTTAAGTTCAAACAGTAAAGGTGGAACAAAAAGACTGCAGCCATGCCACATGAAAGAACAGATAGGCAGAAAGTTGCTACAGGTAGGCTTACAAAGGGCAAAAACGCAAACGCCTATTAGGAGTTGGTCAATGTTCTCACTCACTTTTCGGACGAAGTCAGCACTGTTGAACTTGGTGTAGTCCTCCCCTGCCTCCACTGGTTTATCTGACAATTTCCTTTTCTGTTCAACACAAGACAGTACAATCACTACATCTTTTCTATCTGCTTATGCAACAAAGCAGAATAACTGAAAGACAGTGTTAAGTACAAATCTCTTTATGAGTCAGAGAAGGAGAATCATTGATTTGCACCACAAAAAAAAAATTCATCCTTCTCAAGCACAACTACCCCTTGCTCTTGTGGCCTTGACTATCAATGACTTCCAGACTATGTTGCCACTGACTGATTGTTAGAACAATACTACGTGTCAAGCCACACAAAAATCCACAACTAAACTCTTCTTCTGTTCAGATCGTCCATCGTCCGCTTCATCAATTTGGGCTGTGCCCCCTAGTGGCGGGGACCATTCACACTCACAATCACACCTATGGGCAATTTAGAGTAGCCAAATAACCTTCCTCCGTGGGAGGAAACTGGAGTTCCCAGAGGAAACCCACGCATGCATGGGAAGAACATGCAAACTGCACACACTCCAGGAATCGAACCTGGGTGATCTGGGGATCTTCTAGCTGTGAGGCAACAGTGCTAACCACTACACCACCGTGCTGCCCAATAATCCAAACTAAACTATATGGCCAAAAGTTTGTGGACTTGACCATCACACCCATATGTATTCCTTCCCCTGGAACTGTTGCCACAGAGATGGAACACCACAATTGTATAGGATGTCTTCATCTGTGTATTGCAATTTCCCTTTAGAACTAAGGGGCCCAAACATGCTCTCATGGCCCTGTATACAAAGCAAGCTCCATGAAGACCTGGTTTGTCATGGTTGGAATGGTAGAATTCAAATGGCCTGCATAGAGCCCTGATTTCAAACCCTCAGAAGACCTTTATGAAGAACTGGAACCCCCACTGCATGCCTAATCTCACTAGTCCTCTTGTGGCTGAATGGGCAAATCCAGAGCCATGCTCCAAATTCTAGTGAAAAGCCTTTGCAAAAGATTGGAAAATATTATGACTGCAAAGGAGGCCTAAATCTGTCTCACTTAAGCTTTCACGGACTTCAGAAACTTGTCTAAAACCTGACTATCCATGTTAGATCAAATCTATGAGTGGAACGGTACACAGAAGTCACAGTTCGGTTCACACCATGGTCTGGACATCATGGTATGGTGCAAATTTCATTCAATGGAGAAAAAAAAGCAACAAAAACCCTCAAATGCATAAGGCTAGCTTTCTTTTAATTTATTGTGCAAATTACAGATTGTTCCGACGAGTGTCACATAGTCTCCCCTGAGGTAGCTGGTACAGCCTGTAGCGTGTTAAGTCATAAAATGTAAACAGTGAACATATACTCTCCATTGATTATATTTGTATATACATAAAGCATGTAATAAAATGAATTTAATGTATACAAATCAGTCACAATCGGCTACAAAATACCCAATCGGCTAAAAAGCATCTCATATGTTATAAAAGTACAAAATAAATAGAATAATAACAAATAAAACCTGTGCATTGGGAGGAGTGTTCCACTTAGATTATATTTAAACATTCGACACTTAAGCCCAACCCTCCCCAATAAAGAAAAATCACCTTTGCTAGTAGGGAGGGACTGAGATAGCATGTGCAGCCAGGTACACTTTTGCCAACTGGCAAATTTGGTAAATTCATTATAAAAATAAGGGGCTCAAACATTTTCATATTGTACCATATTACTCAGTTACAGTTTTTCTTGATCACTTTGATGCAATTCTCAGACCAGGAACATCATTACTCTTAATGCAGTTCTCAAATCAATAACATTTCCCCACCCACATTAGCATTTCCCATTGTGTTTGTACACACTGCTATTGTTTTTACACATACTTGACTACTAAAGACGTCTCGTCTAAGTGTTGATGCATTTCTCATCCCACTCTGACAACTCATCAAAACAGCTTGTACTTTTGTTATTCAGAAGCACAGATCTCTCACTTACTTTAATACTGTCTAGCATTGCACTAGTGTTCTCAATCAAATTACTTTAAACTTTTTTCAAATGTATATGAAAGAGCAAGACCCATTCCACACTGTCAGTCTTACTTGATAAATTGCCCTTCAATTGAAAGCAAATATAAACATGTTTTCAGAAGAGGTTTAGTTGAAACAAATAGAAACACATGCTGTCAATATAGTATCACAACTGCATGTCATGGCACTGTTAATTACACATAAGCATATGTGATGCTCATGTCTCACCAGTGAATAGAGTTGAAAATGGAGCAGGAAGAAGGTGTCAAGCAGATACAGGAACTAGACTTTGTGAGAGGACCTGGTGTCTAAATGCATTATATGGTAATGCAGAGAGGAGCACACAGAGGACAAGTAAGAGTCGGGGCAGGGGTAGAGGTAGAGGAGTGAATAGGTTCCATGGGGTATCTAATGACATAAGAGCAACAATTATGGACCATATTATCAACCAAGGCCTAAGTTTGGCTAAAGCTAAAGACGGGTGCAGCCTCGGATGACACGGTCTACAGTGGCTTCTGTAATATGGGCATTCAGGAATGAGAACAGGTATTGGATTCCATATTTACTGTATTTCTGCATCATATGCAACATCACATTTCTGAAGTTTCTGTGGTCCACTTGCTAGCCTGTGAGCATTCATGTCTGCTCATCATTGCCATGGCAACTGTACAATGACGGCAGCTTGCTTGCCTGTTTAATGTAAGCTATACAAGAGAAATACATTTTTATAACGGAAAAATAAATTGTTTCATAACTAGTGTCTATTTTTTCACATCCCATGTGCACATTAGGGTCTCTCTGGCACATGTGCATACACACATGGGTATGTAGGCCTATGTGTGTAAACAAAAATAGAAGTACTACTCCAATTGAATTTGTGTTGGGGGTTTATTCTGTCATTTTACAACATTATAAAGTCTTAAATTTGATGTTAAAAAGTGCACAGTAACCCAGGATGCATTTCGGGCTGCTTGTGACAAGTTAAAACACCTCAGAAATGCTTTAAATAAGAATTCATTTGGTGTATATTTATTCATGCGAGGTTCCTTTTAAATAAAATTGGTTTATTTTATTTTATATTATATATAGATTGAAACAGAAGTATCATTGCTTCTGTACATTAAAGCAGTAAAGTCTGGTGTGTTTCATGCCATAGTATAAATTATTCAGTAGCCATGCCCACAGGAAGCAGAGATGAAGGGAATGACATGAAATAATCGTTGACTAATTGAAAAAGTAATTGGCAGATTACAGTGCATCCGTGAAGTATTCACAGCGCATCACTTTTTCCACATTTTATGTTACAGCCTTATTCCAAAATGGATTAAATTCATTTTTTT
>JAQQZR010000035.1:5344852-5358932 GCA_030068235.1 Notoglanidium macrostoma | reverse complement strand
TTTACACTTTTTTGTTTACCACATAATTCAGTATATGCCATACGTGTTGCTTCATAGTTTTGATGTATTCAGTAATGGTTTACAACGTAGAAAGCAAAAAAAATAAAGAAAAACCTATGAAAAAGAGTAGGTAATACAGTTGTTTAAAGGCTTTTCCAAACTCCTAATACATAAATGTCAGCATACATTGTTTAATAGAGCGGTGTTTGAAAATCATGGAGACCATATGTCCTAATCATGTATGTGCAGTAAAAATAGAGTTAATTGGGTGTTACTGCTGTCAACAAAAATTCTAAATTTGATTATACAATCAAAAAAACAAACAAACAAACCCATTCGATTGTGAAAGTTAATATTTGAGAAAACAGCATTACCATGCCAGTCTGCCTTACAAGTTCTTGCATGGGCCTGGGCGCAAAAATTTTCTTTTTGCAGCTTGGCCAGGAAAACTCATGAATATTCATCATGACAGTGCTACCTCATTGGCCAGCAAATAAGGTAACTACTATCTGATTGATTAGGGTTAAGGACTGAAGGCATTCACCGGCAATCAGGAAGCACTTTCTTCATAAATTAATGAGATAACCCTGGCCACACTGCAAAAAGAAAATTCACGGCCTGGGCCGCTGCAATGAATACACTGCGTGATGGACAGGGGTCACACAACGTCATTTTAAATTGATTGAAAATTAAATACAGGTCAAGCTGAAAAGAGCAAATAATCCAACAACAAATGTGAGGTAATGATGGCAGAGTTCACAACCCAACTCAGCCACAGACAGCTTGCCCGGAGAACTGAATGTCCGTTCTATATACCATAATCTAATAATTTTATTTGTTTATTTTCTAATGTCTAGGCAGGTAGGGCTTTTAAAAGACATGTTAATGTTGAAATAAATATACCTATACAAGAAGGTTATGTCTCTCGTTTTATTGGTTTGCCCTTTTATGGAAAAAATGCGCCATAGTAGATATTTAAATGGTTCGAAAGAATAATCGACCATGTTTTTGTCCAGTTTTGACAGTGCTATCAGGCAACCTAGGCCCAGGATGAAGAAACGATACTGGTTAATGAAGAGGTTGCCTGACACTAACAATATGTGCACACAACTCCTGCATCCTAGTGCTTGACTGGACTTACTGTAAATTACTCTGGCAACACATGCATTACATTTTCAGACATAGTGCATCCACTGCATGACTTCATATTTCCAATTCCATAAAAGCTTTCCCAAAGTCAATTCTAAAATTTTCCTTTCTATTTGTTACAGGGTCTGATCTAAATCATTCTTTATTCACCAATATCCGATCCATTTTTTGCTTGTATCAGCCCAATTCTGATCCTGGGTACTGGATCGGATGTACAGAAAAACAGAGTACGCTGCCACACAGCGAGCTCTGTCAATCAGTATCAGGTAATCATCAATCTGTGTATTCTTACCTCTTTGGACTGTTTGATCGATAAACCAAGAGTGGAAATCTTCAACAAACGCCTTCACTTCATACAGTCGCACATCTCCACTACTGAACAGGTATTGGGAAGCAGCACCTAATGCACAGATTAGAGAGCTATTAGTTAGTTTTCCACACCAGGCCTGAGAACCCACTGCTTAATTTTACATAATTCTCTACTACCAACACTCCTGATTACGCTTCTCAATTAGTCTTAAAGACCTTCATCAAGTGGATTAGATTTTTGGAGTAGGAGACTTGAAACAGTGGCTCTATAGGACTGAAATTGAAAACCTGGTATCTAGCCAGATGGTCACAATAATAAGACGGTGTTAAAACCTGTAGCTGGGTTCCTGAGACTGATGAATGTTGGGTCACCATCATGTAGCTTTGTCTTGTCCAGTGAAGAATCTGTTCAGAGCAATATAACATGTTGACATGCACTGTGTGAGTTACAGGCAAACAACAACAACAACAATTATATCAGAGATTGCTGCCAAACATATAGCAAGAAAATGAGTACAAATAGAATTCAAGCTCAGTAAGGCATCTCTCATACTACCATAACCTGGATAACAAGAATTACCATTTTAAAGAAAAAATATGGCATGAACAAAGTGCGCAGTAGTCTTTATAACGAACACCTGCTCTTCAGTGGTGTCCGAGATTTTGAAATCGCTTTTAATCAACATCTTTCCACTCCAACCTTGGAGGACCATATCTTCATGGATCTCGCTTTATGCACGGTGTGGTGTTATGAGGAACCATGTTGGAGCCACTTAGGTCCAGTGAAGGGAAATTGGAATACTACAGCACACAGACACATCCTATACAATTGTGTGTTTACAAATTTGCAGCAACATTTTGGTGAAAAAACACGTCCGATTGTGATGTTCAGGTGTCCGTGTACCTTTGGCCATAACAACATATTTTAATGGCAATATGTTTAATGTGTTTTAGGGTTATCCTTTAAGTTTTTTATTCTATACCAAATACTTAACAAATAGTTTACCTACTGTTCAGTTTTTAGCCCAAATCCCATTAAGAAGTGCTGTGTTTATTATTATGAAACGGATACAGTTTTGTTTCTCATATTCAGGTTTAAAAAAAAAAAAAAAAAAAAAAAAAAAAAAAAAAAAAAAAAACTTCGCTGAATAAGCTTTACCTCAGTCTATTAGCCCTTCTGACTAAGTAACGTACACGACATCGTTGTATGACTCAAGACTTACAGCTGCTGCTAACTAACATAATGCACCATAAACACTGCGACGATCAATATTTTAGCATTCAGCCATTGCGAATAGTCTATTGCTAGGAAACTTATAAAGAGAACTCCGCGCCACTGATAATGGCCGCTTCAGTTATAGCGGTTTAACTTCATAGTCCTGCAAGTTTTAGCTGTCCTCCTAATACATAAAACGAAAAATATATATGTGTATATATATATATATATATATCTTAGATAATTTGTCATACCTGCAGCGACGACAACCCAGCTGCCATGACTAATATGTGCCGAGCGCTTCTTTTTAGTTGTCATTTTCAAGATTTTGTGCGTTGTTTTTCTTAAACTAAGCACGTTGAACTGGAATGATGGATTCCCCCGCAGAAATGGCGCCACACTTTCATTTCTTTACATCAATCTAAGGGGTGAACACATTTTGTGTACACGACTTTTTCCGCACATAGTGAGTGTGCCAAGAAACATTGTCTGTCCCAATGTTTTACATGTTTAGATAAATGTTAGACGCTAGATGTCATGATTAATCTATACCCACTATATTTCACACTTAAAGCTTCTTTTTGCGACTTCCCCCAAAAATGGTACATTCCACATTAGGGTCAGGCACGAGCTGCTTCTTCTGCCACAGGCGTGTTTTCTTCATGTCGTGGAAGGTCAGCGTTTATCATTTAGAGGTTATTTGACTCAGAACGGGAGGAAAACTCGTACAAATATAGAACTTCGGGTCTCCATGGGGGAAATTATGGTCCATTGTTACTGTACAAGTTAATATGTTCAGTGTTTCAGCTCTATTGTTAGCATTTGTTTACATAAAATATTATATATTAAAGAATTATTGTTTATGTAGTGCTACTTATATATCGACCTGTCACTTCTACAGAAAGCAGTAATCAGTTAATAAAGCATTATTTCCTTATATATTTGTTTAGAGTTAGACAGTTTTTTTTTTATTTCCACTAGATGGCGCCAAAGACTTCAGGAATGCCTACAGATCCTTCAACAACAAAAAGGGCCGTGCAAGTATTACATTTGCAGAATATGCACTAGACTGCTCCAAGTTCACTGCTCCAAGGTAAAGGAAATAGTTTAGTGTTTATTAAAACCTTTGGCCCCGTGTCTGAGCATCATACAAAATCTTTCTCACTCTCAGTCTCTTTCTTTCAGGGTTACAGAAAAGAAGCCCTCTGGGACTACAGGTTTCATCACACTTAAGTAGTCACCCCAGCCCAAAGACATTCATATGCTCTTCCAGGCTTGTGTGCCTTTAAATTCTTTGTAAACCCCCTGATCTGGAACAATGGTAGTGGTATTCAGGTCAGACTGTGGTCTGATGATCAGGGCACGAGGAAGCTCAGACCCTCCAGATAGGTGGGAAACCATCATAATCTAACAAAGCAGAAAAAGATCCATGCATGCTAAAACATACCATGCTTTAATTTATGTGATGAAAGTAAAAGTTAGTCAAAGAAAAGGACAGATGTTGCTGTTTATTCAGGTAATATGTAAGTTACAGTATTCATTCAGGCATTCATTCATTTATCTTCAGTAACAGCTTAGGTTTAAATGTAAGGTAAGCATGAAATTATGTTTCCATTTACTTTCTGATCCAAATAAGCATAATGCATCAACTGTACACAAGAGTTTAAATGTGATGTCATCATATATATAGACTCTGACTACTCAGGATTTTACAGAAACCTCCTTGGCACACCACAGGAATGGTAAGACTTCTCGGATCATCAGGGAGGAATTCCCACAGCTGGAATATGACAATCCCAGACATACACATACTCACACACACATACACCTCACATGGAACACTATGTAACTGTGGTTGTACAAACTGCCAAGGATGGTGAAAATCACCTGGGTACTTTCTTGCGCATGTATGCATGCATACTGTGACCTTCAACAAAGTCACAAAGTGACAGCATGTGTTCAATATCACGTGGATAACCTATGACATGATGTCATAGAGACGCATTTTACAAAAGGGTCTGGGTGCTCCAGCCTGCCTGAGGACCAAGGTCTCACCATGCAGTGGGCCAGTCTGATTAGACAGGGCAGCTCCTTGTGTCTTCATTCCATTGCAAATTAACAGTTGATCTGATGATCGAATATCTACTTTCTAGTCTAAATAGTTCAATAGTGCATGTACTGTGCAAAACAAGGAACACTCAGCAGGTTCCCCTTGATGGAATGCTTGTGAGGTCAATAAATCAGGTCAATGGTTAGCAAAAGTAGGTTGTATGACTCAACAGAAACCAAGAGTTCAATCATAAGGGCACTCCAGAGTCATCATCTTCTGAACTAGGAAGTACATTTAGTAGAACCCCTTGTTCTGTACAACATGGTATAGTTTTCGATTGCATTACTAAGAGGGTCACTAAGTCACTATTAGTCACTGAGACTAATTTTTTGTAACAGAGTATACATTGTTTTATGAATTTGACATGGTCCTGAGCCCTGAAAAGTTTGGGGGTTGACAGTGGTAATGAAGTTTGTATCTCTTCAAAAGGAAGCTTCAGGGAGACTGTGGGAATTGCATGACTGAGCTGAGGTGCCGAGGGAGACCCCACATCAGCCCCTGTTCATGTTAGCTAAATACGACTAACTTAGCAAGCTCAATTTTGGAGACTGTCAGCACCAGGTGGACATTCACAGGCATGCACATTGATGTGCCACCTCAAAGCATTGTTTAAACTAAATCTCAATGGAATGCATATTAATCAAGGGACTGAGAGGTGAGTGCCATACTGAGCAACAGAACAATCTGTAATTAACTTTCAGACAGTGCAGGAGTAATAGATAATATAGCCAAAATCAAGCTAGTAGTTGGGGAGTTCAAAATTGTTCCAAAAAGTAAGAAATGCATTCATTGCTGTGAAGAGGTAAAAGGAGATGATAGATGACTATTGGCAGTTTTGGAGGACAGGGAACCTGTAGTTCCAACTGTAGTCTCAAGCTGTTACATAAATAAGGTGCACACAATGTCTAATATGTATGAGGCAAGAAGAAGAAATAGACTGACAAAATATAACAATAATATTTATATTAAACGGTACACCATATGTCCATTTTGTAACTTTTGTCAAAAATCTTAGTAGATGATAATCATCGTCTCCTTGACAAAATACCCAAAGTCACCTTGACAGTGACCGCTAAAGTAATCCCACATGAATGCACACATACAGCTTTTTCACTGATAATACTGTGAAACTGATAAGGCCTTCAAATTCATCATCATGCAGCAATGTGAAATTCATTTGTCTGGTATGACCAGTTTAAAGAAATGTAACAACAATCATGACAGGATGAGGTTGGCAAGATATGACAATGTTTCTGTTAAACATAGGTAGCTATGTTAGAAGAAACTTGAAATTTTATATTTACTGTGTAATGGTGATGAAAATATACTTCTTCTCGTTACATGGGTTCCATACTGTCTCCCCCTTCTCATTTTTCTCAATTCATTCCCTGGCTGAGTGAAAGTGTGCATAGTGACCATGCGTGTACAAATCATTCTTCAAGATGATATATGTAATGATAAAGTATAATAGAGAGACAGTGTGGTTGGGGTGTGTTTGGGATGGGGGGTTAGTTTTTCTGGTGATGTCATTCCTGATAGTGAGCTACGCATAATACTTGTCTGAAAGGAATGAATGATCTTTAAAAACTGTAGAGCACAAAGTGGTGATTCTTATTTTGCATCAGAATCACACTTCCACCCACACACATGCAAAATTAGGTAAACACACGCACATTGACCAACATGCACCTAACCCTGACAAAGCAATAGCAGTTGACTACACACTGAAAACTCATGGGACAGTAACGAACCTATAATTATCCACAGCAGTGATTTTTTTTTTATTATTATTTTTTTTTTACCACAATATTTTATGTTATAATGTCTATAATAGTCGGCTTGCCATCACGAACATTTGGAAGGATGTTCTTTAAATCTTTTTGTTCACTCTTCGCAGTGTCATGAATAAATTTGTGATCATTTCGACAACTTTGTATATAGTGTATTTTCTCTCTCAGAGGACAGGAAGAGAAAAGCGGAGTTTCAACAAAAAAAAGCTGGTCCAAGAGCACTGATGGAGCTTCATTTGATGCATGGCCAACTTTTCCTCCGGCTTAATTTGTCGGCTAAACTGTTGCTAGAAGGCGAGTGTACAGCATGTGGGGTTTTAGCTGGATGAGTTACGTTGTGTGAATTTAAACCGACACACAGGTAGGCTAATCCTAAAATAGACGTGTGAGGATGATTTCATGATAGCGCATCGTGCTGCTTCTGAGTTTCGTCCGTAAATTTCAAAGGCTGACAGTTGGCCTTAAAGCTTACGATTCTGGGCAAATGTATGAGTTCTGATTAAAGTGCGGTTTTCAAAACGTTCCTTTAATTCACCGACTAAAAGAACTTCAATGTTTCAAATGAGTGCATGTCCGATTCATCTTGTTATTTTCTGCTGTAGGTTAGGCTGACAGTATTAAGTGCCTATTTGAAGCTTTGTCCAAAATAATATTGAGAAAACGTGACATATTAGGCTATACATAATCTGAATGTGTTTAATCAGGCTGCTCAAAGAGTTGAATTTCGACTTTTTAAAAACCTCTAATATCTGCTTTTCCTTATTTTTTTTTTTTTTTTTTTTTAAATCCTGGCCGATTTAAAGTTAGGGGAAACTTACAGCCCATTAATGTCAATAGGCGATCGAATTACTTAAGTTATATTTTCAACTTTTTAATGGATTGGAGTATTTTTCTTTCTTTTTGAAACACTATCAGTTACGTCTATCTTTAATGGGGGACCTTTACAACTGAAAAATCATTAAAAAACCAAAAAAACTAAATAAATCCCAAGCTACACCTATAGGCTCCGCAGGTAATCGGCTTTTGTGCATTTAAAGGCAAACAGGAAGCGTCTGTGGAAAATGCCGAGAGCATCACCTCAGCTGTGTCAACAATTTGGTGCCCCAGCTTTGTGCTTCTCCTGCGTAAATAGCAATGAACTCGAGCGCCTAGTGCCCGTCAAAATAAAACACCATTTAATGCTATAGGCTAGTGCACTTTTTAGAATTAGAATTAGCCTATTGACAACATTCCTTCTACCAATATAGCCCAATAGCCCATTAGAAAAATATAGCCCAGAACCAAACTTAGTATTAAAAAAGATAAATGCTTTAAACGCAAAGTTATATCCTGTGATTTAGAATATATACTTCACATGACCATTATCTTAAAATGAACATAGCTAATACAGTTCATAATAGAAGAGTAGTTAACGATGGCTTAGTCCAAAATAGCCACCAGAATTGTCAGCTATACTGTAGTTATTTACGCTCCTCACTCGTTATCATTCCACTGTTGACTAGTTATCACTACACTCTATACTAGTTATCACTATACTCTTTACTAGCTATAACTACACCTGTTATGCTCTTCACTATAGGCTGCTATTCACTAGTTACCATTATACTCTCCATTAGTTATCACGCAGTTTATGCACTCCATAAGAATTTGCCATTAGTCATTTAGTCATTTAGATATCGCCATTGCAGTGATGTAGGCCTATATCAGACTATTTCAAGGCAACGCGAAACAATTCCAGTACAAAACCACTTGGAAAAGACTAAATCATGGGTCCATTTGAAAGAAAACTCTGTCTATTAGGCTGAAACAAATTATTTCGTTACAGAAATATATATATATTTTTAAATACATCTGGGTCTTCAGTTGTAGTTAGCTGCTAATAATATAGTCATCGCATTAGAAAGGTCCACATAGCACCCAGAACATGAACAAATGTTGTAATAAACATTTAAGCAACAGAAAAATGATTTAATAATGGATAAATCTCAAGTCACAATATTTCAAGCCATACAGTGATGCAACTCTATAGCAACAGTAGGCTATTACTTGAGGTGATCGAAAGAAAGCAGCAGTCTACGGACAGAATAACGTGTATTACAATAACCACGGAGTTGCCAATGAAATAATCCGAATCTCTCGGGTGTATTTTATATGGACATTCTGGTTCCTCGGAGCACTTGACGTTTCCATAACCTGGGATAGGCCCATGCATACACATGGTAACACAAGTAATGCATGATGTATATGGCTTATGTAATACTCAAATGTTCTATTTTGACATACTACTTAGTGCAGTAGCAGCCTATTGACGCAGTCTTGCATTTTTTGCCAAAGATAAGCGTCGGCTCGAGCGCCACTGCTCTGCTAGTCACGTTGCGCCTCAAGTTTGAGACGCTGTTTCAGGGGAAAGAACCACTGCTTTGGGTATAATAGGTGCAATGGGCTTATGTGTGTCTATAGGTCGGGTGGCTTGGTCTCTTTTTCCGTCATTCCTTTCGCTCAGCGCCGCTCCGCCTCCCGAGCGTGCAACTTTGACGCTGTGTATAAATACTGGAACAAAAGAACTTCCTCAATGCCCGGTGAAACGGCAATAAATAAACTCACAATTAGTCGTTGCCATCCTAAAATATTATTTATTATTGTTGTTTTTTTTTGTTTTTTTTTTTTAGATCTGCGAGGTGGAGACTGCATTTGATACTTTTTTTCCAAAGGAATACTACGTTGTATATTCGCTTTTCTCTTCAAAGGGTAAGATCCCTATCCTTAGCATTTCAACTTTTTTGTTTTGAAACTATGTCTTTTGGTTTATTTGAATATGAATGAGATAAGGTCATACACCCAGCATTAATGGGGTTGTGGGGGTCTTTCGAGCGAGATATGTTGGAAGTGTAGCAGGTTGAGACTTAAGGCGGAAAAACTCCATCTGGACTTCCTGACATGGAAGCGCGTTTGATAAAACATTAGTTGCTGCAAAGAGCGTTCCGTAACAAACCTATCAATCAATATTTATAGCATAAAGCACATCTAAAACTTCTGATTAAGAAAGATGCTTAATCTAGGCTAGATGAAGATTCTTATTGAAAGCATTTTGGTGATCAAGAAGGCAATTAACGTTTAGGATCAACTAGAAAATGAAGATATGAAATCTAAATGAAATAATATGAAAACTGAACTGATTAAAGCTAATATGTGTTCCAAGCCTTAAGACAGAAGACATCTAAGACAGGAGATTGCCGGTTGCCTTTCAAAAGCGTGCTTTTATGAACATCCGTTTTTTAAGATATCAATCAAATCGGATTTTGCACTTATCCAAATGGATAATTTTGCACCAAATGCCGATATTCAAACTATGTTGTAATGTTTTGTTGATCCTTGCGGCGCCTAAACAAAGATCCACGATAGGTTAGACTTATGCTGGAGCGCCTGTAGAAAGTCGGCACCCTGTTTACAATAACAACGACCTCGTCTTATCACGTGATTGACAATGGAGGCGCACCAATAAAGGCGTGGGCTCGCGACGGGAGGCGGGGCCTCCGGCGCCAGCAACGCGCTATATTTGGAAGGGGTGACGTCATTACCAGTCTGCCTGTCAGAGGCGGGACATCCGTGAGGATGCGCGCTTGTCTGGGCATGTCTGAGGCGCGCTTTGTCAGTCACTGTTCTATCACTGTTCAGTCACTAGTCACTGTTTACACTGGCGACCTAAAACGAAATTGAGTTTAGTATAAAATACCAATCAACTTCTTTATTCTGGGTTGGTGACTTTTAAAGTATGACCCTCATCTCAAAGAATTTATTAAAAAACGCGCGCGCGAGCGTGTGTGTGTTCGGGGGGGGATTGTTTTTATATCTTGGTGGGGACCAAGTTTCCGTAAAAGAATAAGACTATCTCACAGTTTTGACCTTTCGGTGACATCTGTCTTTTTTTGCACAAAAACTGCAGCTTTTATTAAACACAAACAGACACATATAAACTAAAAAGGATACTGAGGTTCACTTTTGGATACTGGGGTTAAGGTTTGTGTTAGCTGGAAGTATACACTCACCAAGCACTTTATTAGGAACATGTGTAGTCTACATAGTCATGCAATTATCTAATCATCCAACTGTGTGGCAGAAGTGCAATGTATAAAATCATGCAGATACAGGCCAGCAGCTTAATGTAATGTTCACATCAACCATCAGAATGGGTAAAAAATGTGATCTTAGCAAGACTGGTTTGAGCTGACAGAAAGGCTACAGTAACTCTTATAACCACTCTGTACAATGGTGGTGAACAGAAATGCATCTCAGAATGCTCATTGAAAATTGAGGCAGATGGGCTACAAAACCAAAAGACACCACCGGGTTCCACTTCTGTCAGCTAAGAACAGAAATCTGAGGGTGCAGTGTGCACAGCCTCACCAAAACTGGACAGTTGAAGACTGGAAAAACATGGAGACTGGAGTTATGAACCTTGATTTCTGTTAAGGCACACAAGCACATGGACCCAACCTGCCTTGTGTCTACAGTCCTGGCTGGTGGACGTGGTGTAATGGTTTGGGGAATGTTTTCTTGACACACTTTGGGCCTGCTAATACCAATCATTCATTGCTTGAATGTCACAGCCCATTTAAATGTTGTTGCTGACCATGTGTATCCCATCATGGCCACAATTTAGCCATCTTCTAATGGCTACTTCCACCATGATAATGCACTATGCCACAAAGAAAATGTTGTCTCAAACTAGTTTCATTTACTGAACACGACAGTCACTTGATCCGAGTCCTATAGAATACCTTTAATTACCTTTAGAATACCTTTAGTAGATTCGCAGCTTGAAAGTTCACATGAAAAATATGCAGGAATTGCATAATGCAATCACATGAACATGGACCAGAATCTAAAAGGAATGTTTCCAACATCTTGTGGAAACCATGTCATGAAAAACTGGGGCTGTTTTGATAGTAGAGGGAGTCCTACCCAATATTAGTATAGTGTTCCTAATAAACTGTTTGGTGAGTGTATATGGAGAAGAACCTGTGCCAGATTGAATAGTATTCATAATGGGGGATTATGAATACTATTCATAAACTAGTTATTATAGTATTCATAAACTAGTACAACGTCTTAACCACTGAGCTACCATTGCCCACTGAGATGGCACTAACCCTGCAATATATGCTTGTCATCTTGCACCATGCTTTGCACACTTGTGTTTGGGCAGTTTCTCCCATGGTTCCTGGCAAATCTTTTCAAGCTATTCCAGTGTTGTTTTGGCTGTATGCTGCAAGTCATTGTTGTTGGGAAAGATGAACCTTTGCCCAAGTTTGAATTGGTGTGAACTCTGGAGCTGGTTTTCTTCAAGGCCCTATCTGTATTTGGTTGCATTTCCCCTCCCATCAATTCTGAACATTATTGACCTTGTTGCTGAGACACACCACCATAACATGATGCTACCACCATAATGCTTTACCATAGGGGTGGCATTAGCCAGTTGATGAACAATACCTGGTTTTCTCCAGACATAATGCTTAGAGTTCAGCCTAAAGAGATCAAGTTTTGTCTCATTAGACCAGAGAATCATTTTCCTCATCCTTTCATAATTTTTGAGTGCCTTGCAAATGATGTTCACATAGGAGTGGCTTCTAAGTAGTGCCTTGGATGTCATTACCTGGTTTTTGGTCTGGCATGCATTCTTAATTGTGGAACCATATACACACAGGTGTGTCTTTTAAAATCATATCCCACCAGTTGAATTTGGCACAGATAACATTTCAAGATAAACACATTACATAAAAGTTATAAATTGATTTGCATGTAATTGAGAGAAATAAGTATTTAATCCCCTATAACCCAGCCAGAATTCTGACTCCCACAGATGTGGCCCATGTGGTACACAGATTACAATCAATCAATCAATCAATCGATCAATTACAGATACTCCTGATCTCAACTCGTTATGTGTATAAATCATACTTGTCCACAGAATCAATTTCTTTCATTCCAACCCCTCCACCACCATGAATAAGACCAAAGAGCTGTCAAAAGACATCAGAGACAAGATTGTAAACCTGCACAAGGCTGGAATGGGCTACAAGACCATCAGCAAGCAGCTCGGTGAGAAGGTGACAACTGTTGATGTGATTATTTGGAAATGGAAGAAATATAAAATGACCATCAATCGCACTCGGTTGGGAGCTCCATAGACCCAAAGAACACCATCCCCACAGTCAAGCACGGAGGTGGAAACTTTATGCTTTGGGGCTGTTTTTCTGGTAAGGGTACAGGATGACTTCACCGCATTGATGGGCCAATGGATGGGGTCATGTGCTGTAAAATCTTGGACGAAAACCTCCTGTCCTCAGCCAGAACACTGAAGGTGGATCGTGGATGGGTCTTCCAACATGACAGTGACCCAAAACATACCGCCAAAGCAACAAAGGATTGGCTAAAGAAGAAGCTCATTAAAGTCATGGAGTGGCCTAGCTAGTCTCCAGACCTAAGTCCTATAGAAAATCTGTGGAGGGACTTGAAGCTTCAAGTTGCCAAGCGGCAGCCAAGAAACCTAAAGGATTTAGAGAGTTTCTGTAAAGAGGAGTGGGCCAAAATCCCTCCTGAGATGTGCACAAACCTGGTGACCAACTACAAGAGATGTCTTATCGCTGTGCTTGCCAGCAAGGGTTTCTCCACCAAGTTCAAAGGCATGTTTTGCTTGGGTATCAAATATTTTTTTCTCTCAGTGACATGCAAATCAATTTATAACTTTTATGTAATATGTTTGTTTTCTGTATTTTTGGTTGATATTCCGTCTCGCCATTAAAATTAAACTACCATAAAAATTTACTTACATTTCTTTGTAAGTGAGCAAAATTACAAATTCAGCAGGGGATCAAATAATTATTTCCCCCACTGTATGTTTCTGCGCTCACATTTCTTGCTATTAACCCAATTAGGCTTTTTGGCTGGTGACAAGTTTAATGTTTGGTTCATGGTGGATAGCGTTAATTAATTGATGTGCTGTTGAAACTAAGTAAAAAGAACAATTTAGCATGATTTTAGTGACAAACACTTATGAGGCTGTTGCAGGCCACAGACTTAAATGCTTGGGTTACATTTTTTGTAACAGCTAAAATAAGTGGCTACTGTGTTTAGCCTGTGTTTTTAAATGTGTAAGCAATTCATAATTCCAGAAAATAATGGGACTGTTTGATTAAATTGTGTGACACAGAAGGACAACTTTTGTGTACAATGTGGATTGAGTATTATCCTAATTATTATTTCCCAGATCAAGAATAGGCTTTATATTCTAAATTTAAACGTTCAAAATATTCCCTTTTTCCTGTTGTCCCTAAAAGGAGCATTCGTAACTGTCTCGTGATCCAGGAAATAAGCCATAATTGTCTGGAAGTGGAGCCAATGTTTGCATGCATGTTCATGCACGCACTCGCTCTCTCTCTCTCTCTCTCTCTCTCTCTCTCTCTCTCTCTCTCGCTCTCTCTCTCGCTCTCTCTCTCTCTCTCTCTC